>LPNX010726015.1:29791-69042 GCA_001517045.1 Pseudotsuga menziesii
CCGGTGGGAAATTTAATTTTTCATATGACTTATTTTACAACATTGCTTTGTTGCTCTGTTAACAACCATGGAAGTGAGTTTATATTATTATGGTCTTCGTTTCTATGTAATTCAATGACATCTTTCATTGCATGATTGGCTTCCTGAATGTCATTGCAAATTTTGAAATTTTTTTCTTTGTCACTCCTTCCATCCAATATTCACCCTAATGTTTCAGCCACGTTCTTTCCGATATGCATGTATCAAACATATGAGAAATTTGTACGTGTTCATAGTAGAGAAACATAGTTAATTGTTTAGGATAACTTTTCATTCCTCATGGAAGGCCAGTAATGCCTTCATGATCACGACGACCATAATGAATCCTAGTTAATTATAAAGAATTTATAGAAATCAATGTCAATTATAGTAAACAACACACAATAAAAAAATCCATAACATTTCATATATGATGATAGATAGACAATTTGATCTGTATGTACCTTGATGGTTTTTATTACATTGCAACTTTCATAGGTGATGTGTCATTCTCCGTTGTTTTAATGTAGTCTATTGATTCCCATTTAAAATATGTTTTTCGATAGTTAGATACCTATGATTCTTAGAGAGGAAGTGTCTGTACTCATCAAACACCTCATTTCATAAACTTTTTCAATGACGAGATTTGATCTTAGGACCACAAACTAGACATGCAAATTTTCCCTTTGTTTGAAGACCTACATAAAGAGATGGATTAATTATGTCAATTATAATTATATAAAATAATTGGATTATTTATAAAAACATGCATGCATAATGTATCAACTTCATAAAATTAAATATTATTAAAGTGGACATTATAATTACATACCGCAAAAATGGGTTAACCCTGGGGAATCATGTAATGTCCATACAATCATTGCATGGAATTGAAATTTCCTTTGTCGTATTGGTGTAGATACATCATACATAGTGATACCATTCCATAGCTTTAGTGGTTCATTAATAAGAGGATCGATATATACATTCATATTTTTAGCTTGGTACTACCTGATTGATTTGAACATATAAAATATATAATTATTACAACCATTAAGATATATAAATAACACACAATAGTAAAAGAAAAAATTTATATGACATTATGCAACAAAATATCACAAATGAGATGCCACTGCATTAAAAAAAATTGTTGTAGACACATACCTAGAATAATCATTGCCAAGATTATGTGCTCCCTCTTTATTGACGACCATGGAGGAATGTTATTGTTGATAATAAAAATTAGCCACACCGAGTAAATAGATCCCGTGTATGAAAATCGATCGACACCATTTGTTGGCAAATAAATAATAGCATTACGAGGTTCTTCTTTAAAGTGTGGCCATTTTCCCTCCATATCTCTAAATATAGAACCATCTGTAGGCATTCGAATAATTTCATCTTGACTTATATTATCCGCATGGTAATCCATAAGTTGTGCTATGTTTTTACACTTGATCAGTCATTGCAAAATGGAATAATGGGAATATAATGAGGGTGCTTGTGAGGAACCTTTTTTGTTACTTGATATGTTTGATATCTACTGATATGACATTCCAGACATCCTGTTTCAAATTTATGTTGTTTATAATATATAATATGGTCATCGAGGCATACATCAATTGCTTCATACTTCATTCCAATTTATTTCATGATGATAGATAAATATCGATATGTGCAAGGTAAAATATTTGATGGCGGTAACAAAAAATCAGTTATCAATCTACAACAAATTAAAGTAAAAAAACTAGTTAATATAATATATAAATAATGTTAATGAAACATGTTTCATCCGTATTAATTTTACTTATGAATTAACAATAAAATTATTAGAGGAACAAATATAACATTTATCATGATCATATATATGTGATGGAATATATTACATACCTTAATATCTGTGTGATTGTTGTGTTGGAAATACCATTCATAACCTTCAAGTTCATTATCAATAATATAGCAAAGAGAAGATTTGTGTTGGAGCCTTCATAAAAGGGGTTTGTATGACTTCTCAAGAAGAGGTAAATCATGAACATCATCAAACTCATAATTTTCATGATCATGATCATCATCCGTTCTAACATGGAATGTATCATGGATCAATGTATTTGTACTATCATGTTCAACTATGTTATCAGTATGATCATCTTCTTCAATATGATCATTAACTTGTTCTTCATTCTTCATAGCTCCATGTTTCACCGATGCTTGTTCTAAAAGCAAATCCTCTGGATGATATGTCGTAGGAGGTCTTTCTTTTATAATTACATGAAACCATCAAGAGATATTAGTTAATATATGAAATATTAAAATGATACATACATTTAAAATGATCAATATAAATACATATATAATGAAAAACTTATCAATGTACGATAGTCATGTCCCCCCTCAACAAGTCCATATTCCTTACTATGTATTTTGGTTGTTGTGATATTTATTCTTCTCCTTTTAAAGCCCCTACATTGGCTACATGGACAATAGCATTTCCCATCACCATTTCTTTTCAGCCCATCCCACAATCTAGCAAGCAATTCACAATTTTGATCACGTGGATACGTAATATTATTATGTTGTGACATTTTCTGATATCAAGCTTGGTTGATCATTATTGATCTTAAAAAATAAAGCTCCACACTTCACTATTTTTAATCACGGTAAAAATTGAAATAATTGTGGATTTTTGTATGTAAATCAATCTATGCGAAGATTATAAATTTCACAAACCGTCGCTAGTATAGAAAACATGTCAGAATATTCCTAATATATAGTTTGTAACATAGTTACCGTTGTAACTTGGATCCGACGAATATATGACAAACTTAAAGTATTGACCATTGTAGTCTGATATCCAACCTTCGTCGAATTTTTTACTACAGAAGTCGAAAATATGACTACTTGAGCCGCGTATTCGATGATCGTTAGAAATTTGACGTCCACTTGGGTATATTTAAAAAAAAACAAACAAAAAAATCGTAATAACAAAAGGTGAAATCTGACGACAAGATTAATTTTGTCGGATTGGGTTAGATTTTATTGTCATATTTCAGGTTCAAATCTTATTGTGTCGTGGTATTTTCCCATGGTAATTCCCCTCTAAAAGGAAAGAATTTTTATACAACTGTGTATTGTATTGTAGCATTGCAAAATTGATCTATGTGATTGTGAGAGAGAGACCATGATAGAGTGAAGAGGAAGTGTAGCGAGGTTGTTGCATGTTGTATCCCTTCATTTTGTTGGATGGTATAATAATATAGGACTGAAAATTTATGTGTGGATGTATCCCATCTTGGGTGAACCACGTTATATCTATGTATATCTTGTAATGTGTTTTAATATTTGCATCTTGTTTATGGTTTATTGTTATTCCTCGGATCCTATTTTTCCAACAATTGGTATCTGAGCCAAAAGGTCTATTTGGCTGGTAAAATCACATGAAATAAGGGTTCATGGTTTGAGTGGGAGCAATGGAAGAAGAAGGAAAGTTTAGGGTTGATAAATTTAACAACCAAAACTACAAGTAATGGAAGATAAAAATAATGGAATATCTGTACCAAAAGGATATGTTCCCAGCGTTGGGCAAAAAAACAAAACAAACGACGATTACAAAGGACAAAGAATGGGCGGTTCTTGACAGAAAGGCACTAGGAACAATACAACTATACATGGGTTCGTTGATGCATTTCAATATTTCAAAAGAAAAGAAAACATAGGGTTTGATGAGCGCATTGGCTAAGCTCTATGAAAAACCCTCAAATTCCAACAAGGTATTTCTAATAAAGCGTTTATTTAATATGAAGATGTTAGAAGGTGGATCTATTGTTGACCATTTAAATGAATTTAATACAATTACTAATCAACTAATTTATGTAGGAGTGAACTTTGATGATGATTTTAGGGAGCTTATAATCTTGTGCTCATTGCCAGAAATATGGAATGGCTTGGCCATGATTGTAAGTAACTCTATCTCTGGTTCAAACACTCTTAAATTTGATGACGTTGTTGGTGTTATTCTTAGTGAGGAAATGTGAAGAAAAACATAGGTGAGACATGAGGCAATGCGTTGAACATGGAAAGCATGGGAAGAAAAAGGGAGAGAGGAAGGATCCCATGTAATCACAACAAGTCTAGAAATGGAAGATCCAAGTCCAGACTGGAAAAGATAGAGTGTTGGAACTATGGTAAGTGAGGACATTTGAAGAAAGATTGCAGAGCTCCGAAGAAGAAAGGAGACGAGAAGCAGGTGACTACTAAGGAAGCTAATGTAGCAGGTGATGTGTTACAAGATGCTTTGATTCTTGCATTAGATAATACTAGTGATTATTGGGTAGTATATTCAGGGGATTCATGTCATGCTACACCCCATAGGAAATTCTTTCATGATTATGTTCTAGGTGATTTTGGGCATGTTTTATTGGGGGATGATGAATCATGTAAAATTGTTGGAATGGATAAGATACATATTAAGTTAAATAATGGAAATGAATGGTTGCTAAAATATCTAAGGCATATTACTGCTATGAAAAGAAATATGATCTAAACAGGGTAGTTGGGAGATAGTGGTTGTTTGTCTAGGTTTGGAAAAACATGGTGGAGATCACTAAAGGAGCATTGGTAATAGATAAAGGAGACATGATAAGTATGTCGTATTTATGTCCTCATAATATTGATGATTCTATCTTTGTAGCTTCCACAAAAATAGATACATCGTTGTGTAATAATAGGCTTCGACACATGAGTGAGAAGGGGATGCAGATTCTCCACTCAAGGAAATTTCTTCCACATCTGAAGCAAGTAAGTTTGGAATTCTGTTAGAACTGTATTTGTGGAAAACATAAGAGAGTTATATTTCTCAAGGTTGGGAAACATAAGAAGAGTGAAAAGTTGTACCTTGTGCATATAGATGTATGGGGGCCAACTCAGAAACAACCTCTTGTTGTCTCTCATTATTATGTTAATTTTATTGATGATGCAACTAGAAAAACTCGGGTTTATTGCATTAGACAGAAATATGATGTGTTTACTACTTTTAATAAGTGGAAAGATTTGGTTGAGAATGAGATAAGGAAAATATTGAAGTGTCTCGGATATGATAATGGAGGTGAATACTGTAGCAAGGAGTTTGATAGTTATTGTTCATACCATGGGATTCATAGAGAGAAGATATCCCTAGGAACATCACACGAAAATGGCGTGTCAGAAAGGATGAATAGGATGATCATGGAGCGTGAAATGTGTATGAGATTGCATGCATGGTTACCCTTACAGTTTTGGGATGATGTTGTAGATATCATTGTTTATTTAATAAATAGAGGTCGTTCAAGCGCTTTGGATAGTGGGATTTTAGAGGAGGAATGGATAGGTAAAAAGGTAAACTACTAATTTCTAAGAACTTTTGGTCGTGAAGCATTTGTCCATATTGATAAAGAAAATAGAACAAAACTTGAGTCTAAATCCAAGAAATGTACCTTTAGTGGATATGGGGTTGATGATTTTGATTAGCATTTATGGGATTATGAAAATCACGAAATAATTAGGAGTAGAGATGTAGTATTTAATGAAAAGGTTATGTATTTAATGAAAGATCAGTTGCAGGGAAACAAAAATGAAAAGGAAACACATAGAGTACACAGTGCTTGATGAAATCAAAGAAAATGAAGTTCCAAAGGTACTTGAAAATCAAGAGCAGCAGCATGTACCTCAAACTCTTGCAAATGTAAGAAGATCTACCAGGTCAAGTAGACGCACTTGACGGTTCTCTCCTTCACTATATTATTTATTGATGTCTGATTTTGGAGAACCATAATGTTATGAAGAAGCAATGCAGGTGGAAACTAGATTGAAGTGGCAGAAAGGCATGAACAAGGAGATGGAATCATTGGTAAGAAACCAGACTTGGGATCTAGTTGAGTTTCTTGTAGTAAAATAACATTGCAGAATAAATGGGTTTATAGGTTCAAGGAAGAAGATGGAGGCAAGAAGCGGTAAAAGGCTAGACTTGTTGTAAAGGGTTTTGCATAAAAGAAATATATAGAATTTGATGAAATACTTCTCTAGTTGTTAAAATGACTTCAATTAGGACTCTTTTAAGTATAGCTGTGGTAGAATATTTGCATCTTGAACAGTTAGATGTAAAAAAAACCTTTATCCATGGGGATTTAGAGGAATACATTTATATGAAGCAACCAAAGGGGTATGAGGTCAAAGGGAAGGAGAATTTGGTTTGCAGGTTGAATAAGAGTTTGTATGGCCTGAAACAAGCTCCAAGAAAGTGGTATTTGAAATTTAATAAGTTTATGGCAAATCACGATTGTAATAGATGCCATTCTGACCACTATGTTTATTTCAAGAGGATAAATAATGGAAGTTATATAATCTTGTTATTGTATGTGGACAACATGCTTGTTGTAGTGTCTAACATGCATGATATAAATGTGCTAAAAAGGAAACTAGCTAAATCATTTGTGATGAAGGATTTCGATGTTGTAAAGCAAATCCTTGGTATGAGAATAATAAGAGATAGGAAAAATCACAAATTGACATTATGTCAAGGTGAGTACATAGAAAAGGTGTTGGAGAGGGTTAGAATGTAGAATGCAAAACTAGTCAATACACCTTTGGCCAACCATTTCAAACTAATTAAGGAGATGTGTCCCAATACACATGAGGAGATAGAATACATGTCCAAGGTTCCCTATTCATCAGCAATTGGAATATTGATGTATGCCATGGTGTGCAGAAGACCAGATATTGCACATGTAGTGGGAGTTGTGAGCATGTATATGAAAAATCCAGGTAAAGAGAATTGGAGGGAAGTACAGTGGATTTTCACGTATTTGAGAGGTATCACTTCTCATGCATTATGTTTTGGAGGTTCAAACACCTTTCTATAGGGATATGTTGATGCATATATGGTAGGTGATAAAGAAAACAAGAGGAGCACCATAAGATATGTTTTTATTGTAGGTGGAACAACAGTAAGTTGGATTTCAAAAATACAAAAAGGTTGTTGCACTTTCAACAATGAAAGCAGAGCATGTTGTTGCTACAAAGGCTAGTAAGGAGATGATTTGGTTGCAGAGGTTCATGGAGGAATTTGGTATAAATAAGCAGGAGAATAACAATTTGTACAACGACATCTAGAGTGACATTCATGTTGCGAAGAGCTTTTCCTTCCATTTTAAGACTAAATATATATAGCTCAATTACCATTTCATAAGATCTGTTTTGGAAGATGAACTGTTAAAGTTGGAAAAGATACATACTATACAGAATCTTGTAGACATGTTGACAAAGGTAGTAACTAGAGAGAATCTGAGTTCCTACTCGTTTTATGTTGGCCATCAAGAATGAATTTCAAGATGAGAATTTTTCCAGGTCCAAGGTTCAGAGCATAGTCCAGCAAGTGCAATAAAGGTGGAGTTTTTGTGATTAGTCTCCAAGTGGGATATTGTTGGTTGTGGAACCTTATATTCCTAATTCAAATATGTTATTGTTCAACCATGTTTGTACCCCAGTTTTATTGTACACTTGTCCCAACATGGGGGTGCAAGCAAACATTGTTCCCCCACGAGGGTCTGGGGGACTACCCCCCCGGATGGGGAGGGTCCAGGGACCAGCGGGATTTCGGGGGAGAAGTACCCAAAAGAATTTTTTGGGATTTTTGTTGGCCAACAGTTTATGGGCCCATGGTATTAGGTGATCTGTGGTATTTTCCCGTGGTAATTCCCATGTAAAAGGAAAGCATTTTAATACGGTTGTGTATTGTATTGTAGCATTGTAAAAATGAACTTTGTGATTGTGAGAGAGTTAAGAGGAAGTGGAACGGGGTTTTGCAGGTTGTATCCCTTCATTTTGTTGGACAATATAATAATAAAGGACTGGAAATATCTGTGTGGACGTAGACCATATTGGGTGAACCACACTATATCTATGCCTCTCTTGGAATGTGTTTTATCATTTGCATCTTGTTTATTGTTATTTCTCCACGATCTTGCTTTTCTAATAGGTAGAAATGTAAGCAATATTTTACTTTGATTTTTACATTTCAAATACCATTGTTGTGTTTTTTTTGTTGCTCAAATTATCTTATAAATATATTTATCAATTCATGACGATGCATTTATAACATTCTAAGCATACATGTGAAACATCATAAATATATGTGGTGTAATGGCAAAAATATCATATCAAATAGTTGGATGATAAGAATAAGACAGGTGGCAGTGAGATAACTAGAATTTTTTAGGCTACTAATATTTCCATAGGGGTGATATACATTCGATCACATCATATTTGAGGTACTATGGCTATTTGGAAGAAATATTGGATATAGGCTTTAAATCCTTCAAAGTGGTTGTATTTAAGGTAAGGTGGTACAAACTATTGCTACAAGGTGATTAAAGGATTGTTATTAATCATGCCAATGGATTTACCATGATTAATAATACTATTTATGAGCCAAATACAGAACCCTAAGTACTCCTAATTCAGGGTGAGTAGGTATTTTATTCACAAGTACTAAGTAGAGCAAGTTTGCCATTTGTTGTTAGATTTGATCCAATAGGAAGGAATGCAAAGTATGTTTTTCCTGCGGAAGATGTCATTGAATAAGAAGAAGAAGATCAGTGAATGAGGAAGAAGTGTACTTAGATTAAGAGGGAAATAAAGTTGAACATACAGTCATTTTGTCATATCCTATGCTTCATCTTGATTATGATGACTCAATGCTAGACATACTAGATTTTTTTATGTACAATCCTTACAATGGTTCTAAAGGGGTGGATATAAATTATAATATTCATGAGTTGGATATTGAATTGTATGAATTTCAAGATCAACAATATATGGATATGCAATAGGTGTTATTTAATAAACTAATCAATGTAATGATTCCAATTGGTTATAGTTATGATTTTTCGTTCTTGATTTGAGCTCCTTCTTGATTCAGATCTTGATGGTGAATTGAATATCACATGCTATGTGACTTGGATGTATAGTTTACATTAGATAAATTTCTTGGATAGTTCAATATATTAGATAAATATTTAAAAGTGTTAATATTTTTACCCTCGTGACATTGATAAGACACACATAAAATGGAGTTATGGATCCTAATATATACACCTAAGTCACCTAGAATACACATATAATCTATGGAGTCTATTTAAGAAACTAACCTAGGCCACCTAATCCACTTAATCCACACACATAACCACCTATTCTAATGTGCTTATGTAGACACCATATATTTTATATAAATAGTTTATATTGTACACAATTGTTGATCTAAACACACAAATCCAATAAACTGTGAATTCATGAGTATATAAATCCAATTAGAACTTGATTGTGCATGGAGATCACTTATGGTTTCCTTGTATTAGCATAAACATAGAAGCTTTATCTATTATGGAGTAGGAAATTTTCACGCTTACTAATATCCATTGAATAATAATTATGAGGCATGTGACCTCCCATTGTTAAAGTATTCAATGTAGGTGTGTTATATAAAATCCTAGATAAGCATGTGCATAAATTCAACTTATTTTATCCAACACATCTTATGAAAATACCATGTAGGAAATCCAAAACATATCTACTAAACTGAACACAACAAATCCAAAGCCTCATGGTTATGTCATATACCTGGACATAACCATCATTGGTAAGCTAGCAAGGTTTCATCTTGTGTTCTACACACGCATGAATACTCGTATATTAACTGTATATAATAGGTATATATATCATAGTCAAAGTCAATTTCTCAATATCAGAAGTTACCATTTAGAGATCTTACTATTAGACTAAGATTAATGAATTTAGGTTGAAACACGTGTATAGATATGTAACATAACTAAAATATCACTATATGAAATTCATGCCTATATATGTAAACTAATCAAAATATCATCACATGAAATCTTTGATATATTCATCATGCTTCTATAAAATCCTCATATTATCTCCTTACAATAATGCAGTTAGAATTCCACAACCTTCAAAATTTTCTACATAATCAATTAAGTTCTAGTGGTTGATTAAGGCCTATGACCTTTAAATTAGGTCAACATCAATCAATTCCATATAGTATTTAAATAATTGCCACAAATCACACTTGTTCAATAACATTAGTAGTTATTTATCATCATGCCCTTGCATCATCATCATCATATGTTCAAGTTAGAGAATTCTATGGATGAATAATAGTTGCATCATCATATGTTCAAGTTAGATAATTATATGGATGAATGATAGTTGCACCATTTCAAAAGATTATGGGTAATTATATTAATAATATATTGTTGAAACTTCCATCCTATCATGAGTTTATAGATATTTGTTAGATTTGTTCTTAAATCTAGAGAATCTTCCATTTGAATGTGATACTTCAAGTAGTTTGCAACAAAAATTTCCAATGGAAAAGGACTTTGTGTGGTTATGGATTTGGTTTATATTGAATTTCTACTCTCTTTAAAATATATATTTCAAAGTTACATTAACAATGTGATTTAATGGAAATGTCAAAATAAATTAAGTACATGCACATTGTCAATATAAATCTTCCTCTAGTTTGAAAGAGGGGAGAGTTTTACCTCCACTAGATGCTCGAGTTTTACCTCCATTAGATGCTCTATATAATTTTCCTTCAAGAGTAATATTTTTTGGGACACCAATTTCATTGCTCCCAATCATTTTAAAAAGGAGGAGGAGATGAATGCATGATTATCTCAAAGTCATCGCTAACATCTCTACCTTCATGTACTAGTTGTTCAATTCAAAGAGAAAATATGAGATAAATTTTAACATTGTTTTAATCAAAATTATCATGATGTACCAAATATCGTAAAAATAAATAAATAAATGTAGCTCCTTCATCCCCTTCATGCTGAGATTTATTCCAATCAATTTATGTATGATATAGTTCATTGTGACACGGGGAACTTGCCAAAATTAGAAACATTTGGTGTAGTGTTTTGAAGATCTTAATATTCTTTCATAAGAAGGACAATTATTGTTTATGATCAAGAATTTTGCCTTATAGTTTGCAGACTCTAATTTAAAGTATTTTGGACTTGTGTTATGGTGCACTATGTACTTGGTTGTTTCAACATAATTTATCACATAATTGTTATTTTTTCTTAGTCCTTGCGGTTACTAGTATTCTTTCATGATATTCATTGTATCTTGTGCTTTGAGAATGTTACTTAATTTTATCTCTATCCCTTAATACATAATCACCTAACATAGATTCCTTAATAGAAATCCTTAATTTAAAAAAAAGCCAATTAGATGTTGCTTAAGCAATGTCTAGCTGAAGTTTTTCCTATACTATTGAATTCAGACAACGTTTATTCAACATCGATGGACCATCAATAATATATGTCAAACATATGTTAGATGTCGCTTAAGCGATGTCTAATTTTTTATTTTATTTCCCTTAAATTTTTGGTGTCGAGGTATAGAAATGCTATTGTTTTGCCACATTTTCGCTCACTCCATTTTTTCCTCTTATGTTTGCAAAGAAGTGCCCTTTTGAGAGCATATGTTCAATTTTGATTCTAGGTAATTTTTGTTCATGCTACTTATATTTGGATGAGTTATGAGGGGATCATATGCTCTGTGATTACCTTGTGTGAGTATGATTTTGCATATTTTTGGTCAATATCAATTATGGGAAAAACAACTTCAGAAGCTACATAAATAGTAAAAGACCAAAAATCAAATAGACCATTGATTCAAATGACTCATGGTCTAAGGTGTCAATGTGGAGGCTTATGTGGATGAATTAAAGATTCCATAACAAAAATCCACTTGCCAGATTAAAGAATATTTAGTCTTATCTAAGATTCTGACGAGATCGGGTTTCTTAGTCCCACATGGTCTCAAGCAAGAATTTCACAAATGTCATAGATTGAATTCTATTTTTATTGTATTGTTGAACTGATTTTAGAAATGATTAGATTCATCAAGACTATAAACATCTAGAAGAAACCATTTCATTTTGTAAAATACATCTATTTCTTAGAAGGTGAATAGTCTGGATTGTTTTATGAAGTTGGAAGTGTGAGCAGTACTTTGTTCTTGTGACATTCCTTATCATAAATAGATTTTTGATTCTACTCTATGTATGATGTGTGTTGATGTGATTAAGTTGTAGTATGTGATTTCATTTACATGGTGCTTGTTTGAGGAAAGGATGGCCCCCCTCACTGAGATCAGGTATCGATTGGATAGATTAGCATAATTTTTATATTTTTTGTTGCAATTAGAATATTTATTGTAGATCGCAATTCATTCATTTGTTATATATTATAACTAGCTTGTATGTTGTAGATTATTTTTGGAAGTGGTATAAATTTAAACTCGGGAAAAATTCCTTTATAGTTGATGTGGCCACTATTTTTCTTTTAATTTTTGAAGTGTGCTTTGTTGGTGTGTTTCTTATAGCTTTAATAGTGAGCTAAGCTATAGACTTTTTGTTCTACATGTATGGAAAAACCAGAGAATATTCCTTATCCATGTGATTAAGAAACATTTCGTTTGATGCAACATGAATTGAAAAGATCACATAATTAACCAAGAAATAGAGCTCTAAGTTCAGCCTGATTGGAAAAACTAGAAACCGTGACTGAGTTGAAATGATTAAGAATATATACTCTTTTTTATTTACTGGAGTCAGTTTTTTTATTACAATTGGCATTTAGAAATCACTGAAAATTTAATCTTTGCTACTTGCATAGATTTTGCATGGAAACCTTGAATTAAAAAGAATAACCTTGGTTGACAATTTATAATTGGAAAATTATCTGTTTCAAAAGAACAATTAGTTTTACCAACAGTTTGGCTCTATTGCTAGAGATGTCATCAAAGGTACAATAGTAAATTTAGCATTGATTTCTTTTAAAAGCTCCTTTGGGACAGTAATTGTATACCTCATACAAAGTTTTTTTTTACATCTAGAAGCATAATTGTGGTAGCTTGAATATAGGGAAACATGAACTCTAGGACAAAACTTAAGAACTTATGATCTCACTTTAAATTTGTTTACTAGTGAATATCTACTCTTCTACATTTAAGGTATGTAGGTTGCATGTATCATAGAATAAATCTTATAGCAACACATGGTGCAACAAGAGCCTCGTTATATTGTTATTTTCCACCTATGAGCCTCATATGGGACCCATGAGAGAGCCATGACTGAGACACTCATAGTCCACCTTGATTGCTTGCTTGTTTGACCTGTTTCTTGACATTTCTACTCTCTTGGTCGTACTTTGTCTTGTTAGCATCCTGTGACTAAGCATTCAGTCTCACTCTGTCTAGTTTGCATAATTCTATTGAATTGTAGTTTACTTAGTTTCAAGATGTGTGACCGCAAAATTCAAGATGGTTTTTGGTGATTTCTAAGGAGATCGCCCTTGAATGAGTTGGATCCCTCATAACACAAGCTTGGGAATTCATAGTAGTTTCGAGTCCACCAAGTTCTAGAGATCTAGATCCCTCTTCCATTCTCCTTCAGGTGAGAGACATCTAGAGAGAAAGAAACTCTATGCTACTAATTTTCAAAGAGAGGCTCTTCCTTCCCTGAGTGATCGTCATTGAGTGAGCCCAACATTAGGTGATTGGGATCATGTATTTGCATTCATTACTCCATCCAATTATTCCCACATCATGGTACAGAAAAATATCAATACATTGAAACTTAGGTTGTGATCTCTTGAAGTTTGAAATACACCAGCATAGATCCAATTTAAACCTAGATCTATCAAGCACGGAGGGGAATCCAATTTCTTGAGGTGTAATTTTTTTTACCTTAAGTTTTTACATTGAGAAAAATTTACATCTCTCGAAATTTGATCCCTCTCGATGCTTGATAAGCACCATGGTTAAGATGGATCTATGATGGTTTTATTTTTTATTTTATAGACCAACATATATATATTTTTAATTGCTTTAAATTGTTTTTATTTTGTGAGCCAACATGAATTTTTTTAATTACATTTTTATTTTTGGTAGTGTCACGTTACATAACGTTACGTGACAATATCTCCTTCATACTGGTTCGTAGAGCACCTCGCTTCTCTCAGTGTAATAAACTTGAATGAGCATGTTTCATGATCTTGAGATCTAAATCCCTAGGGATGTTTCAAAGTCATTTATCTACATGGTGGGTATACTAGTTACCAGGGGCATGGATATATAGTAAGGACATTATTGACTTAAATGCATGACAATTGAATGTATTCATAATAAATAACAACAATGTTAAGGAAACACCAGCTAGATAAATAAAACCCTCTATGGTTGGAAAAAAGACACAATGTTGGCCCTAATCAAGTGTAGGTAGATGACTTACAATAATTATGATGATGGGCTGAAAAACTAAAATGATGACTATGTTAATAAGAGTTATGTCATAGATGTGGAAGTTGATTCTCAATAACATATGTTGTGCATTGTTGGCTTCCTTATCCTAATGTTTAAAAGATAAAGAACTCTAATCACATCGACTATCTTCCTTTGCATATATAGTACAACTAAGTGCACCAATTATCACAATCACATATAGTTGTCATAAGGAAACACCTTATTGACATAATTAATTAATTTTAAAATAACTTTGTTCCATAATATTTTCATTAACTACACCACTATTTGGTTAGTCTAACAAAAAAAACACTGTGTGGATAGTCATGGTGGAGCACTAAATCAAAAAGGTCCATGTCAACTATGACATTAATAAAAAGAAGTAATCCATTTTCACTGAAACCCATCAAAGCTTCTAGGTGTGAATGGAGATATCCATAATATGTTCATTTCCATTTAACTTTTATGTTATTAAGTCAATGATACAAATTACCTTATCAATTAATTAAATCCATAATCAAGAGAATTTGTCTAATTTGTTAATCACTGAGGGTGTACCCTAGAGTTTGTGTTTGATCATAAGATAGGTTAGAAACCTTACTAGAGTTCATCGTCATGAGAAACATAAGAATACAATTGTATGGAGTCATGAGCTTGAACAAGTGCATGTCTATAATAGCACCAATGTTGAAAGCATTCAAAACCTATGTCTCATAGATACCTTCTTGAGCTTTGCTAATTGAGATGTTGGCAATAACATTTGCAACTGGATAGATGTGAGATGCCAACCTTGGAAACTACACATAATTTGCCTAAATTAATACAACAAGATCCTGGAAGGGAGTATTCCTCCACAATTGGTTAATATGGCATTCCTTAGCATGTTAAATTTCACTTATAGCATTGTTTTTGGTGTAATCCTACATGAATCGATGGGTAAGCTACATCACTTAAAACCCATGTTGTTAAATAAGAATAAGTTGATACAATTTAATTTAGAGGATTGAGGATTTGAAAGTTTGTATAGATTTTGCATTGTTTGATTTGTTTCAATCATTTGACAATAGGTATTTCAATTCATGTCATCTAATTGGGAAGGGTATGAATTTTTTAACTGGATGGGAATGAATTCATAGGAAAAGTAGTCAAATCTTTGGAATTTATTTTGTGATGGTGTGTTTTTGGACCTAAGAAATAACTTCCTCAATGGAACTATCCCTTTTGAGCTTAGCTTGCTTGCTAGAGTTCAAGGATTGACTCTTGTACTGAACCAACTCAATGGAGGAATTCCACTTTCATTGCTAAATTGCATGGAGTTATGCTTGTTATACTTCCCTAAAAACACCATTGTTGGAGCAATCCCATGGAATATAGGCACCAAGCTTTCAAATTTAGAGATATACTACTCAAGAGAAACAAATTGAATGATATTAGGATTTAGGAAATTGCCCTCAACTTTTACATCTCAAACTCACTAAGAATTTATTTATAAAGTGTATGGCTACGTGTTTAGCAAGTTGTGACTTCTATATGGGCTTAGACTTTCTCTAAATCAGTTGGTTAATGTCAAATCATTCCCATAATTAGAGCAAAATCTAATTACACCAACTTATGAATCCTCAATCCTTATAAAAATGATATTGGTAGAGACTTGCCTTAGTGCATGCACCAACCTACCATTCCTGGATCCTTATAAAAATGATATTGATAGAGACCAACTTTCTTAAAATCAAAAGGATAAATGATGTGTAACGCATTGACCATCCATTTAATTAGTATTGGTTATTACAAATACATTAACATCAAAAACAATTAAAAAAACTACTTATCCACACAAAAATATCCAACTTTAAATAATATTATAATTCGTTATTAATAAAATTTTGATTAATTAGTAAAATGAAAATGTTTTACACCTATCCAAATTCAAATTTTTCTAAATTTGTTTTTCTCTTAATAAATATTTAGCTTATTCATCTCTCTATATAATTTTTTTTATTTGATTTATCATTTCTTTTATTATATATATAATTATAATTTTCAATTTTTACATATCACATTCTTACTACATGGTTCCTTTAACATAATTATTATTATTCTGCCTTGACATAATGAAAGAAGTAACTTAATTAATTTTTTATTTGATTTATTCCTCTCTTTTATTATATATAATTATAATTTTCAAAATTTACATATCCCCTTCTTACTGCATAGTTCCTTTAACATAATAATTATTATTATTCTGCCTTGACATGCTGCAAGAAGTAACTTAATTAAAAATTTAAACCCTAGAAGCTACTTCGATTCAAGATTATGACGGGTGCTTCCTTGTAAATTATTTAATGTTATGACAAGTCATTCTTACTCCATGGTTCCTTTAATATAATAATTATTATTATTTTGCCCTCACATGCTGCAAGAAGTAACTTAATTAAAAAATTAAACCCTAGAAGCTAATTCGATTCAAGATTATGACTGGTGCTTCCTTGTAAAATATTTAATGTTGTGACAAGTGATTAGACGATGCATCTAATTTATGTACGGTTACTCTTCTTTTGAGAAAAAGAGCCAATGAGATTCCTGTAGTAAAAGAGAAAATATTTACAACTTTTGTAAAAGTGTCTTTGGAAGGTATTAAGGCACAAATTTATGTTTATTATTATATAAGGTAAAGTCAATCCTTATTGATATAAGGAAAATGAAATCTTACCAATCTGCGATAATGAGTTATCTTGGTGGGTCTACACTTTTTGACGGGCAATAAACATAGCCATTATATAAACCTTTTAATAATATTTTTGCATGCAGTTTGATTTTAGGATTTTGGCTTTATCCGGGTTAAATAATATATGAATAGGTTTAAAGATGTAGAAATGTAAGTAGCTTTAAATGCGAGTAGTTTTAAATCTTTATATATTTAAATTTGTAAATTTAATTATTATTAGTATAGTTATTTAATTTGTAGATAGTAAATATTGATGGGTTAGAAGTTAAGTGTTGTATAAACTGTTTATTAGATGTATTTTAAATTTAGATTTAGAATAATCAAAGTATTATAAATATCAGTAAATAAATTAATTAAATATATTTATAGTGAATTATAATATTGTAGATTTTCCGATTTATTATATATAGATGGAAGTTAAGATGGATCTCCGTCAACAAACAAAGAAATCATATACTTCCATTTAACTTCTAACTAAACTATCATTAAATCAAGAAATCATATACATTGATTTAACTTCAAACTAAAGTAGCACAAGTGCTTAACTTGTGGTTAGTGAACACCAATAGGCCAAACTCTAAGTGTCACCAATAAATTATTTGTGACACTCTTATCCATGCATTAACTAAGAGTTATTCATATGAGTATCAATTATCCATGCAACTACCAGTGACTTATTCCGAATTTGGAAGCACTGATTGTCTCGTCCTTGTGCAATCTAGAAAAAGCATAAGAGCTAGTCCACCCCAAATTTTACTATATAAACACATATCCATGTAATTATCACTTTAAATTAAATTATTATTAGTATCTATAATAATTTGATTATTCTAGTGTTTGATAAATCCGAATTTATGAAGGATCTATGGTGGTTCCTCCATGGGTGCTTCATGGTGGATTTGATCTTTCCCAATCTATAATGGATTTGATCCCCTTGGAATATGAAGTTAAAGATGGATCTATGCTTGAAAAAAAATTTGCACCAGAAAGGATTTGATCCCTGTGGGAGCATGATAGGTCTGGAATCAAGTTGGATCTAAGTTGATCAACAAACAAAGAAATCATATACCTCCATTTAACTCCTAACTAAACTATCACTCAACAAAGAAATCATATAGGTGGATCTTAACTTCAAACTAAATTGTCACTTTAAAGTAAATTATTATGGGTAGCTATCAAGCACATAAAATATCAAATTTATTGAGGTTAATTTTTTTAAGAAAAAAAATAAAAATAAAATTATACCTCAAAACCTTTGATCGACCTGATTTACTCTAATTTAAATTAGATCTATGGTGATTATTTTTGAACTTCTTCTATCATCAGATTCTTACAACTCGAATCCATAATTCCATATTTAGGTCAAATCAAAACATGAGAATACTGTAAATGAAACTACATACAACATGAATCCATAATTCCATGTTTGGATCATATCAAAACATGAAAATACAATGAATGAAACTACACACAACTTGAATCCATAATCCCATATTTGGTTTGGGTCAGATCAAAACATGAGAGTATGGTGATTGAAAGTTGAAACTGCAGACAACTTGAATTCATAATTCCATGTTTGGGTCAGATCAAAACATGGAAGTATGGTGGATGAAACTGAAAGTACAGGGAAACTGATTTACCTACTTGCTGGGGCGTCAGTGAAAGATATCACATGAAATGAATGAGTAAACTTGTTTCTCAAGGCTGAATGGATGGAGATCCAGCATTGGTCAGACTGACTGAGACCCACCCACTCATGCATTCAAGGCAAGCTTTTCAGATTATGGCATGAGACCCGAACTTTACTGACAGTTGGAGACCAGAATTAGCTGAACCGTTGACAGGCAGGCGGCTCATTACTTTAGAAATACTATTTTTATGGGAGATTTTGGTGATGGAGCATTCAAAAAAGTGCGAGGAATCCTCCCATTCCTGTTGGGCTGTTTGTTTCATGCCCTGCCTTCCCATCCCACTAGAATAATAAAGCGCCGTATCGTCATAAGCGGGCGGGCCTCGATATTCTCACAATACCCTGAGAGCCAAGTTGCACCTACCATTCATTTCCTTTGACTTGTTTGCACAATTGTCGTTGCCATTCAAAGCATATTATTGCCGTTATTTAATTGATATTGTTCCTTACAACACAAGCAGTACCGTGCATCGTGCTTAATTCTGTTCCATCCATTCATATTTCTGGGATCGATTGTCCTTCGTTCATATACATATATTGGTTTGCCGGTTTCTGAACTGAGTTTACTGTACGAAATCAAATCAGTTTTCAATCACAAACAGAGAACATATTGGGAAATCAAATTTTATGGGCATGATCTGTGCTGCATTTATTGGATATATGTTTATATAGTATTTTACAATCAAGATAGATATTTGTGTTCTTTAGTTACAGCAATACTCCAAATTTTTTTGGTCAGAGTGGGGACCTGTATTTTTATCACTTCTGAGACATGTCACTTTGAGGATTCCCAGTTTTAGATGCATGGCATCCCCAACCTGGGCTCCCATTGACAATTTAACCTGGGCTAGTGATGGAAAATTCCCACCTATTTGTCATTTTTCATTAAAGGCCAATAATGAATTAATTTTAGAAAAAAATTATGAAGGATGAACCATGCCATTTTTATTGAAATAGAATAATGAATTGGCCTTTTTACTATTTTAATCCACTTTTTCTTGTTATAATTAATGGGAATACAGTTATCTACTTTTTAGTGAAAAGGGAAATTTTTATTGAAGTTTATTATCAATGCATAAATAGATTCAGTGCCCTCAAATGCTCTTATTGTATTAGAATGTCTATATATAATTGAAAAATATGATCTAAATGTCAACTTTAACCGAATTTAAAACCAAACAAAAACATATAGTTTGAGCTTCCAGAGACTTGATCACTCTTTGCATATGATAAATATATGTAGTTAATATAAATTTAAAGTAATATATGTCAAATTATATAATTTGAGAGTTAATTAAATAAAATATAAATATTTTGATTAGAAAATTTTATATATTAAGAAGTTGCAATTTCAGTGATTTAAGATTTTAATAAAACAAACAACTGAATTTAAAACCAAACAAAAACATATAGTTTGAGCTTCCAGAGACTCAATCTTTCTTTACACATCATAAATATATGTAGTTAATATAAATTTAAAGTAATATATGTCAAATTATATAATTTGAGAGTTAATTAAATAGAATATAAATATTTTGATTAGAAAATTTATATATATATTAAGAAGTTGCAATTTCAGTGATTTAAGATTTTAATAAAACAAATAGAAAATGGACAAAATTTAACCAAGTATTCTTAACATTGTTGTGGTCCAAAATTTGCAATTTCAATAATTGGAAAACTCAGTTTCAACGATCATTGAGTTAAGGGATTTCAATATATATAAAAAATGGACAAAAGTTGGCCCATTATTCTTAACATTGTTGTGGTCCAGATGCATGTGCATAATACATTGAATATATCTATACATATAAATGACTGGCTCTCATCCCTTGGCATTACTCCTACTCCTATGCACGATGGAAGCTGTAATTTCTGTGAATGGCATTACTTCTATGCACTATGGAAGGTGTAATTTTTCTTAATGGTGCAGCAGCAAACTTGCAGTGCAGTGCAGTGCAGTGCTGCCTTTCTGACAAAGACAAAAGCAGAGAAATGGCTAAAAGTATGATTGGGAAAGCATCAACCAAAGTAGAGCATGTGTAAAATTTTGAAGATTCCATCAGGCTTTTAATAGCTAGCAAAACACCAAGTTATGGCATATGACCAGATTTGTATTTTCCAACTAAACAGACTGCCTTAAAATATATATACATATAATAGAACCTATCTGCTTCAATCATTTAATCATGTATTGCCTTAGGACCAGATTATCTTGCTTCAACCACTATTGGCTTAAAAGACAGATTCAGTGAACTCGAAAAGTTAATAGCAGAGAACATATTTTATTATGCAGCTTTACCATAACAAGCAACTGATCGACTGTAACTTAATAAGCATAATGTTAAAAAATTCAACACGTGAAGTGAACAGCAGAGATCATAATCTATTAGGCAACTTTACCATAAAAAGGAACTTGTCAACTGTTTTTTCAGACTGATACACCCAGATGTAAAAAAGTTCAATCTGTGAAGTTGGAAGCTTGTAAGAAAGATATAGAATGCTGTCATAGAAACTATTCAAGACTTCACTGCTAAATAGAATCTTGTATCTCATTAGATATTGAAATATTTGCACAGATTTATTCCAGGAAAGATGGAGAAGCATTTGCTGCATTGATATATTGAAATATTTACACAGATTTATTCCGAGGGATTGAAGTAAATTCATGCAATCCCAGGACAAAATAATAGCCAAGAAAGCTGATAAGATCTTGACCATTCTGCTAGATTAAAGGAAGAAATCAAATTTAGGCTTTACAGGCAATTTTTCATATAATATCGTTAAAATCAGAAAATAAAACGAAGGAAGTCTCTGGAACTAAGTGAGTGGCCTCCCCTACCTACAAAGTATGGAATCGAACTTAATCAGATGAACCGACACAGAATATCAATACATTGATGCAACAAGCATAGTTTCAAAATTTTGATTCTATTGATCTGTAACTCTGATATTTGATTTAAGTTACATAAACAGAATTTTTAATAGCATAAGAATCGATTTGAAAGTGAAAGAATGGAAGCTTAGACTGAACTTCCAGTAACTTGTAGTTTACAAGTTCAAAGTCCTGATCAATCCAGTTCTGCTCTCTGCTTCATCCTCTCGAGCTTTATCAGCATGCAGATCATCGTAGAAAAACAATCCCACTTTTCCAGTGCTCTGAATAACGAAACGCCCGAATTTACGGTTGGATTTGATATTGCCAGAAAAGTTCTCGTTGCCATGGAAAACAGAGCCCTGATTGTTCATACAATAATCTTCTTCATCAACAGGAGGTGGCATGTTCAAATCAAGAAGCCCAAGAGCTTTGACAGGCCGATGATCCTCGATGGTGGAAAGACAAGGAGAATTATCTAATCCAACAGGAAAAGGAGCAGAAGCAGCAGCAGCAGCAGGAGGAGTTGAATGGCATCTTTTGTGACCACCCAAAGCTTGCCCACTAGAAAAAACTCTGTAACAAACAGGGCATTCATGAGCAGGTTTAGGCCTATTACCGCAACCTTCATAGCTCGTCTCAATGTGAAGTGAACGCCTATCTTCGAGAGAAGGAGACCTGTTAAAAGACTGAAGATCATCCTCATAGTCTATGATCTCTTCTTTCAGACCCTCAAGCTCTTCATGCATGTTGTTGGAGTCATCACAGGAGGATTTGAACTTGTTGTAGCAGCTCGCTCTGTGGCCACCCAGAGCTTGAAATGTAGAGAATTTCCTTCTGCATGTCTTGCACTTGTACTTCAAATCTTGATCTTTCACAGCCTGGTGGTCTAGATCGTATGACAGATCTGCACCAGAGTCAAAATCGGCATCCAGGAGCTTCTTGGTTCGTACCCTTTTTTTCCTTTTCTCAAGCTTGAGTGCTTTAATGGCCGGCCTTTCCATATGCAGGACCGGGACCGAGGCCGAGGCCACAGTTTGTGGGTTCCAGGAGTTCTCATCACTGGCAAGCATTATTAGAGAATTTGCAGCAAGGGCTACTTGGTCTTCTTCGATTTCAGACTGAGAAAAAGAGCCTGCTTCATGCTCATCTGATTTGGTAGTTAGCAGAGAAGAAATCCCTGCATGCCTAGAACGCTTGGATCTTTTTCCCTTACTCCTTGAGCTCATATTTTTCTGAAATTGTTCAGGCTCCATGTCCTGAGATCGAAACTGACTGAGAGAATCTCTGCTACAGAGAGGTTTCTGTGTAGATAGTTTGAATGCAGAGCAAACCCAAGAAATCGAGCGAGGGGGTACCAAGAGAGATTTGTAGGATAGTGAAACTGCTGTGGTGTGGCGTGGCTTGAAGTAGAAAACAAAGTTGAAGGGCCCCTGCTTTTTTGCTTTCCCTTTTTTATTTCAAGGTATTAGGCAGGATTTGTTATTATAAAAAGAAAGGATTGAGGTGCACGTTTAGATTATACTGCTTTTTCGCCTGAGAAAATACAGTGACGAGGTGGACATCTCCACATTAATAAGTAGCCAGGTGGCATTCATGTAGTGTCACGTGAAATAAGATGCACAAGTTGCTGTGGGGAAATTTGTTAGTGTAAAGGTGAAGAGCTGCGCCAACCGAAACCTTTCTCGTGTACGCCACACGAGGAGGGTGGTGCTGTGGACCACAGCGTAACATGGTTGGGAGGTCATGCCCATTGCCTACCTAGTACTATTATTTTTTTTATTTTGTTTTTCAATCTATATGAATCCTCATATTTGAAGAATGGGTTTATAATTTAGGTCAGGTTTTAATTTTGTTTTTCAATCTATATGAATCCTCATATTTGAAGAATGGGTTTATAATTTAGGTCAGGGCTAATCACAATGTTGAATGAAATAATGAATTTTTTTTTATGACTTTTATAATTATAATTGAGATGGAGTTTGATGATTAAAATGATAATTTTATTATTAAATACAAGATATTAATTTTTGAAAATTACTCTTTTAATAAGAAGTAGTTTATTTTTTTAAGTTTTAGATCTGATGAAGATTTTCTATAAACAAAACAAACCCAAAATATAGTGTATAATTAAGTAAAAAATAAAATATTTAAGTATTCCATTTACCAATGTAAATTGTTTTTAAATATCAACTTTTCAATTTTTCTAAGTTTTAGATTTGGAATAGATTAGAAGAGCTAAAGGTTCCTTTCTAGTTGAGAGCTGCAGCAATAAGTTTATACGAGAATGTCATTGCTAAGAGCAACAAGGGGTGGTTGAAATATATTAAGTGTAATATTGGAGTTAAACAAGGTTGTCCTCTCTCCCCTACCCTATTTGGCATTTACATCGATAAGCTAGAAGGTTGTTTAGAGGAAGCAGGTTGTGTTGGCACGATCTTAGCTGGAATAGTCATCATCCTTCTTATCTATGCTTACGATATTGTTCTTCTAGCAAGGTGTCCATCTGATCTTGATAAGCAACTAAGACTTCTTAAGGATTTTTGCTTTACCATGGGTATGATTGTTAACATTGACAAAACAAAAGTTATGATTATAAAATCCAAGAAGGACACTTACTCTAATTTTGTGTATGACAATAGCAACTTGGAGGAAGTGTCTTCTTACAAATACCTGGGAATTGATATTCGTCACAAGCTTAACTAGAACTAATAATAGCATTGGGAAAATGATTAATGGAGGGTGGAAAGCTTATTTTGGTCTTGAAAATAATTGTAAAGCAGCAAACCTTGTGATGTGGGATAAAAAGAAGCTCCTCTTTGAAACTTTAGTCACTCATGTTATCTTGTATGGGTGTGAGGTTTGGGTTTGCAGCATCTCTAGAGAATCCTGGAGAAAGATTGAGCAAATCTAGAAGCGTTTTATAACGTATAACCTGAAAATTAAAAGCAATACACCCTACCTCATTCTCCTTATAGAAGTGGGTCTTTCCCCTATCGAGAGCCTAACTATGACTAGGCTCCTGCTGTACATGCACAAAATCAATAGCATGGGAGACCATATACTTCCTAAGCTAGCTTTAAATTCTAGCCAAAACCACCTAAGGCTCAAGCGAGGCTGGTAAAAAGATATTAGGGCCTGGTTAGTCCATTGGGAGATCGACGAAAATGTTGCATTGCAAAATATTAATAACATTATAAATATTGTTACTTCTAAGTTTAAAGAGAAAATATAGTGTGAGAAAGATTTAGAGGTTAAAAGAAAATTAAGATATTATAAAGAGGTCATCAACCCTACTTTAGAAGATCAAAAGTATCTCTTTGTTTTAACTAGTTCAAAGAAAAAAATTAATATAGTCAAGATAAGAACGAACTCTCATGATCTCCATAGTGAAAAAGGTCGTTAGGCAGTTCCTAAAACACCATGGGTGGAAAGGATTTGTCATCTCTGTGAGAATATGAACATTCAAGATGAAAATCACTTCCTCTTAGAGTGCCCTGCGTACACCCACATTAGATCTTAGTTTCATAATTTTTGTTGCAATATCGACCTTCCTAGCATTTTAACGTGTCAAAATTATAGTGAGCTCCGGACGCTTCTCTCCAAGCTCTTTGAGCATAGGAATACAATTTTAAAACAAACTAAATAATTCGTTTCTTTAGGTCCAATAGACAAACGTTTGGTCTCACGGACGTTAACCACCATCATCATCATCATAAAATAAGTTAATTATATTAAAAATAATTTATTCAATTAATAAAAATAATTAATGCAATCCAATAAATTAAATTAATTAATTGTATTAAAAAGTTAAATTTTATTTATTAAATTAATAAAAAAAACATTTTTTTATGAACATATTTTTTTGTCTTATTTTGTTGCGAGTCCAGTTGGAATCTTTAAAAAATCTTAGAATCACATATATTACTCATGGAAATTGCATAATTTTGGTGTCATGAAGTTATTGGAGGTGTTGAACCTATTTATGGATTCAAAAACACAATTAAAACACTTCCAAATTTGAAAACAAAATTACTAGATTCCTACCAAAAGCCATAATAAAGTACAAAACTTATAATAAATAGACCATTCCCATTTTAGCTATTAAAATTAAATAATTTTAATAATTTTGTTTTTATTTAATTAAAATAATTTTAATTCTAATGGTAAAAATATCAATATATCAATATTGATGTAAAGTAAAATTGTCCAAAACAATTTTACTTATTAGAAAACTACTCACTTATCATTTTATCCCTCAACCAATTTAAAAAAATAAAATATTTAAGATTTTATTCTTCTTTCAAGACTTTCTCTTTGTAACTTAATTTTTTATTTAATGTATATTAAATAAAAGTCACTTCATAAAAATAAAGCTATAAATAAAATAAAAAAATTATTTAAATTTAAAGGTGTATTAGAATGTAAAGTAATTTTTTAAAATTTTCCTCCATGTAGGTGGACACCACGCGCCAACATCTGATGAACATGCAAGAGGTTGGGTGGTTTCTCAACATGTGGGCAGATGGTATGACGATTAAATTAATGCTCAAGGACTAGGACTTAATGTAGTGGTTAATGACACTTAATTACATGGCCTTTTGAGAGGGAGATGAGATGGCGTTCAGTACATAGTTAATTCATTCTTGTGGGATGTCGAGACAACTCTTGCATGTGGATTTTAGGACTTATGAACATGCAGGGATTTTGATGGAGCTAAAGCTTTGGCCCTGTGGTTTTCTAGTTTCAACCTCAGACGTTGGTTATATGTACTAGGGTGGAGAATGACATAGCAAAAATCATGTCTCTGCGTCAGTGTGGTAAGCCCATGAGAGGGAGCAGGGAATGGAGTGCTTCAGGACGCAAGGCATTTGGCAAACATGGAAGCGACGACTATGTGGACTCTACTTCTTCGTCGGTTCGCTGCTTGATTAATGATTGGGAAGCTAACATCGTTGTTCAGCAATTGGCCTCAGCTCGCTCAGTTGGGAAAATAAATCCTTATTGGGTTGTTAAAAATATGTTGGGTCCGATGATGGAATATATCCAAGCTAAATAGAGAAATTCCAAGGCAAGGATTTTAGAGATAAGAGTGAGCATGGAGCAAACAGTGGATGGCCTCAACAGCCTTGGTGATAGTTTTGAATGGGGCCATTCTTTGTTTGACAAGTGTTTTGAGGTCGTGGGAGTGTCAGTGCATGGGTTTTCTGAGGAAAACTTGTTGGGGGGTGTCCGTCAAAGCGCGTCCATGGAGGCCCTTGGTCATGCAGGGCAAGGATGCAAGCCTCTAGACCTCAACTCCGGGGACCAGTTGGAAGCTCAGGCTCCCTCTGAACCTGGTCTCTTGTCTACAAAGAAGATTCGACGTCTGGATTTGGACATTTTGGTCTTGCCTCGGAAGTGGGCACCTCTTGGTTAAGCTGCCTAAAGAAGGATCAACGGGCTCAGAAATTAAGGGTGTTTCCTGATCATTGAGGAATGCAAAGACTCTTCTCATGGTGCACATCCTAGCTAGACAGTGATGTGGTGTTATGGACACTTCTTATTCTTTTAATTTTTATTTTATTTTATGTTTTAGACAATTTTCCTTTTAGTATGCCTTACAGATAAGGGATAGCTAGTCAAAACTTGATGGCTTATTACTGTTACTTGGCATGTTTTCCCTCTATTCGAAGGGCTTTATTTTTTGAACTTGACAATTGATAATATCTTTGAGTATCTGGGATGGTGGTTTCACCATCTTAAGCCACCTTAAGGCATGATGGAATAATGACTCTAATTTTGTACTTTTTCGTTTTATATAAATATAAATCCCAAGCATTACAAAAAAATTATAAATTTATTTTCTTATAAATGGTTTGTTTGATTTTGAAAAATTAATATATTTTTTAAATATATTCAAAGATAAGATGTGTTAAATTGTAAATGCCTTAATCTCTTAAGAAGAATTTTGACTAATATATTTTCAAAATGTGTTTATTATTAAATTAATATTATTTATTATTAAGTTGAACATTGTTTTTGAGATCAATTTTGGTCTATCCTACTTTAAGAAAGAAAAGTAAGAGTAATCCTCAACACTCGAGTCTCATTCTCAACACTCATAGTTTAAGAAGATGACAAATCCAACCCATTGATTTTTAGGAAAGGTAAAACTAACTTCGTCTTCCAACCCACCTATTTTTAGGAACGCTGCAACTTTGTGTTTCACAATAGTCATCTCCTATAAAAATATAAAGATATTTTTTATTTTCAAAATTAAGATTAATAACCTCCTTATAATATCTAAACTTTCTTTTATCCAATTTAAAACATTTTCTGTTCATAAATAATCTAAAATTAACATATTATTATTTAATTTAAAAACAATAAAAAATATTATAACACCGTAAATTATATTTTTTTCACCATCGATAATAAATTCACTACCACTAACCTCTACTATATGGCCATTTGAAGAGATTTTAATACAACCTTTTACTTTCAAAATTATATGAATTCACCTTTAAAAAGCTACACATATTTATCAAGTCGGCCTAGTTAAAATATGTTTTTAACTCGAACCAATAAATTATAGTCAAAAGACCTGGACTCGTTACACTTTAGCGTGACTATTATCATTATCTCTCGATTCTTTTCTAAAGGTAGTAGGTATACATCATATCTCTCCATTCTTCCCCCTAAAGGTAGGAAGTCATAACTCTTCAAAATTAGGTCATCCAACTATAATGGATTATGCCAAAGAGCACTCCATTAATGTTATTCTCGCATGGTACTATTACCTACTAGTTTAGATGGGTACTTGGACTAACTTCATAAATGCTATGCTTGCAAGGTGATGTTTACCTAACAGTTAGTTAGATGTATATTTATTATGAATTATCAAAATATATATGTGGGTGGTTAATATTTATTATAAATTATTATTATCATATATATAATTTTTAACAAATCAATATGGCTAGGTTTTTTTTAATAGGCTTTTGTCAAAATTACATCACTTTGTCTAAACACATGGAAAATTCAAAATGAGAATTTTTACTACATATATGGAACAAGATGAGAATCTTATTTTATCTATCTAGGGTTTTTTTTTAGTTTTGACAAACTTGGGGAAGTGGTTAAAGGCCGGGTAGGTAACCTGATGAAAGGCGGGCGGGTTGATAACCTGAACAAGAAATGCTTTTGTCCTTGGATTTGGTTTGTGTTCCAAGTAGAGAATTCCCTACTAGCTGCTATTGGGTAGGTGATTAAGTGCAGGTGTCGATGCTGCTGGTTGTGGAGATTGTGTTTTTTCACTACTAATTGTCGCTGGTAGAGCCCACTTTAATATATTATTTTAAATAGCCCAAGTCAAGCAAAATTGGTAAATCTATGAAGAGAATAATGAAACAATATTACAATGCAAGTTAAATTTTTATATTAATATAAAACAATAATTTTTTAGTAATTTTCATATTTTAATGATAATGGTAGATGAATGTTATTTGCTTAAGGTGTGTACATTAAGGAGGAAAGAAATAATGATTTTCAAACACCATGATTTCTAAAAACCTCTAATTTACATTATGATTGGAATTCATAATCTAGACCCATGAGCACACCTTTGTTAAAAGAATTGCTAGGGCTAGGTTTCGTTTCGCCTCCTATAAAGAGAGAGAAATATCTTTGTGTATTTCTTATCCTTTAAGAATGATATGCGCTAGCTTTTCCTTTCGGCATTCCATTGGTTCCTTCATTTAATCCCAAACCTTGGGGTTGTAGAGCTCTAAGAAGAGGAAATCAACATATTAATGGAAGTGATGGAGGGTATCTTATGACATATAGTTTAGCCTAATCGTTGTCTGTTTGTCTTTGTCCCGTTGGCCTGCCTTTGAGTTCAGTGTCTTGAAGGGACAGATTAAATCAATATATATCTCGCATTTGACCAATAGAACATGAAATGGTTTATGGTACAAATAACCTTTCCAAGCTAGAGTAGACTAAATAAATCCAATCGATTAGTGGCTTGCTTTATATTTTTATATAAGAAGAGAAGACCATGGACGACTATTTACTTTTAGCTTGAGCCCATGATGGAAGTTCAAATGATGGCTAGTTTATTGAAGTAGAGTTTTAATTTATTCTACATAATTTATTCTCAACTTCATCTAACACATAAATCATTGTAGGAAAATGATCCCATGTATTTTGATCTCTAAATAATGAGAGTAAGGAAGGAGGTATGACAATTGAGTAGGACATGTTTGATTTAAACATGGAGACATAGAAAAGATTGGAGTCTTACATCCATGGAGACATAGAAAAGATTGAAATGTATTATATGGTCAAGAATTGGATTATGAAGGGAATATTTTGGTCAACTTGACATTGGTTTGCATTTTATTGCAAATATTCCACTAAAATGGGAGTGTTGAAATATTTGTTCATTTATATATTTGCAAGTGTAGTTAAATGCATTAATGTTTGGAAGTTTAATACTTTTTAATGCAATTAATAGTAAAGGTTGTTGTTACATTTGGTATGAATGGTTGTAACAAATAAAAGGATATAATGATTGCATACAATGAAAGCTTGTGTATTGGAATATTCAAAACACTAGGTGTGATGGGGAGCCTTTCATGGGAAAATTAACATGTGTACATATTTAGAGAGATGATTTTTTATTTTTTATATTGGGGGAATCGGTAACTGGGCGGTTCTGGTACTCACGTGACATGGGGTCCATTCCCATCGGCTGCCACTATAATCCTGGGTGCATCCACACAGCCCACAAGCATGGGGCACGGATAAGTCGAGGTGAGATTTGAACTTGAGACCTCCTTTACAACATTCCTTCATTTACACAGCACTTGCTAGTCAGTCTACACCCCTACGGGCATAGAGAGATAATTTGATTACGTGTATCTATCTATCTATATATATTAAATGAGCATGGTGGTGTGGTGTTGTGAGGAGAGTTGGTCGTCTGCATCTTCCAACTATACTGTGCAAATCATAGATCCTCTAGAGAAAAATAGAGAAAGTATACTCATGCTTGTTATAAGTAAAGGTGAATAGATATGAACGTATGTGTGTTGCTTGCCGAGTGAAGAACACTTAGAGTATTTCCCTTGGTGTATTAACTAAGAGCATTGATTTATTATTGATCGACATTTGTGAAACTAACATGTAGATGACAAATTATTGTGGCTATGTGGAAGAATGAAGAACAACAATCTTATGGGTTGTTTTATTTTTTTATTATTATGTTCCCGACAGGGAATATATATGAATCGGTTAGGTCAATTAATTCAAGAGGCATATTTAAATTTTTTAGTTTTCAAATGTTTTTAATATAGTTTGATTAATTTTTATTTTTTGAATTTTTTAAATATTGATTTAACTTAATTTCTATTGGTCTTTTGCAGGTGACGTTTTCTTGGGTCTTTGTGCCCCAAGACCCGGTGGCGTGATAACGTAAGCAGTGGCATTGGAAAATGCTTAGTTTGAGTTAATGGAATTCACAGTGGTAATTGGTTTGATTAATACAAAATAGTTAGCTCTGACAACCTCGAAGCTCATTCATGGAGCTGTACACTTGCAGTGGCAGTGTAGCTATTTGCATGCATCTCTTTGCTAGCATTTTCTTCATGCTGCCATGCCTTTACATGCAGCTCTTGCACAGATTTGAAATGGTAGCGTGTCAAGGGCCTCGGGTGTGTTGGGTATAGACCATCTCCTTCCTTACATGCATGCAAGAGCATGGCACGCATACATGAGTACGACAACAAGCCTGGATCCTCTAATGCAGGAGCATGACAAATAACCTGGATCCTATGTTGCATGCATGCAGGAGCATGGCAAGTTGCATGGATTCATAAATGCACCGGAATGCCCCCAATTCACATAGCTTCCTATTTGAAGGGCCTGAATTTCTCGAGATTCAGAGAGCCATGGCACTAAGCTTCTAACCCAGCATTGTTGTAGCACCTAGGAGCTGTAGCACCGAGGTGCTATAAAAGTGAAACTTTGTTGCAGTACAGTAATGGACAATTTATTTCCTAGCTGGAAATCGCAGCAGAGGAAGAGACCATTGCTAAATGGAAAAACCTGATGTGCCAATATAGTCAGAGCCTAATAATCATCATTCATTTGGAAATAGGCATCCAAAAGCAAGCTATCATTTGGAAATAGGCATCCAAAAGCAAACTAACAGTGAAATGCATGTATATCGACATTTGAAGTTCATACTCATTCAGAGGCTTAGAGATATTCTACGCTGCAACAATAGACAATTTATTTCCTAGCTGGAAATCGCAGCAGAGGAAGAGGCCATTGCTAAATGGCAAAACCTGATGCGAGTTGTTGGATAGTATATTTCTCCAATAAAGTTAGAGCCTGGTAATCAACATTCATTTGGAAATAGGCATCCAAAAGAAAGATAACAGTGAACAATGTGAACAATGCCCGTATATCGACATTTGAAGTTCAAATAATAGTTCAAAACTAGGTCATTCAGAGCATTAGAGATATTCTACTATCCTACTGAGAATTTTGTAAGCAAACTCATTTAACTATATTTTGTTTAGTTATACTTTTGAGCATTCAAATATTTCTCTACATTATTTTTGGATACAATGGATACATAAATTTGAAAAGAATTCAAAAGATAAGTTATTTTCAGACGTGTATTCGTTAAAGTGCTTACATTCGATCATGCCCAGAAACTACATATCATCATTGAATGGTGAGTTGCCACAATGATGAGACATGGCTGGCTTGGCCAGATTATTGAGCCCATGGGTGGGCAGGTGTCAGCCCATTGAAAGACTCATGGTTTCGATGGGCCTGGACGTGTGTCTTCTGCTGATGATGGGAGTTCTGATTCCTAAGCGTTTTCATCATGGGAGGTGGCTAAGGCTCCACATCTCGATAGGTATTACGGCACAAGAACGTTAAGAAAGCGGTGATGTGGGAAATCTATAAGGTCTATCCGTGCATCTCCATTAATTTATGGTTTTATTGCTTTTATTTTGAATTTTTATGTACTGCTTCCAGGATGTTTTTAATGGTCGAGTGGATCTCTGTTCGTTATTGTTGTCTTCCTTTCACACTGCCAACCTTCCGATATCACACTGCCAACCTTCTGACACCAGCAGATTCCATCACCACATAGAAAAATAAATCCAATGATAAATCAATCACTACAAAAGGCCTTGTCACTCTTGTCAGTGAGCAACATTGATGTGCGATTTGAAAAATTATTCTCAGTTGATTGTGAGCTAGGGTTTTGTTTCTAGATGAGATAAAAGCTTGTTATTATTGGTGTGTTTAGTGCTTATTTAGTTATGTTGAAAATTGAGTATGTATGCAAATTTATACTGTTTTTTCAATTGGAAACAATTATATTTATCAAAATATAAGACACGGGGTCTATGTTTGAAGGAAATTACATTTACATTTCTTAAATAAAAATGCATTTTACTAATTTACTGACCTGCAAATAAATATTGTGGGCATTCTTGTGTTTGAGAATGGAGGCAGTTTCATTCGACTGCTAGAAGGTATACCCCAATTTCCAAGTTTCGGGAAGAGCAAGTGTTGCACCTAATCCAATTTTTCATAGTAAACCTGGGGAATATTAAGAGGGAGTTGATAAGTCTTCTTCTCCATGAAATAGGACTTTCTATAATATCTGCATAGTTCTGCAAAGTGAGAGTTTCACCAATGTGGAAATGCAACTTAAAAGACTGCAATTAATTAAGGACAAATATTCTCTGCAAAATATAGAGAAAGTACAAAGTAAATTAGATTTTGCGTACTGAAGAACAAATAAATTACCTTCGCATGTAAATGGATAGGTGGTTTTCTCTTTCCTCATGATTCGTATTTCAATGACATTCTGAATAGCAATAAGAAATTTTCTCCCCATTCCAGTGACCAATTATTACAAATATAATACAGAATTCATTGTATTAGTTTGATTATCATAGATGCGGCAAAGTGACCAGTTCTCAGAGAAATACAAATCTCCATGGTATGCTCAACATGGTTTTAGCTATGAGAACTCATTTGAATCACTCATGCAAAGTTGTGCCAAAATAATATGCTATCTTCCAAACTAATAAAACTAAATATATTATATAGTAAATCAATATACATAACTTAGCATGCTAAAGTGCAATGTGATCATCAGCCTCTTACGAACTAGACTTTTCACCAGTTGGATTTCTAAACAAAAGATGGGGCCTATAATATTGTTAGAGAGTATAGTGAGGTGCTATCAAACTTGGAGCATAGTATCAAATTTGCAGTATAGTAGTATATTTAAGCACAAATATCGATAAAAATATAATTAACAAAAAAATTCAATACAATTAAAATACATAAGTAGAATTTTTATATAAAATGTTTTTAAGGAATATAATGGATATTAAAAATCATTAACAAATATATAATATACTATTATATATAATGGAATATATTATTATTTAAAACCAAATATATAAAATTTCAATTAACTAAGATATAGCTGGATAACAACTAGTTATTAATAATTATTTTTATAAAAAAACAAAGATTTATATTTTAAAATGATTAAATAATTAAAAATTAAATTTTAAAATTAAATTTTCCATCCATACATTTTATGAATTTCAAATTATTCCTAATTATGCTGCTACAATGTAGCAATCCAGGATCTTGTGTCATTTGACTGATTTAATTTTTTTCCAAATTATGCATGACATCAGGGGTCTTGTTGCTCATTGGCCTGTTGTGACTAAAGGCTCCAAGGGTAGAAGTAGGGTTGCTACAAAAAGTGAAGTAAAAGTTTGTATCAACTCTCCAAATTTAAATCATAAAAGAAACAAAAAATTACATAAATAGAGATCATATATCCAAATCTAAATGTTATAGAATTATAAAAAAACACAACTAAAGATCACGACAAGTAGATCTAAATGTACTATTCAAACAACGATAATGAGATGTGTAGTAACTTGTTTGTATAAACTCTCCAAATTGAAATCATAAAAGAAACAAAAAATTACATAAATAGAGATCATATATCCAAGTCTAGAATGTTGTAATCTAAATGTTACAGAATGATACAAAAAACACATTCGAACTAAAGATCACGACAAGTAGATCTAAACGTACTATTCAAGGTTTCTGTGTTTGATCCTTATTCTGTCCAGTTTTTAACATTGATTTTATTCATTATTTTAAATAAATTCTTACTATAGACTTGGTAGATTAATCTTGTTAACTCCGTCAAGCAAATCCAAAATATATATACAGACTTGATCAACAAGTAGCCATACTTGAGAGCTTACCATAGGCCTTCTCGTCGTGGATCACATCGAGGAAGAAAGGGAAAGAATGAACGACAAGGATGGTAGCTTCTGTCATGAGATTATTATGCTTCATATTAACATATCAACAAGCTCTGGCAGCAGCAATGGCGGCCCAGACTATCATTGCTCCCTCTATGACATCTCCTTTAACATTTTCAAATAGCCACCATCCGTTTCAATTGGAGTTCAAGGGGTCCGTGGTTCGAATCCCGCAGCAGAGGGTATTTTCCTTCGCGCCTGCAGCCCGGGCGCTAACTGTGGTCGCAGAGACAAAGAAGGCTGCTGCGGTGCTTAAGGGGAATTTGTAGGTTGAGGGCGTCGTTACTCTCTTGCATGAAGACAATGGTATACCATTTGATTGATTTTCTCTGTTATTTGCGTTCAAGTTTTTCATTATTTGTTGTTCATTTGCGCTAGTTCTGCGCCAAGGGTTTTGGTTTTGTAAGCACCGAAGGAGCAATAGGGTAACTACTTGTAGTTTTTTTTTTATGTTATCAGTTGTACTGTGTGAGATTTGCATTTTATTCAATGCTTGTGGTGTCTGATTTTTTTCTCTTAACTATCGAAGGCTTTGTAAATTATTTGTTTATTTATTGATTTTTTTTTGTTGTTCGGAAAAAATGCTATATTTTGTGGGGAAGACTGAGATTGGATTGGCACTAAGGAATACTTCAAGAGTTGACTTGGGAAGTTTTGAGAAAACCACTTCATTTAAAAAAATCATTAATATGAAAGTATATGCTGTCTATATGATGCGCATTTTCAATAATAGCTCCTATAAAACCCCATGGGCTCTGCTAAATGCCTGCTGTGAAATCGGGCCAGGCAAGCAAAATGGGGACTTGTTGGTTTTATCTGTGCCATTTTATAGACAGACAACGAGCTTGCAAATCAGACTACCGAGTTACTGATTCAATCTGACTGGCAGTTGACTCATGCCATAGAGAGGTGTCAATATTGAGACAGATTCAAAGGAGCTGATTTAACTCGGTTTCCTCAAAGAGAAGAGTCAAAATGGGGAGGAGATTTGAAATAGGAAGAGTCTTGTAAACTGATTGTAAAAATGAGATTAATTTTTGCCATCTTTTGCAACATTTACCATTAATTGTTAAAAGCTGACATTCTCAATTCTCTTGTATATGTAGTGTATGCTGGGGATTAACCCATGGTGGATTAGTAAAGGTGTTGATTTTGCTTGGGAGACGTGGAAGGTTCAAATCTCTTCCCCAATGTTAAAGTCATTTTGTACTTTATGCAACCGATTACTTCACCCCGAAGTGCTAGAAATGCATTCCAGCATTTCAGAAACATTTCCATGTAAGAAATGCCTCTGAAGCACGGCTGAAACATTTCAGTGGCGTTTCAAATCTCGACGTGCTATATTCTCCGGTTGAGATGGTGTATGGATTGTTTCAGCCAATGTGTTGACCATTTCAGCAGACATTTTGGTTAGTGTTTATGCTTGTTTCAACCGTTGCAAGGGGTTACTAAAAAGAAAACAAAATATAAAAAAGATTGCAGACACTAATTTCTTACAATTCAAGTTTATAAATAAGAGAGCTTGGGCCTTTTTTAATCATAACTATTTTTTTTGGCTTTATTTTCTAATTCGATATTTTTGGCTTTCATATATATATATATATATATTGGACACATATTAACTGTCTCATATTCTGATTTTTTGATTTTTTGAAAATTGTTGTATCCATATTTGTAACACTTAGGTGCTACATTAATGTGGAATTGGGGTTTGTAGCTCCCCATGGATAATTAAAAGTGAATTTTCCATTTAGATCATAACCATCGGCTCCACGAAAACAGTGCTATCTACCTTCATCACCATTAATCCAAGAATAATCTTATGAAACAACAACTGGCATGAGTAAAATTCTTACTAGCATGTCAATAAATTGATCCAAGATGAGCTTCCAAACTGAGGGCCCGACATGGTTTTCCAGCTCATTCCAACCCCATTTTTTCCACCATCTCTTGACATCCTCACTGCTCATCCCCCGTCTGATATCTATTTCTACTTCAAATTATTGAGCACAATCCTTTTCATATCTAGCAAAAGAGAGAAATTTTTTCCAGTCGAAGGTCATTACGCATAAACTCTTTCTCTTCAAAAAAGAAATCAGCGCACTTCTACCAACTCACCACCATTGACAAAACTTGAAGGTTGATATTTGCAGGCTCGAATCTGAGGAAGAGAATGTTGAGTTCGGGGATGTCGTGGCTATCGAGGAAGACAGAGTAGATGGGTGGTTCCCAAATCCTGTTCAGTGCCTGAAATGAACATCCTTTTGCAAATGAAACGAACAAACCTGCTTGGCTTACGTGTTGATTTGAAAAAGTAACAAATATGTATTTTCCTTCATCTATCACAATCGTAATACAATCTTCGAGGACGATCCAGTTTTGGAGGTCGATCAAGGCTATCTTGATTCTCGATCATTCTTTTATAAGTTGTTGAATATCCACCGAAAGTGTACAGAAAACATGGGTAGTGCATCGAATCTGTTTAAGTATTGGAAGTACTCCGAAAGAGCATATACTTGCGTTTATAGAAAGTTTACTATTTGGACGGTTTTTTGTAAAGTTTTTTGTTTTTTTTGTTTTTCTAAACCATAAGAACAACATTTCTCAGGAGTATATTTAATGGTTTTCAAGTCAGATATATCAGTAATTTGTGATTTAGTAGAGGTCTAGATGTTTCTGAGCCTCTATCCCAGGGATAGCTTATCTTTCTAGCCTCGTCACAAGGGGCCAATGAGCAACCCTACCCCTTTGTTTCGAAGCTGCGACCTTCAAGGGAATAAGCTATTTTATTGAGAACAACCTAAACATTAGACAATTCGAATCTAATTTTTTCCTAAATTTTTTAAGTTAAAGTGATTTGCAATTTAGTTTGTTGTAATTGGTTGAAATTAAAATTACAAATTTAATAATGAAAATAAAATTTTCTTAAAATTTATGAAAAAAATGTCAATAATATAAATTAGTGCAAATTGCATCCCAAAATTACAGTTTTTTTGGGTTAGTATGCATATCTACAATTAGTTAAATTGTTGATAGAGGAAGTGAGATTGGAAGGTGATTTTTTGTTTTAACAAAAAATTATGTAATAAAATTTAGATTTGATGTTAGGTATAACTCCCGATTCAATATTCTATTCACGACTAAAACATTAATTTATAGATTATAATGAGGCGGTTGAGAACCAGCCTTTTCACCTTCCCGGGCAACTATTCAAATTCCCATTTAATTATTTATTTACAATAATCCTGACGGATTATATTCTAACAATCCCCCTCTTAATCCGAAGGGGTGTTCGTAAGTCCGAGCATGTTTCTGAATCTTTCAAACTTTTCTCGTCCAAGCGCTTTGGTGAAGATGTCTGCAACTTGATCATTTGTGGAACAATGTCGAAGATGGACTGTCTTGGCCTCTACATGATGTCGAATCAAATGATACTTTGTGTTGATGTGTTTGGTTCGATCATGGAATCTAGGATTCTTTGCCAGCTTGATTGCAGAAGTATTGTCGACCAACAATGGAGTGGATTTCTCTTGTTTTTCTTGCAAATCTTCAAGTATCTTCCTGAGCCATACTATTTCTTTCGTTGCTTCACCGGCAGCCACATATTCTGCTTCGGTTGTTGAATCTGCTGGAACTGACTGTTTGCGTGATCTCCATGAAACAGCTGCTGATCCAAGACTCATAGTGTATCCAGAAGTTGATACTCCTGTCTCCTTATCGCCATCAAAATCTGAGTCTGAGTACCCAATAAGTTTGAAGTCATCCACTTTAGAGTACTTGAGTCCAACGTCTTGAGTCCCTTTCAAGTATCTTAGAACCCTCTTTGCAGCTGACCAGTGTCCTTCACAAGGTTTATGCATGAACCTTGAAAGTATGCCAACAACATAAGAAATATCTGGTCTAGTTGTTGTAAGGTAGATAAGACTTCCTACAAGTTGTCGATACTTGGTCGCATCTTCAAATTCTTTTCCTTCGCTTGATGTGAGCTTCATTTTTTGTTCCATTGGAGTAGATATAGGATTGCAATCTGTCATGCAAAATTTTTTTAGTAGTTCTCCAATATATTTTTTCTGAGATAGGAATATGTACTATGGATGTTGAGTGACTTCAATTCCTAAGTAATAGTGGAGATGTCCCATATTTGTCATTTCAAAGATCTTTTTCAAATCTTTCTTTATGGATGATATATAG
>LPNX010726015.1:70582-86575 GCA_001517045.1 Pseudotsuga menziesii
CAATAAATCAGGGAATCTAGGCATCTTCAGTCGAATGGTGCCCATTCCCTTTGGTTTAATACTTGACTTATCTGCAAAGTACACTATGCCATCGATTGTTTCATTCAGTTCTTCAAAACAATCTTTTCTAAATGTCATGTGTGATGTTGCACCAGTATCAAGCAGCCAACAATCTTTATAAGATGAAAGAGAAGTCATTTCATTAAATCCGAGATTACAATGTGCAACAATACAAGAATCAAAAGATTTACTAGCGTTTTGGTCATCTTTCTTCTGGTTGTGCTTGTCTTTGATGGAGTCCCATGAAGCCCAACACTGATCTGATGTGTGCCTAGTCTTTCCGCAACGCTTGCACTGCAAGTCTGATCTTTTGCTTCTGCCCCCTCTGCCTCTGAAATTTCTTCTTTTTCTGCCTCTCTCTTTGCCGCAATCTCCCTTGGAAGGGTCTTTGGATTGGTCTTTGCCGGCAAGGGCAGCACCAATACTAGATGCCAAAGAGTGCATCTTTACAACTGTTAGTGTAATTTACAATAATAAACTTGATATGACAAAGAGAAATAGAAAAAAATTAATAACCTTGCAGGTCTACAGTCTCTGCCAAGGTGATTTACAATCTCAACTTCATAGCAAATATATCAGTAGATACAAAATATATCACTGTCAGTCATACAAGGCTTATATCGGTCACTAGCAATCAGTGAGCATAATATACAGCATACAACATTTTCATATATTAGTCTCAGTATTCCTCTGAGATTGGTCTGCAATATATCAATCTCAGTCTTCAGGCTCAGCAAGAATACTTTTCAGTCTTCACACTCTGGACTAGGGTCTTGACAATCAAGAACACCACAGCTCGTATCTCAGCTTCTCATTATCATCTAGCAAACAATCTTGTTATAATAACAAAACCAAATCCATTTTGTTATAAAAATAACAAAACCATAGATGCCAGCTTCAGGCAGCGTGTACAATTCTCCAGGCAACTTGTACAATTCTTCAGGCTCGGTACAATTCTTAAGGCAGCGTGTACAAGTGAACGACCATCAATCACCACAAGTGAACGACCATCAATCACCACAAGTGAACGACCATCACCAAGACTTCACTACAGCAGAGATTATTTTTCCAACGCAGTCTCCACTGTGTTAGCTCAGAAAATTACGGTTTACTTCAAAAAGATCACAATATATCAAAATCGATCAAAATATTCAAGCAGCTGCACTATTCAACGCAGAGCTCCAACGTAATAGATATATATATCAGTCTTCAGATGATCATACTCTCACAGCTCTACGCAGGTCATACCTCCAACGTCTTGATATATATCAGTCTTCAGGGTTTCATTTGATGAGGTTGCAGTCTTCAAGGTTAATGGTAGGTCTCAGTACTCCACGCTATTAACGCAGTCTCCAGGCAGGCAGTCTGCAGCAGTCTTCAACAGGCTCCACGCTATATATCAGTCTACAGGCAGAACAATAGCATTTCTTCTCCACGCAGCCTCTGGCAGGGTATACAGGCCTCATCAAATATCAATCACAGGCTCATGAACTCAGTATATTATCAATCACCAGTATATTATCAATCACCAGTATATTATCACCAGTATGCAATCACGCAGTGTATTATCATCAAATATCGGTCACGGGCGCCATCTTCAAAACGCAGCAGTCTCCAGGAGGAATCTTTACCAAAAACACTGAAAATAATCAGTTTTCACCGTCAAATAGCTCGAAACACCATTTTTCTCCCTTCAAATCACCAGTTTATAGGCTGCAATCTCTCCACGCAGCAGTCTCTATATCTTCTCTCCAAGCCCATCATTCAAAGGGGCGTGAATCTTCAGAAACCATCAAGCAGCAAGCAAATACCAACGCAGCAAGCAACAAATACAAATCGCAGTCTTCTTTTATGCATACACACAGTCTTTAAAATAATCACTAGACTCTCTCCAACGCAGCCAGCACGCACTCAGCAAGAAAATTAGGGTTTAGGGTTCCTTGGAAACAACGCTCATTCAAAAATGTGCAGCGATACCAGCAGCCACCAAAGGATTTTACCTCACGCAGACAATGGATTTTAACTCAGTATGATGGAGAGAGCAGCAAGAGTCTTCATGTATGTGTCACAATATAACAACGACGCCAATGTTGCAGCTAACGATTCCATCAAGATATAAGCTGGGAATCGATTCAGTTTGCAGAGTAGTAATCAACACATGCTCATTTGATTTAATTGACTGGTACTTGGCTCATTAAATCACCAGAACGAAATCAAATGTTGTGGGAGATTGCTTTAATAACTAGAGCAACCGATTCAGTGCTCAGCCAATCCAATATATAATCCAACAATATATAAAATATTTCTTACAGCCTTCTCCACGCAGGTCACGGCGTCAACACACAGCTCCACGCTGTGTTCTGAAGGCGTGAATCTTCACGCAACTCTCATTTCAATGGCAGCACACAACGCATTTCTCAACGCATCACTCAAGGCATCACACAACGCTTGCAGTGACTTTGCTTTGCCCTAAACCTAAAACAATAGGCCACTATCTCCACCAGCAAGAGATACCTACACAGATATCAAGAGATATTAAGAAGCGCAGGCAGTTTTGGAGGAAGTCGTGAGATCAAACTATACGTTATTGAGAGAATTAGGGTTAGGTATAGCTCATTCAAACTTTTTAGCAGAGAATAAACGCAGGTGCATGAAGGAGTAACTCATACACTGCATGCTATTCGATTGGCAGACTGATGGAGCAGTCTGGCAATGGACTGGCAAGCAGAATGGCAGCCAGGAGTTATGGCAGACAACCCTGCTCTGATACCACTTGTTAGGTATAACTCCCGATTCAATATTCTATTCACGACTAAAACATTAATTTATAGATTATAATGAGGCGGTTGAGAACCAGCCTTTTCACCTTCCCGGGAAACTATTCAAATTCCTATTTAATTATTTATTTACAATAATCCTGACGGATTATATTCTAACATTTGATAATTAAATTCTATCATTTACCAAAAATATTTACACTTTAAATGAATTTCAAACCCAATTTTCATTAAAACAATTATATTTTATAGTTTTAGCTAATAAAATTTATAATTCAAACCATTCCTAAAAAACTTTTCCAAATTGTTAAACAAAAAACCTCACCGAAAAATTAAGGTCCATTTGCAATTTTTTTGGGAGGCAACAACTATGAAAACGTAACTAATTGGAAATTATATAATTGAACTAGTTTGAATGAGTTCGAATTGGTTAGACATAAAGGGCTGAGTCTTTTGGTATGTGGTTATCGGATAAGGGTACATAGTGTTGAATTGTTGTATTTAAAGAAAAAACCACTTAGTATAACAGAGAAACGATTTCTAATAAAAATTGTATTGGGTTTCTGTGAGTGTACCTGCAAAATATGGCCGATAAACCGATAGAGGTAGCTTTTGAAGTATTACTTGAGAGGGCACTATGGTAATGATCACGTCAGCAGTGGAAAACTCAAGCCCTTGGACAAATTTGATAGTAGAATCAATGCAGAATATCTGCAAGGAATCTGAACTTTGGGAAGAAAATAATTCCTGGCATGTGCCAAACCCATTTACATTGTTAAAGTTTAAATAAAACCTAAAAAAATTATATATATAAAACAAACCATTTTTATTTATTTGTTGTTGATCATGGAAAGATTAGATACAAGTAAAGATGCTAATCTTTATGAAACTTTCAAGTTAACTTGCGACAACATGTGACAATGTTGGGGACATTACCACCACGTGGCTCTTGTTATAAAAAGAAAAAGGAAAAAAGGGTAAAGCATTGAGAAGAGACATGGAAACGCCCTTTAGTGTGGTGGAAACTCATATTGACTAAAAAAATTAATCAACAAAGGCCATGATATACTAGATATTAAAATTGGTTGGATGTTGAAGATATTTACTAATTAGATGTTTAGATTGTATTATAGAGATATTGTTAATCCTTATGCATGTTATGATATAGGTGTTGAGTTATATTTGCAAAATTAAGTATTGATTAAGATTTATTGTCATGGAAGTCATTTTTGCATGTGGGATGTTGTTGTGCTTGTCAATTCGGTTGGAGTGTATTCCTATGATAAAGTTAAGCAATGCACAAGAAGGCATAGATATTAAGGTTGGTTGACAAAAGGTATTATTGTAGTAAATGGGTATGGCTTGTATTCCAATGATTGGATTGCTTAAAATCATATGCTTATGTACTTCACATGGTTTATTATAGCATTGTGTTGTTCACCATTGTCAGATGATTATTATGGCGAAGTTATTAGAAGCAATAGGAGGACAAATTCCCGTGGCATATGAGAATGTTGTGATTGACGATATTCGATGGCTATGAATGCAAAATTGGTGGATTGAGGAGAAATACAAATAGTCTATAGAAATAAGGAAAGGTCAAGCTAAAGACAAAGAAGAGCAACGCGAATGGATGGGAGATGACTTGAATTCCTTTGGGAATCCATGTGGTTAAAGGATATATTCTTGGAACAAATCTAGGGCCCATATATTTTTATGCAAATTATAGTTGTGTGTCAACTATGAAAAACTCATAGTTTATAGTTTTTCGTGGGATCACATGAGACATTATTAACATAGTTACCCACTTGACAAGAACCCTCCAAAGTTCACATTTTTTAGAGGTTGGAATTAGTGACTTTGTTTATTTCCATTTCAAAAAGTGTTGTCAATGGTAGCACATTTATTTACTAAGTAGTTCTTTGAGATATTGAGTCCTCTTAGTTATAAAGTAGCAAAATAATTTTTCAATGTTTTTTTCTTCTAATTTTTGTATTATTTTTTAAATGTGTGTTTTCTTCAATGGTGTTGTTCTTATTTTTTCTATTTTTTATATCTAAAATTTGATGTTTTTAACATTATTAAAAATGTATCCGTGAGATGTAGAACAGTTGGTGGTGGGGTATGGTTAAGACGCCCCCTAAGCTAAAAGGTCGCCGGTTCTAATCCCGTTGGATACTAAAAAATCCAACCATGTAAAGGGTTGGTGCGGTCCAGGCCGGGTGCGATCCCCGGGTGATTTTGATGGCTTAGATGCCCCTGGTTCGTGGTTACTTAGCCAATGGCAACCCTGCTTGTCAGATGGGTTCCGCCACTTTGCCAACCAAAAAAAACATTATTAAAAATGTTATAAATCATTATTTTAAGTTGTCATTTTCATATAGTTATATATACTTAATTAATTAATTAATTTAAAATACCATACATTTTAACTACAATTTAAACTATTGATCTTCAAAGTTTATTTATGTAGCTAAATCCCACTACTTGTAAACATTTAACCAAAAATATACATTTAAGAGCCACTTAGAGTGAAAAACATGTAATTGTTTTAAACGACATGCCAAATATGTCAAAGTAGGAAATAAAAAAGAGAGAAACAATAATAGTTTTTTATAATTTTTTTACAATTTTTTTTAAGATTTCATGTATTAAAATGTCAAATGTGATTTTTTTAAAATGATTTACATAAAATGAATATGAAAAACTAAACTACACAATATGGTAAAAAAACATATTAGATAGATTTATCCTTGAAATACAATATATAGATATTTATTATTAACGTAAAATATTAAAGTCCAAACATTACAATTATAAACTCATCAATGACATGTCAAATTGATTGAATATTTCAACTAAATCTTAAAACTATTCAATAATATTTAATATGTCAAATGGTAAATATTTATTTGTAGGACCTTGACTTTCTTTTTGGACATCATTCTACTATTTAATTGGGTCTTCTATGTTTGCAAGTTGTCTAAATTAATCATTTCCAAACAACCATTTGAATGGTGGTTGAGGCTCTTTTGATATTTTTTCCGCATGTGATGCACTAGCACCTCTCTTCTTCAAACAAGCTTCTTGCATTTCACTCATAAAAAATTTAATAGAATTAACTATTTCTTAAAAAAATTGTAGTGTTGTATCATTTTCAATGGATATGCAATTTCATCATTTATGCAAGCAATAAATCAATGTTGTACATAATTACCAACTATAGAAAAATAATAAGTAACATAGCAGAAACAAACTTTAATTAATAATACTAAATTGTAGAATAATAGCTCAAATGCTATGAACAAAGATGCTAAGAAGAAGACTGAATCACATGAATGAATAGATGAATATTGGAGTGTATAATGATGAATAATAGTTTACATAAATAGTTAATCCCTCATAGGTTAAATCGAGTTGTATTGGAGAAAACTCATCAAGCTAAAAAATGTAGACTTTCTAAATATGATAAACACCCATAGGTAGCTAAAGCACTTCCCAAATCAGTTAAGGACCGCACAAATTAGAAAAAGAATGAGTGAGTTATCAAGACTGATGGAAAAACATGCTAATCCTAGAAAATGGAGAGAAAATCATGGAGGATGGCTTGGCAACAAAAGATACCAGTTTCCTAGTTGACTAGCTTTACCTTATCCATAAAAAAGATGGATAAAAGCTAAATAAGACAGAATATGCAGGAAAGCGTGGTTACTAATTCTGGGAGTCAATAAAGTGGTCAAGATCAACCTAGAATTAGAATTAAAGCATTCCTGGGGTATAGATGACAAGTTTTGACTTTGTAGTGCAAGTGGATGCCAACTATCTAGGCTAGTGGGTAGGAAACTAATAAAAATGATTAAATATGTTATCCCAAGTTGTGAGTGGGTTTATAATATTTAACACACCCCTTTAAGTTTGACTTTATGATCATATATAGATGGATATGGATGCATATAGGTGCATATAGGGCCCAACAACAAGGCTATGGTCACCCTTTAACAATTATTATGTCCAAAACAGTGAGGAAAGAAGCAAAACCACATGGGGAAAATCCTCCCTCAAGAAAGGACAAGGCATAAAATTTGAACAATATGTCTTCAATACATCTTTATCTTCACTTGAATGAGCTGAATGAACTGTATCTTGGTGAAATACGTGATGGAGAAATCATGAACTCCATGATCATGTGCTAGAGTGTAGAATCTGTAAGAAAGAAGAGGAGAGACTCCTTGTATCTCGTCAACTGATGAAGTAGGAGCATTATCTGAATGCTTCTTGCTACTAACAAAATCCGATCTACAAAAAAAAATCTGAAATGGAAAATAAATATGTGCATACTCCTTCCCAAAGAGTACAAAAATTAAGACAATTTGTTACACACTCAATTCCTTGAATAGATCCAAATATGTGTAATATTAGTCCAATGATAACTGCGGTCATGGATAACCAACTAGTGAAAGATAGACAAGATTTCAAACCATGTAATATAAGTAACACTGCATAAGAGACCAATGAGGAATCAACAAGTGAACTTGGAATTTTTATAGTCTTATAATTATTCATATGTATGGTAGATGGCATGGATGGTGGTATGAATTGTGTCATGACATGTATATCATACTGCAAGCATTCTTCTAAATCAGAATTATGGAGTGAGGAAGAGCTACTAAAAATCAAGTCAGGATCTAATGGAAAATCACAATTATTGAGAGAAGAATCTAGTAGACTGATAGGTGGATTATCAAAGAAGAATATGATATTTATGATTCTAATATATCAAAAAATGAATCTATATCAGAGACATGAGAAAAGGATTTAATTCTGGCACTCAAGGCATAGTTTATATCACCTTGGAATTGCACACTATGACAGTGTTTTGAAGAATTAACATGCTTCTCTAGCTCATCTGGAACTTTGATGTTGTGCTTCTCAAGAAGCTGAGACATGATGTCCATATTGTTCTTGAAACATTTCGTCTTTGGATGAAATCCCTTGCTGCAATAAGAACACTTGGATGTGCTCTCTTTCTTTGTTAGTTTTTCAACACTAAGCTAGCATTATTAGGATCTTTAACTGAGAGAATAACAAGCACAACAATTAAACACAAGAGACAATGAACACCGTGTTTTTCCTCGAGCAAACCATAAAGGAGAAAACCCCACAAATTCCTCAGAGATAGAATCAGCACCAAAATAGAAAAGCCCAAAATAGTAAGTGATCTCCCGACAGCAATATCCTTCTTCTTATCTAGCCCCAGTGTCTTCTCCTTCCTCAACTATGCGCTACACTTGAGTGTGTATGAGTTGTGTGATAAATAGAGACTCCAGTTCTCTATTTATACTAATCCCAGCATGACTAAAACCCTACTAGGGCCGACCTCTACTAGGAGAGTCTAATAACCCTAGTGCCCCGGAACTACGGGGACTTTAACCCTTAGACAATTGGAGGGTTACCCACTATGACTTGACATGACTTGTTTACATAATAGATCCTCCCGATCGGAACATCGGGGCATGATTCAATTACATAATAGATACATCCCAGAATAAACATCGGGTTACAAGACATAAAATACATAGATGAATACATTCTGAAGTTACAAATACATCAACACTCCCTCTTAACTAGGTGTTACGGAGAGAAATTCCTATGGCTTGGAGTACCACAACAGATAGCTAGACTCCAAAAATCAACTTTCCCAATATGCAATAGAAATAAAATATCTAACACTAAAGGATCGAACCTCGTACCTTATTCCGAACGGTTGAAGTAGATCCCCGTTGAGCTTTCCAATCTTCAGCTTGAATTGTTATAGCACGTCCTCAACAACAAGTAAACAATACAATCATACTATATTTCATGGTGTTAGATCTATTCTAGCATATATAATCAATAATGTAAAAGCATTTGACATATTCCAATGGATACAATATTCATTCAAATACACATTACTGGACAGGAAAAGATATTTCTATTAATATGAATCAGAGATTACAAGTGACAACCTCTGATGGCACATCTGTGAATCGGAGAAACTGAATCCCCCACTTGGGCCTCCACCACCTCAATCCTCCATCACTTCGATAGCAAGCTCACTAGCAAAAGGCAAGCTTGGGAAGAACACAACAGTGCTCCAAGGGACAAAGGGATGCACACTCAAGCATAAGTTCTGGCAACAATGGACTATAGTTTCGTTACTCTCAATTCTCTCTTATGCTTTCAATGTCTCAATGGGTTCCTTATATAGCTTTTCAAAGGGATACTGAAAGGTCGAATCCGTGTGATCTCAAGGCATATGGAAGGCCAGGAGTCATATGAGTCGGATCCAAGTCAAGGAACGCTACAAAATGATTTGGATTATGTACACATCCCGATGTATGCAACTATAGAGGGAATATCCGTGTATGTACGCGGTTATCGAGGAAAAAGCCGCGTATATCACTTTTCTTATGTTTTTTAGGGATGATCAAGGATACATCAAAAGACAACAAGTGGTCCATAGGGGCTAATGAGTCTGCAGCGGGACAGGGGAAGGCCATACAATGTGTGATTCACCTAGTGTGGTGAAATCCGCTATAACAGATTCCCCCTAATGTATGAGATCAGAGGGGTTATACGATGGCCGAAATACATTATAAGTCCATCCCAGAAGTGAAGTGATGAAGGTACCCAAATGGAAGACCAGCCACCCAATCAGCATAGTATAATAATACAACTCTGCACATAACTGCAAATACATATAGCAGTCCCGGATACATAAGAGTACAATGGCCATGAATAGGCATGAAACATGATAACACATATGTGGTCATCGCCACGTACAATATACATAGATCAGAATCTCCATGATGAAGATATACAAAGGACCATGATCTCCACAAAGGCTGAAGATATACAATAGATCAAGATCTCCATAGTGGCTGGAAATGTTTGACATATACTGGAACAAGTCATGAGAGCTGAAATCTCATGATCCCTGGCATGATCAAGGAGTTAGCATATAGTGGATGCCACCAATATGGAAGGTCTTCTACACAAACCGCTAGGAGTACGTGTCCTACTATGCGAATAGAGGTGTCGAGGTCGAACATAGTAGTCCATCGTTTGATTACCGGTCATTGATGTATACCGTTAACAGACGCGAGATCACCCACCAATAATGAAAATGGGAATCAAGGTACTAGAGTGCAAACTAACAAGTGTGAATAAATGTGTTGAGGTCGAACACTTGAGAGAATCCATCGATCAGGGGACATTGATGTATTCCCAAAACTGTCGATGGCGAGAGAACCTGCCACTGATGACTGCAAGTCTCAAGGCACTCAAAATGACTCTAGACTCCAATCCCAGAATAAATGATCTGAAGTTGATGGGATGAAATCCGCTGGAAGGAGGGCATTAGGGCATCCCCCATCATCCAACACGAGGTACTCAGCAAGGCTGTATAATGTGGAAGGACTCGATCATAAGGTGCACAAACCAGTAACTGTACCGGGAATGGACGACATGCAAAGTCAAGATAACTGAGGAATGGCCGACTCAGGTTTCAATTTCCTTCGAACAAGAGCATAATGGCGTATGGTGACTAAATGAAGGCAGCATAGACTCGATATACAAACTGGGACATCTCTATGACGCAGGATGCATCAATAGAGGCTCCATAGGGACTGGAAGCATAACCAGTCGGTGGAGATAAAACTCAGATAAACGAGTACAGCTCCTAAAGTCAAACTATAACCCAACCAATGGATGTGATATACAGTGCTCTGTTCGAAGGCGACACGACTCGACAGTTGCCAAAGATAATATCTTTTCTTGTCTGGCTTTTTGGTTTTTTGATTTTTTTTGGTCTTTTTCAGTTATTTGAAAAGATTGAAAAAAGAATAAACTAGCTTTATAGTTACAATCTAGGAGGAGACGAGTGTCATTAGGGAAAACAAACTAGTTCCAAGCAGTGGAACATACCTATGCTCAATGCAAGGATACATGTGTAGGATATCGACACTCAGGGGAAAATCCCCTCCCGGTAAAAAGGGAATCAAGCTGCGAAGGATATAAAGAAAGGCTTTGCATGGCTAGACATGAGACAAGCTTGGGCTATATGGCTGAAATGAAATGTCAGGGGAGCCGGCATAAAGCTTAATAAGACAGGAAAAGCTCATGATAATGCATTCACAACTTGACATAAGGGGAGTCCGAGGGGAAACAGGCCAACATAAGATCAAGAGGAGTATGAGGCTCTTGCTAAATGTCATGGCAATACTATACAATGGACTCCCACACCCTAAAGGGAGAAACATCGGCATGGGAACCAAATGCAAATAAGGCGCTAACTAGGGTACCCATGTAAGGTGAGGCTCTACCACTCATATCATGCCACTTCTACAGCAACAAGAAGGTTCCGTGACATAATAGAGTGGGTTTGTACCTAAGGATATAGTGACATGGTCATAAGGTCATGCAAAATGCAAACAGTGGTGAACCTAACCTATATGCCAGTGTAGACGTTATACCTGAGATCAGTACGAACGGGTCAATCCAAAGGCTGAAACTGCGCTGAAAACGGTCTTCTACATCACAGATTAGGTCAGAAACGGTCCAAAATGGTTAGAAACGGTCAAAACTATAGGAAAGGGGGTAAAAATTTTCAAATATTTGAAATTTTTTCTATAAATAGTAAAAAATAGAAATCATTTGAAACTTTTACCCATTGGAGCTCTGATTTTCAACTGCAAATTCCAGGAGATCTAGCCGGCGAAATTCACAACCGTTTCTTCCAGGTATTTACTCATGTTCTCTGCTTGCATTTCAATATAATTTTTACAATTTTTCATGGTCAAATGAGTTTTTCAAGGCCAATCTTACATGAGCGCTGCGGCCCACGCGGGTATCAAAGCTTTTTTCGCGTATAGGGCTAGCTATACGCAGAAAAGGGGCTAGAAACCGCGTACATACACGGATGTTTTCAAAACAGCTGCGTATGACGCCGCGCAAAAGGATTTACAAGAATCTAACGGACATTTGGTCAATTTCTCATGCAGGATGGTGCTAGAGTGGCGAGAACACGAGCATGGTGAAGTAGAGGAAGCAGTAAGGGCAGACAGAATGGCTCAAGAAGCTCTGAGAAGATGCAGACTCTACAAGTTTTGGTGCCTAGGTGGCTTGAGGGCCAAACCAGGACTGCTACAGATGCTGGTAGACTATTGGGATCCAAACTCAGAGTCCTTCCGGATAGACGGCATGTCCCTCACCATTGAGGTGGAGGATATCTACTTTATCACAGGTCTATCTACACGAGGGGAGATGGTGAACCTTTGTGCCCGAGGAGGGCCAGGTCATGGGCTTACTATCGATGAGTACATAGCTGTGTACTGCTACCCAGAGACGGAGAAGGTGGGGAGCCAAGTTCCCACCAACTCTATACAGGTACTGGGCCTAAAGGCCATACTACTGACGCTGGGCAGGATAGCAGGCTTAGCATCACTCCATCAGGCCTCTCGGCCACTGATGTTCTATGCGGTGGAGTGTATGACACTGACCATCTATGACTGGAGCACTTTGCTACTGAGCAACATGAAACATCAGCTTAGTGAGTGCAAGGCAGGTAGGATATGGAACTTCAGGTTCAGCAGTATCTTGAGCACGTTTTTCTTCGAGCGTGTTCTAGGATTGAGCCCTAGAGTGGATGTTCCTCTCCAAGGGGTTCGAGATCCGGCCCAATGACGTTGGGCAGACGCGATGCGCAGACTGGGGGGTGGTAGGGTGGCAAACCCTTATCCAGCAGACTTTTTTCCATGGTGGAGACAACAGATTGTTGCCATAGATGACTACCCTTATGCAGGGATAGATTTCCGGGGAGATCCGGACATGCCATTACCACCAGGATCAGCATATGGAGACATAGGTAACGAATCTCGACCCTTACTCTTTTAAAAAAAATTTGAATTATTTAATTTTTTTGTGTTTTCTTGATTAATGGAATAAAAAAGACATGGTTTTGGGTGACAATACATAATGACATCTACTATTCATGTGCAGATGTGGGACCACGACGACCAGAGGGATTCCCACGTCATAGACGGAGGGGAAGAGGAGACGATATCACCGGTGTGGATGCGGAGCGAACGCTCCAAAGCATCCATACCAACTTCGTGCGACTGACTCACATGATTCCCATGGCGCAAGTCGAGGACTTGCCTGAGGCTATGCAGAGACAGGTGGTGGGTGTACCACGCGCATGGGTGCATTTATTCCGGCGGCTAGCTAGAGCCGTGGTGACATATCATGATCACAACCCTCTTCCACCTCCACAGGACTAGACACCTGGGAGTGTATCTATTTTGTACTACCGTGTATATGATGGTGGCTTTCAAAGCCCCAATTTTGTATCATGACACTATGTATTACCACATTTTTGATATATATAAAAAAGTTTTATGGTGATCGGTTTATTTATTTACATGTGTAAAAATTGTGTTTATGATTAATTTATGATGAATGAAACAAATGCCAATCTAACACATAGTTAGCATATGAGTCAGCAATTTGATTATAATTTCTTGGAATGTGTATATATGTTATACTCTCAAATTGCCGTTCTAACAATATCACACGTAAGAATCTCCTCAATAACGTTGGATCTCTAACATGGTACAAACCATTGAGCTGTGACACTACTAACTCTGAATCAAGACGTACCTCAAGAGAGAGAACACCATGCGAAATGGCATCCCGTAGAAGCTCGATAACGTCACTATATTCAGCAACATTGTTGGAAGATGGCCGTAGACATACACCTCCTGAAGACAGTACATGACCCATAGGAGTATAAATCACCCAAGCAGCTGAGGCTGAGTGTTGAGTGTGACGACTTGCACCATCCGCGAATCCTATGTAGGTGGAAGATTCCATTGACATCTGCCACAAGAAATGGAAACTAATCACAAACCCGATTACGATAAACAAGACCTAACTATGCAAAAAAGTTGTACAATAATATACAACAAGCAGCCTTGGCTAAAGATCATGCATAGTATTTTTTGAGATAGAGCCCATTTCTAGGCACCGCCAAGGTTGTCCCTTCGTAATCCACTAACTCATAGGCACCCTTCTCTAACACTCGCTTGACCACGTAAGGACCATGCCACATAGGATTGAAATTACCTGCCCCCAAGGGTTCTTTCGATTGATCCCACAAAAGGACCAAGGCTCCCTCACTAAACACTCTCGGATGGACAGACTTATCGTATTGGGCCTTTACGTGACGCTTATTAACCTCTAGAGTCACCAAGGAATCTCTATGTTGCTCATCAAGTTGCTCAAGGTGAACGAAACGCTCCTCCAAAGGCGAAGTGTCTGGTAAGAGTTCCATGGCTAACTTCAATGAAGGAATCTTGCATTCAACAGGCAATATCGACTCCACTCCATGAACAAGCTGATATGGAGAAAAACCAGTGGCAGTCTTTACCGCGGTTCGATATGCCCACAAAGCAGGGTATAACATAATATGCCAATTCATCTTGCTTTATGCGATGGTTCGTTGGAGAATGGACTTAAGTGATTTATTCACTGCTTCAACCTGTCCATTCGCTTGAGGATAGTAAGAAGAGGAGTGCTCTTTCTTATAACCTAACTTGGATGCCAACTCTTCCATCATACGGTTCTGAAAGTGCGAGCCATGGTCAGTGACAAGCTCTCTCAGAATCCTGAACCAAGAAATGATTTGGTTGAATACGAAGTGAGCGGCTGTCTCACCGTCGGATTTTACTGTAGGCATTTCCTTAGCCCATTTTGTGAAGTAATCAATAGCCACTATGATATGATGGTGCCCCCCAGCCGAAGCTGGGTTACAGTCCATAAAATCAAGCCCCCATTTGGTGAAGGGATCGGCGGTGATAATAGGGTGTAACGGGGTAGGCTTCGAGTGCATATTACGTGCGAACACCTGGCAAGGGTGGCACCTCTTGACTGCTTCAATACAATCCTTGAAGATCGACGGCCAGAAATAACCTGCTCTCAAAATATTTTGAGCTGTAGAAAGCCCAGATAAATGACCACCACACACCCCTCCATGGCAATCATTAAGCACTAACTCAGCCTCATCATGAGTTAAACAACATCGTAAAAGGGAATCTACTCCACGGCAGTACAAAGTATTGTCCACTATGAGGTAGTTCTTGGAGACGTGACGTAATCGTCGTCGTTCATCTCGCGAGAGGTGAGTAGGGGTCCTTTGCATTTGCAAATATACTATGATATCCCTGTACCATGGGTCAGCCATTGAGATTAAGAAAATGTGTTCATCAACGAACGTATCTTCACATACCAACTCCTCAGCCTCGCTCGGAAAATCCGATATGAGCTCTGCAAATATTAAAGATTTCTTCGATTTTGCCAAAACAAATTCGAGATCAAACTCTTGCAGGATGACAATCCATTTATTATATTTTCCCCCAATCATCCTACGTGTGAGGACGAATTGAAACAGATTGACATGGGAAACAACCAAGGTCTGGCAAAGGAGAATATAATGTCTCAAACGCTACATCGCATGTACGGTAGCTAAGGCAAGGTTCTTGACATGAGAATACTAAATCTCTGCGTCAATAAGGTTTTGGCTCAGATAATACATGACATGGTCCTGGAGCTCCTCATCCTCTTGAACCAAAACCATCCCAATCATCTCTAAAGACGCGGCCACATATAATAGGAAATCACGGCTATAATCCGGAGGACTAATCACCGGGGCCGATGCTAGGGCTCGCTTAAGTGCATCGAAGGACTCCTGGGCTCGCTCATCCCATTCAAAGGGAGTATCCTTCTTCAGGAGACGCATGAAACCTCTAGTCAAATTGGCAAAATTGACAACAAATCTTCGTAGGAAGTTTGCCATGCCTTGCAAACACTGAAGATGATGAATATTTCACGGGGGAGACAACTGAAGTGTTGCCTCAACCTTCAAAGGGTCGACTCTTATACCCTCTTTTGAAACGATAAATCCTAACAAACGACCTGATTTCACACAAAATATGCACTTATGAGGGTTTAATCTAACAACATAGTGCCAACATCTTTCGAACACCAATCTCAAGTGATAAGAATGACGCATCCTCATGCGAGAATGAGCAGCGAGGTCATCCAAAAATACTTCAATAAT
>LPNX010726016.1:11118-30884 GCA_001517045.1 Pseudotsuga menziesii
AAGTGCTGATCCATAAGAATGGTAACATTAGTTAGTCTAGGTTATTGGAAATTCATGTATTAAACTTAAGACATTACCGATACTTTGACTGGTAGTAGAAGAGGCGAGATGGATGTGAAATAAGACAAATAAGACATTATGGAGATTAGCATTACGAGCTGGATATTAAAGCCCAGATTAAAACCCAAGATGAAATCGTTTAATGAAAGTGACTATGCAAGTTTTACGCAAATATTGACAATTTGTTTCTATGCCTAGATATAAGCATTGCATAACTAAAATTTTATCTTTGCAATTATTAGATTGAGATAATAATGGCATAATGTTGTTGAATATGCTAGGAATTATCATGGTTCAAACACGTAGAGGTCGAGGTCGTGGTCGAGGGTGGGGTCGAGGTCAACCACCCTCACCGCCACCACAGACCCCACCACCGACACCGCCAAGGGTAACCTCCAGTCCTGAGATGGGGGTGATACTCAAATCCTTGGAAACCATCATGGCCACACTAAACAGGCAGTCGGAGAGGTAGAAACCATGCAGGTGAGCCGAGAAAACTCTGAGAGGGCACAGGTCCCAAGGCAAGAACCGCTTCAGGATATTTCTAGAGAACTGCAGAAGATCAAAATTCCTGAGTTCTCTGGAGGACGACCAGGTAAGCATGCTGAAGCATGGTTCGAGGGTATGAAGAGGTGCTTCGCACTAAACGAGTATACTTTGAGTTCCAAGGCTAGAATGGCCATCTTCCAGCTAAAGGGTGAGGCTCTAAATTGGTGGTCAGACCTCGAGAAACAATTGCATCTTACTCCTTTGTCTATTTCATGGGAGTTATTCGAGGAGAGGTTCAACATGAAGTATCTTCCAGCTTATTACAGGGAACAACAGGCAAGTTCCTTTCATGCTTTGGTACAGGGAAACATGACAGTGGAAGAATATGAAGCTAGATTCATGGAACTGGTAAAGTATGTTCCCTACTTGGACTCGGATGATCGACAGGTGGAGCAATTTGTGTATGGACTCAACTACAAGATCAGGGCTGCAGTACGGATGTGGAAGCCATCTTTAGTTGCCATGGCAGTTGAGTATGCTCGCTATGCTGAGGATATGTCAGATGCAAAGGGAGGAAGCAAGTTGATAGGATCCAATCAGTATGTTACAGGGAAGGCCCCATGACCATATTTTAGAGGAGGACAATCCAGACCTCCTCCTTATGGTAACCGGTTCACCCCGAGGGGTAACACTTCAGTTAACTCAGTATCGCAGGCTTCGTCAACAAACCATGGGAACCGAGGACGAACACAGGGAAATTCCTATAGAGGATTGAGAGGTTTCAGAGGATCTCAGGGAAGGAACACATCCCAGAGGACTCCTCCCAGCAGCATGCAAGCACCACCTAATGTATCTTGTTGGGGATGTGGAGGTCCTCATTTTCAGCGGGATTGTCCTAAAGGACAGGCCAGCAGCAGGCAGCAGGAACAAAACGCATCCATGAGCAATTCTGATAACACTCATCGAATTCATGCAGCTGTTCACAACCACCAGGAAGAACATCAGTCCACCATAGTAGAATCATCTGGTAAAGTAAACAATGTCAAACTTAAAATTTTATTTGATCCTGGTGCAACATATAGTTTTATTTCACCATATGCATTAGATAAATGTGGGTTGGCAGCCTGCGAGCACGATGATTTCGAATTGGTCGAGATGGCTTTAGGGGTTAAACAAGCAGTAGGTCTTAAGGTAAGGGGGTGTCAAGTTGACTTAGGAGTGTGCACCACTAAGATGGATGCTTATGTCACCAATTTTGGCACCTATGACCTCATTATCGGTATGGATTGGTTAGAAGACCATAGAGCTTTCATGGATTGTTATGCAAAGAAAATATTGTTCCTTGATGACGAGGGTCGAGCAATTCAAATCCAGGGTCGAAAAAGGAAGATATCCCTCCGTTTCATCTCCACGGTGAAAGCTAAAAGGTGTTTAAGACAAGGATGTCAGTTGTTTGTAGTTGAGATGGTGAGCGATAGTAAAGGACCTTCCTTGAATTCTTACCCAGTATTATCTGATTTCAAGGATGTCTTTCCAGAATAACTTCCACAACTACCTCCAGAACGAGAGCTTGATTTCACGATCGAACTGAAACCTGGTGCGGAGTCGATCTCAAAGACTCCTTATAGAATGACAACCCCTGAGCTTCGAGAGTTACAGATCCAGTTAAAAGAGTTGCTAGACTTGGGACTAATTAGACCTAGTATCTCACCATGGGGAGCACCAGTGATCTTTGTTAAGAAGAAGGATGGATCTTTGCGACTGTGCATAGATTATAGGGATTTGAACAAAGCCACAGTGAAGAACAGGTATCCTATACCAAGAATTGATGACCTATTTGACCAGATGAAAGGCGCGTGATCAGTATTCTCTAAGATTGATTTGCGGTCGGGGTATCACCAGCTTAGGATTAAAGAAAATGACATTCCTAAGACTGCTTTTCGAACTCGATTTGGGCATTATGAGTTTGTAGTAGTACCATTTGGTTTGACCAATGCTCTAGCAGTATTCATGAGCCTCATGAATAGTGTCTTTCGGAATTACTTGGACCACTTTGTTCAGGTATTCTTAGATGACATTCTTATATATTCTAAGAACGAGAAGGAGCACGAGGAGCACTTGCGGTTAGTCTTAACTTGCTTAAGGGAACATAAACTATTTGGTAAATTGTCAAAGTGTTCTTTCTTCCAAAAGGAGATTCACTACTTAGGGCATATCATCTCAGGAGAAGGCATCTCAGTGGACCCGGAAAAGGTGAAGGCCATCGAGGATTGGCCAATCCCGAAGAATGCGCATGAGGTGCATAGCTTCATGGGATTAGCAGGGTACTACTGAAGATTTGTGGAAGGATTCTCCAAGATTGCAAAACCCATCACCACCTTGTAGTGAAAGGGAATCTGATATGAATGGACCAATGAATGTGATGTCGCTTTCACTGAATTAAAGAGATTGCTAACAAGTGCACCAATCTTATGGGTACCAGACATGGATAAAGACTTCATGGTATGTACCGATGCATCGAAGCAAGGGTTAGGAGTAGTTCTAATGCAGGAAGGTGGGGTAATAGCTTATGCATCTCGTAAGTTGAAGCCTCATGAGGAGCAATATGCCACCCATGATCTGGAATTGGTAGTAGTTATGCTGGCACTAAAATTATGGAGACACTACCTAGTTGGAAGAAGTTTCACACTTAAAACAGATCATCAGAGTTTGTAGTATATTTTTACACAAAGGGATCTAAATGCTAGGCAGCGACGATGGAGTGAGTTCATGAGTGAGTATGACTTTGGTATCTCATATATCAAAGGAAAGGAGAATGTGGTGGCAGACGCTTTAAGCCGAAGGCCGAGGATTTTCTCCTTAATTCCCTTGAGAGTGGATTTGAAGGAGAAAGTGCTTGAACAACTTTTGGGAGATGGTTGGTATATAAAGGTAACCTCAGATATTCAGAGTGGGAAGAAGTTTGAGTCGAAGTATTATGGGTACCATATTGAGGAAGATGGGTTGCTGCGATACCAAGGGAGGATGTATATCCCTAAAGAAGGTGGTCTCAGGGAAGCCATCCTTCGAGAGGCCCATAGGGCACATTATTGTGCACACCTTGGAGTGAAGAAGATGTATGCAGACATGAAGAAGCTCTTCTTCTGGGCCGGTATGAAGAGCGATGTAGTTGATTTTGTTTCGAAATGCCTAGAATGTCAGCAAGTCAAGGCAAATCATCGACACCCAGCTGGTCTCTTACAGCCTCATGATATTCCTGAGACTAAATGGGAAGTCATTTCCATGGACTTCGTTGTGGGATTTCCCCTCACATCCTCGAGACATAATGCTATACTTGTAGTGGTCGAAAAACTGACCAAAAGTGCCCACTTCATTCCAGTGAGAGACACTTATGATGTGACGAATGTAGCAAGGGTATTCATAAATGAAATTGTACGCTTTCATGGAGTTCCAAAGAAGATAATTTCTGACCGAGACCCTAAGTTTACCTCCAGATTTTGGACAAGCATGCAGTCAGCATTAGGGACCCAGCTGAACTTAAGCTCAGCTTATCATCCCAAGACAGATGGGCAGACAGAGAGGGTGAATCAGGTGATGGAGGACATGCTTAGGATGTATGTTATGGATCAGCAAACACAGTGGGAGAAATATCTTCCTCTAGTGGAGTTTGCATATAACAACAGTCATCATAGCTCCATTGGTATGCCTCCATACCAGGCATTGTATGGGAGACCTTGCAGGACTCCACTCAGTTGGGCCAGGTTGGAGGATCGTGTTTTAGTCAAGCCTGAGTTGCTTCAGGAGATGGAAGAGCAAGTGGTATAGATCAGGAAGCGGCTTAAAGAAGCACAGGATAGACAAAAGAGTTATGTTGATGCACACACAACCGATAGAATTTATGAGGTAGGGGATCGCGTATTTATCCGCATCCGAACGAATAAAAGTACCATTCGGTTTGGAAAGGGGACCAAGTTGTCACCTCGCTTTATAGGGCCATTCGAGATTCTTGAAAGAATCGGACCGGTAGCTTATCGTCTTGTACTACCACCCCACTTGTATAGGACTCATAATGTATTTCATGTTTCAGTATTGCGACATTACATAGCCGATGAGTCTCACAAGATTCATTGGAAGGACTTGCAGGTCTTGGACGAGGGAACCTTCACGGCCGAACCATTACGTATACTAGATCATAGAGTTCGACAGCTCCATAGTCGACACGTGGACCAAGTCAAGGTCCAGTGGGACAAGTATAGCCCAGGATCTGCTACCTGGGAGGACACAGAGACTATGCATCGAAATTTTCCCTCACTATTTTGACCATAACTTCAGGACGAAGTTTCCTGAAGGGTGGGTGTATGTAATACCCCATATTTTGACTCCGACATAATTATCCCTCAGACTTATTACAGTGTGTCTACTTATTATCTGTAGACTCAGCTATACTTCATTTTGGCATGTTATATGTGATTATTTACTGATGTTATGATGTTATCGGGATTATGCTCTAATTATGATATTATGAGGTTATCATGCTTATATTATGCTTTGATCATGAGGTTACGACAATTAACATGCCTATGTAGATGCTTTGATTATGATGTATGATGATTATCATTTATATGAAATTATTGTGCCTATGTGATTATCATGCAGTAGTTGTCATCAGATTCCTTTATTTCATAACAAAATTATATAGTTGATAATCATCCTCGATATAATGTGAGATGTATGATGTGGTACATGGGCACCCATCCATGATGCAATTTATTTTGTGATTTTATGTGATGAAAGGAGATAATGTTGATGATATGGACCAACTATTGATTGAATATTGTTATGAATGCATGTTTGCATAGTACTAACCTGCAGGGTACAGGGGCTATGTGATAGCCAAGTGTGTGATGTCAAGTATGACTCAATACATATCTTGAAGAAGAGCCTTAATTGCCAAGTGATGATACGATGACACGTACCAATAAACTCGATAGCAACGCAGTATGGTTTGATGAGTATGTACCCAGTATGTTGAGAGGGATGGATGCATTTCCCACCCTATGTCACTTTGATACCTGAGGTCATGGGAGGGCAGTGCTCAGACACGCTCCCCAAGTTGTTGTGATGACGATGGTCGGATGCCTGCTAGGAGAGGTTAGGTCCGCTAGTTAGCCGACGCTACCGCTCTCAGGTTCTGTGTGGGAAGGTTAGTACAGCTGGCATCCACTTGTACTAGTAGAGGAAGGATAGGGAGGATGCGGACGTAGGTTAGGATGGGTGGACATCTTAGTTATTATGGTTGAATGTTGGACAATTATGATACCGGATTAGTGATGGTAGGTACCAATCTTGACTGACTAAATAATAAGAACATAATTGTTAAATAACTCCAAATGTCAGAAGAAATCATATTATATCTGTATATGGGTCATGTTGCATGAAATATTATTTGTATCAGTTAGAATTTAGGGTTTTTTATTTTTTATTTTTTTATTTTTGCTATAGTACATGTGCAGCCTGTGCATGTACTGGCCATGCATGCACACCTCACACATGCATGCTAGTATGAAATATTTAAATAGTTGGATAGGCTAACTAAGTAATTGTGAATTGCTTTAAACCTATAAATGTACCTTGAATTGTTTTAAACCTATAAATGTACCTTGTATCACTATTTTGACCCTAACTTCAGGACGAAGTTTCCTGAAGGGTGGGTGTATGTAATGCCCCATATTAATGTTTATTATTAAGTACTTTTATTAAATTAAACATATACTAACTATTTTACCATTTTTACCATTTGCGTAAAACATTAAATAAACAATATTGAACTATACTAATTATTTTACCATTTTACCATTTGTGTAAAACATTAAATAAATAATATTGGGTAATGTATGACAGTTGGGTAGGTTATAAATTTACACGAACAATTAAATAGGATAAGCACCTATTAAATTCCCACCATCTCATCCGAGGTGGAAAAATTGTACAATTCAAGAAAGAAATTAAATACATACAATGAATGTCATGAAACCAGAACTAGTTGACTGCCCGAGAAGAAGAATTAAATAATAAATATTAATTTAAAAATGAAGGAGGCAGTGGATGAAGAAGGCGGTGGAAGAAAGGAGGGGAAGGAGGTATAAGGAGGGGGATTTTTGGGGATTTTGGCAGAGGGTATTTGGGAAAATTTTCAGAGAATAACAGAGAGTAAGAAGGGATGGAACAGAGAGGGAAGAAAGCTGGAGGAGGGGGTTAACTCCAGGGGGAAGATTTACACTCATAGAAGAGGGAAGTTCCTATTCGGTTTATCGATATGTGGGCTCAGGGGCTAGGAAACCCGTCGATTTCCTAGGGCCAGCAGGTTCGCTGGTTGGCAGGGCGGATCATCCAGTTTGGCATCCAGGCTCGGATGAGGAAGGGAAAGGCTACAAGAGCAGGATTCAAGAGCAGAATTAAGTCCAGGTATTTTTCGAACTATCTCTTTATTTTGCAAATAAAATGAAAATCTGAAATTGAAAGTTAATATCATTTTATTGTTTAAGTTTAGGACTTAGTGCTCTGCCCGGCAGGCAGAGCACTATATTAAGCAATGTTGAACAATATCCAATAGAATAGGACCATAAACCATTGAATATTCAATAGAGCCATATAAAAATTGAAGAGCACCATCTCCAGTTGAAGAATCCCATAGGCCATATCCATCATTCACTTAAGGAGAACCTTGAAATCATTGAATAATGTTGAAGAATATCCAATATAAGAGGATCATAAACAATTTCATATTAAATAGCACCATGTACCAATTGAATAGCACCATATCTAATTAAATAATACCATATCCAATTGAAGAGCAACATATCCAATTGAATAATATCCAATAGAATAGGAACATAAACCATGACATATTCAGGAGCACCATATACCAATTGAAGAGCATCATATCCAACTGAAGACTCAAATAGGACATTTCTATCATTCACTTGAGGATCACCTTGAATTCATCAAACAATGTTGAAGAATCTCTAATAGAAGAGGATCATAGACCATTCAATATTGAATAGAACCATATAGCAATTGGAGAGTACCATATCTAATTGAAGAGCACCATCTCCAAAGACAATGAGGAGCACAAAATACATTGGGAAAGGTTGAAGACTCTCTAATAAAAGAGAACCACATACTATATCCAATTGAAGAGCACCATGTAGAAAATTGTGGTGATGGGAAATTTACGCAATTGAACAAGAAAATAAACAAGGAAGAAGAAACATTAAGAAATAATTGAAGAAAATAGAGAGAATAAAATATTAGAATTAATCATTTAGAGGCATTCTAGGGACACTCACCTGACTCCAATAATAGATGATGGAACAATTCTTCCCACCAATCCATGAAAAGGAAATTGAAAGCATTCACTATATGGGTCCTCAATTTCCATAGCAGTTGAGGAACAAGCACCCCATGGAATTTATCAAGAAGTAAAATGCAGGTTCTCATTGGGGGAATTTTCTAACCCCACATCAACACTACCTAAAATAGTTTTTGATTTTTTCTCTTGTGGTTATACGAGTGATGAAGTTAGAGATGCATTGCATGTCGAACACATGCTCAAAGAAGACAATTGTATTGAGAATATCCAAGAGGATGTCCAATCGCCACCATCTACCTTTCAACAAGAGAGAGAATTAAATGAAGCTCCTGTTGAAATGCCAAACTAGTTAGGCGATGTGTTACATGGTACATATCCAACCTCCCTACCTCCATTAGCAAGTTACTTCGAATAAATCCAAAACATCTATATTTGATGAAAGTCTCATTGTTTTTCTTGAAGGTATGTTATCTAAATGGAGTATTACATATAAAAGTTAACAGATATTTTTTGACTATTTTTATTCTGAATGTGATGGGGATACGTGTAGATTATTTTTGTCATTGTTAAAATCCAAATGTATGATTGTTAGGATAAATTCAAGGACATATATGATTAACAATTTTGAACCAAGTTCTCATATTGTTAAAAGCTTAGTAGATGAATTTAGCATAATTTTTAAGAAAAAAAATTCGAAGGATCACAATGTGGCTCGAGTGTTGTCAAAAGCAGTCATAAACAAGAACACTAGGGCCTTGTGTTTTCTTAAGCTTACATCAAGACTTGTTAATTTGAATTTTAAAACACTCCATAGGTATTATATTATAAGATAACATCTTGAAACTAGTCATACATGTTTTTGGGCCTTCATTGATAGGTTTCCACATTCTGACATGAAACTAACTGATGCAGTAAAGGGACTAGTGCAGATATTTTGGCATGATAACACTAGGCCTTCCTCAAACTGGAAGGATGTACTAAATGGGTTCAAAGGATCATGAACCACACATTAAATACCTTCTTGACATTACACAAATGGAACTATATGAGAAATTCAAGAATGATCATAGGGAATTGAACTTGGTAAAAATATATTTTGAGAAATGAAAGCCTTGGTATGTTAGAATGATGCAAATTGGACAAACAAAATCCAATCCAATCCATTACCCCAGTATTTATCAGGTTCTAAAGTTAACAAGACCTCCAAGCTTAGCAGACCGGATTAATTATTTCTTGAAACAGTCGTTGAAAGGTGGACTTCAATCAAGAGGTGAACTCAATTTCCATAACCATTTCTACATCCAATCTTCCTCGTTATCCTCCATGTAACTCAATCAATGAAATGCCTTTAGACCATTTGACCTCAACTCACCCAAATCGATGGTGAACCTAAACCTTTATAAACTGGTTTGGAAATGGTTTTTGAGTCCAATCTAGGTGTTAACATTCCATGCACTTATCTATGGAGAAACTTTGTATGAATCATTGATCTCTCATACTCATGATCTTAATTGTTCACACTTCCTCTACGATTCATTCTTCTACGATCCTGGGACCTGCAATGTTTAATGTTGTATCACCATCGATCCTTACAGTGATCAATGGTCGATCAACAACCCTGTCATCTACAGAGATAATGATACTTATCTGATTTTCCCCATTTGCACCTGATTGATCAAAGAATCGATCAATCAATTGAATCGACCTTCACCGGACTTGATCTCCTTCATTGGATCTGTCCATAACTTCTAAAGTTTCATCCTTCAAGCATCTCTGCAAAATTCAATTCCTACATTTAAGATTGAATCAACTCATAACTAATTCAATATGGGGAGTATTCTTCCATCAAGAGGTTCAACACATCATCAATGAAGTCTTTGGGTCTCTACATGGTCAAATTTTCACACTATAATATGTCTCAAGACCTTGCACAAACAATCTCACCCATATATGAATTCAACATCCCCAAAGTTTAATCAATGTTCTTATTTATTTGATAGAGATGGAAAATTCTTACTGCGCATTTCAGTTTCAATGGAAATAGATTTCCTTTCCAAAGGGATTAATTTCCCTTTCCTTTATGATTTACGTCAGCGTTTATAGCAATACTTAGCCTCAGTCTGGGTGTAATTACAAGGCTAGTTGACACTCGGGCAATAACTACCATTTAATAATGTAGTATTAATGTTTCTTTAACGGTGTCTCCAAATTCCCAATAAGTATTCAATCACTGAGTCTCGTTCCTCTCCCTTCAATGTCAATTTCTCCAGATCTTCACATATATATGAAATTGTTATAAATACTTCATTCCAGAATTCACACATATGTTGGAATTATTTCATTCATTCATAGAGATACAATTTCAACATGATGGTCACACAAATTTTGATTTAACTAATCAACCTCTACATAAAATATCTACTCAGAAGTTCTTCTATACTCTTGCAACTTCATGGTCTGATTTCCTCTGTTTGGGATAAGGTTTTATTTTGCCCAAAATGTATCCTATTTGAAAAAAGACCAGAATATTCCAAGAATCGTTTGTATTTTGGGCATAAAGTTTTGCTTGTAACTCAGAATTGGGAAAACTTTGGACCGTTGGAAAGGTCTTCAAATTATATACAACGTTTATGTTTTTAGTTTTTCTTAATTCATTACCATTTTTCTGGGGCGGGCGTTTTATGAACAAAGCATATTTTAAAAGATGCTTTTTTAAAAGCATCTATTCAAAGATGCTTTGTTTGTAAAATGTCTTCCCCATAGAAACGATAAGGAATTAGGAAAAAATCAAGACATAAAAGTTGTAGATAATTTCAATACCTTTCCAATGGTCTAAAGTCCGTCCAATTCCGAGTTACGAACAAAACGTTATGCCCAAAATATGAAATATTCCTTGAATATTCTGGTCTTTTTTCAAATAGGATACATTATAGAAGAGGTTAGAATGTTATGGGCCCACCTCTAGAATGTTCTTTATTTTATTTTTTTAATTAAAAGAAATTTTTAATATTTTTTTTTACTTTTATGTTGATGAGGAAAATATCAAAGTTCACACATTTTTATAAGATATTTTGGTAATGTTTTCACTTAAGATTTTATTTTGAGAATAAATATTATGTTTTTAATATGTATTTTACAAATATATGGTATATTTTTTGTTGAATTTATGTGATTCATTATTTTATAGAAAATAATGTTAATTAGTAATTACAAAATAGATTGAAATATCTTTATTTTCTCAAATTTTTAACAAATTTGCCCTTAAAAAAGACTTATTTAAGAGAAAAGTTGAAGAAAATACTTCCAAAATGTACATATTTTTTATAAGTAGCTTCTAAATGTTAAAAAAAAAAGAGAATAAGTATTTTTTCCATTATAACTAGCTAAGCTACTTATTGTATATATTTTTTGTAAAATTTGAAAATTTGAAAAAACGCATTTGTAAATAAAAAATATAGTGTTTTTATGGCCAAGAAATTTCAAAATCTCAAAAAAATGGTGTTACGAGTATACACACTTTTTTGAAATGAAGGTAAGAATAACTATTAAAATTAACCTAAAAAAAACGAGAACAATATGGGATTCTCGTCAAGTTGTATAACTTGTTGTGATGTTCAGTCCAAGGTACAAGTTTCCCTCAAATGAACTTGAGTTGTTGAGAATTGCTTAGGGTCTAGTAAACCTCCTTTTCTCAAGGAATGAACCTGTCACCATCTGAATGACTATCAAAATTCCATTATTTTTAATCAAATCTTATTTTGTCATATCTTCCTCTTTCCCCACTTTTATTATTGACCTTTGTACTCATTTTTTTTTTACATTTTTTTTATGTATAGAAAACTGTAAATACTATTATCAATTTTATTTTTACCGACTTATACATATTTTTAATTCAGTTTTGAATTTTAACCTTTAGTTGTAAGGTTTTTTGGTACTACATAATTCATACAAAAATAGCCATACCATAGCGTTATGAATAACCTTTCATTTCATGCAATATGTTTTATTAATTGAGGTCACTATTTTGAATAACCTTTCATCTCATGCAATATGTTTTATTAATTGTGGTCATTTCAGCAGACGACTAATCCGCCAAGTTCATTGTTTATCATCAATATTGTTACATTAATTAACTCAGATCCTTGATTTCGTTCAAATTTTTTTTAAATTGAATTAATGAGAAATATGTTTTCACTCATCAGTAAATGCAGTAGGAATTACTTTTATGTTAGTAGGATAAAAATTATTACTTCAACAAATACACAAAGTTTCATGATTATTTTACTAGCATTATTGTATTAATAACACGTTGAATATTTAAGGCATTTAATAATTCCCATATCAAAAGATTGCACTAATTTTTCTTTGCATGTACAAAGCTGCTACTTTTATTTACAATAGTGTGAAAATTAATTTACAATAGTATGAAAATTAATTGCATTATGCGTTTTCATTAATTTGTGAATACTTTATAGTTTATTTCTTTTATCTTTTCATTAGTTAATGATTTCTATTTTAGAAATAGAAATATATACATGAATGGTAGGGTAGGTTTTATGTAGATTTATTAATGAATTGAAATTTTTATTTTGAAAGTGTTCTCGCGTTTTGTCAAGACAATCCAATTTCGCTTTTTTTTCATTCATGTACTTAACACTATTATTTATACTTGTGCATCCTACCTACTTGAGGGCTCTAAACGCAACTTAAGATTCCATACTCCTTCATCCCCTTGAATAAACCTTTAAGGATGCTTCCAATGTTGTATCCCTGCATCGTGTTGTTTTGAACATCAACATATTTGGAGACTCCAATGGGAACAATATTCATGTCAATATTTCAATTCAATCCATAAATCATTTGCATTATTATCCAATCACAACTGATTTTTGAAGCTTGGCATTTGATTATTTGATCATTAATAAGATTCTCCTTTTTTCACCATGGCTGTCACTGAATCATCACTATTTTGGAGAATGTTTAGACAATATAATAATGTCATCAACCTCGCTATTCCTCATAAAGTCATGCAGAAAAGGGGGATTTTTAAATATGATTTTGATGTTAATCCTACAACTTGGTGTGTACCTTCTCCTTTGTATCTATCCCCAACCACTACTCCTTTACCGAAATTCAAAGACCATCTTCCCAATTTTTCTAGAGATGACACTAAATTTTTCAGTAAACATCTTATTTCTTGTTCAAATGCTTGTGAAAGGATAGGCACTAATGATAATGACACCTCATGCATCGTTTTGAGACAATCCCGTAATATTTTCATGAGGTCTCCTCTTTCCTTGACGACATATTCCCATCTAATTCCAAGCATGATCCTCAATTTCTATTCATCAAGGAGATGCCATCCTACCTCGGCTTAATGCTTTGTGTTGTTCCATTCTGCAAAATAATTTTTTAATTGATGAGGATGTCTATAATTTACAATGCGATGTCTCATGAGATATTAATCATTCAAAAGAAGAAGTTGATTCTTTTGAGGAAGTGAGTCATATTAATGTTTGTCATGACCTTGATGATAAAGAATCTTTAACTCAGATGATGTTGTGATTGATGATTTTCTCAAGTCTCTCACCGCTCCATCCATTCATGATGAAGATGCTTAATCCGTCCCATTTATGGATGATGATTTTGTTCCCGTGAGCCTACCCTTGATTCTCAATCTTGTGTTTTTGGGGAATGTCCTCATTCGATTCACAATGTTTATTCTGATCACTTAATTAATGGTGCTTTCTCTTCTGATAGGAAATTTGGATTTTTCAAGCTCCCCAATGCAAATGATCATATCGCTCTTGATAATGAAGTCTTTCCTCAGGTTAGCTTGTCATATGTTCATAACAAATGGCATTATGCCATCTTAAATCAAGACAATCATGAAAAAAATTAATGTATCTTTTACTATTGCAAATTCTAAGGATGAAATAAAATGCATTTATCCTAAGCTAATTGATGATGAACCAATTGTCGCCAGGAAGAGAAATAATGATAATGTAATCAATAAGGATTTAATCAATTCAAACAATGTTGATGAGCTTAAATGCATTTTTCCAAATCAATTTGGCTTGGTCGATGAGGTGAATAGGGGAATTCCTGGGTTAATTTTCAAGGATTTTGTTTGTAATTCATGGGTTGATCGATTTTCTAATCTCATTAGAACTAACTTTTTTTATTATTATTTGACTAGTGCTAACTTTTCTTTTTTGAGTTTCACGATAAAACTTTCCTTGATTTCAAGTGCTAATGATAAATCTTTCAGTAATGGTGAATCAAATATTAATTGTCACAACATGAATGATGTATTCTTATACAGAAAATGGCATATTGCTTGACTTGTTTTATACTTTAGAATAAGCAAGAGTAGGATTGTATGTTAGCTATATGTAATGTCCCAATTTGAAAATTCTCAACAAAGGCAGAATTTGGTGGAAAACTATCTTGACTAGTCTTGACTCTAGGGGATACGAATGGCACAAGAAGGTCTCGAATTTGGTAGGGAATGATATGGGGAGTATTAGGACCACTCAATGGACTCTTGGATAACTTTATTATAGGTTATAGACATCTTCAAATTTACTTTGGAACATTGGAAAAAATGGTACAATTGCTAGTAATTTATGGTGCAATTCCCCCTAGGGTGCGAGCAGAAATGGCTCTCCAAATCCTATGAAACCCTCCAAACATGTAAAAAAGAATATGGAGACTATTATTAGACTTAATTTAATATAACTTGGTATGGTTAAGAGTTCTGCAACATAGGTGTAAGCTTCATATTCGAATGCATAAATTCAGTGACAGTTGTTTAAGGGAAATGACATGTAAAAGCTCAACATTGACTCACAAATTATGTATATAATAATGGTTCTGAATAGAGTATGGTGAATATTTACTATTAACATCATAATAATATCCTACTAACAACATGTAATATCAGTTCCAAGTCGCAACATACATTAGATATACAACTCCATTGAAATGGGAAACCAACACATGGAAACTAGTCACAACAAAGCTTGGAAATGTGGACATTTGCATATGTATTTCTGTTGATTTCGAATTATAGGGAGGATGGGAGACATATTACAGAGACATAATGTAGTGCCCCTCTTATACCTTGGAGCCAATATGTGCGGAGAAGGGAAAATTATTTTTTATTTTCTTATTTTACTGCTACTACAAGAGAGAGAGTCAATCCTGTTAGCGGCCAATTTACATGGCACTTACAATTAAACATGTTTCCCCATTGATTCGGAAATGTCAAAACCAATTGCATTGTAAAAACATTAGTTCGACAATTTTCTCTAATGTAAACTCTAATGGAAATTCCCGAAGGTATTACTCACATCCACAAACATTGCAACATCATAATGACCTGAGAATGACTTAGTATGCAAACAATGGAACAATATGATAACAAGACATTCTTCGCCCCTTTTTCCTTTGGGGTACTACAATCGGTTTGCCCAGCATGATCATATGAACATAATAACATGAAGGAGACAAAACATTTAAACGCAATGCACAGAGATGGCAACAAATTAACAAGAGGCGAAAGAACAAAAGAGACACGGTTATGTGGTTCACCTCATCCATGAGGCTACGTCCATCAAAGGTTAGGCATCCTTCTTTATTCATGAATTAAATCACCCATCAAGGTGTACAATCTACATCCTAAGTGATGTATCATCAGTTCCTCATACAAAAGATAGGAAACCTCGTCTAGAGGCCCACAACATAAACATCCTTGGATAAGCTCCTAGAGCAGGAATGGCCTCCATTCTAGAGTTTATTAAAGCATCAATCAATTACAAGTCAATACCAATACGCAGGTCTTTTTCATCGTGAGGATTAGACGATGTTCCAACATTTCAGAAGCCATAAATTCATAATGATTTCCAGATCAAAGTATATGGATCATGTTACTCCATGCAGAGGTTAACTTCTTTGCCTATTGAAAGCTTAACATCATATTGTTTCAATGAATTAATTGTCTACTAACTGTTTCACATCGGATAGTTTTAACTCAAAATTAATGAGGAAATACATGTTGACAGACTACTCAACGATGCTAGAGTAGTGATGTAAGCCCTTAGCTGGGCGGAACATAAAAATACCTTCCCTGAATTCGGAAACAATTAAAATTGAAACTGTCCTTCAGCCAAGCATAATACCATACACTCAAACTAAGAAAACGAAGAGAATAACAAGCCATTTTTGATAAAAGGGCCAGCTAATTCAAAGAAGTGAGTTTATCGTCTTTGGATAAATAAAATTTCTTTATAGTTCAAACTGAAAAACCCTCCCATACCAACTCCTTTGGTAGGCGGAAGTTCTCGTCATGCAGTCAAATCACAAAAGCTCTGTAAAACTACCTTTTATGCAAATAAAATAGTACTATGAAAAATGCACTTGTAAAACCCTTTCTCAGATCCATAAACCAAAACAGCATTGATACCCACACAACAAAAAGAATTTAGCCTGTTTACAAAGAAAGGCGCAATAGTTAAAACCAAAGTAAAACTATGGAATACCGGCCATGATGTCTCTACGATCCGCTCAGTAAGAAGAGTCAGAGAAAACCTTGAGCCGTGCCAGGCGCCTTCAACAAATCAAAGAACACAAGCAAGGGGAAGGAGTGACCCACATGTGGGATAAGTAGTAGGTCGCCCATCAGCTTGAACCATGAGGGCGTAGGGTTAAACTCATGAATATGTTCAACATAAATGTATTTCATTAAAGAGGAAACACAACCATCCACGTAGACATGACTATTCATGTTATCCACCAAAAGAGACCCCGTAAAAATCCATGGTGGGTCTGCTCAGATTGCGAGCACATTCTAACAATTCGACCACAATCACGTATTGGTTCAAGAGTGCATTTAACTAGCATAGCACATACGTAAAAACCTATGGATTAAGGAAATGGTCATCTTAAAAAGGTATTGAGATTATAATGCATAGTGAGCAGCCGCAAAGTCTCATAACGCCTTCAAGCAAAACGTTCCAACTAATATGCACTCTCAGACTAAAATGCAGGCGTTATCAAGGTGTATCATATGCATTGAGTTTCTTGAACACCAAACTGACCAAAAGGGTAGTTTTTCCTAGAACATTTAAATTTTTCTAAAGGAAATATACGACCAAGAAATTGTTTAAGGTTAAACTTCAATTACAAAAGGGGAATGCACTACCTGAAGAGGCATGAGGTACGATCTCTGTCGTACTGACACCAGAAGAGTGTATATATAAAATAACATACCAGCTGAAGCCAAAACAGGTCTGCTAATCACGGCAGAGGGTAAATGGATATATATATANTATCAACCAGAACTAGCACAAAGCTCCACGATAGCTACCAGGGGGTGGTTCTGAGATTCCAAACTATTAACAACTAGTAGGGTTACTTGGCATCTTATTCAACCATAAGTCAATCCTTGATTATTCCGAAAACGCAGATGCATAGAAGATCTATTCAGGTTAAATACACAAACCTTTCCAATCCATCAAGATCACTCTAGACCTAGAAGAAACAAAACATAGAAAGAAGCTGTACTCACAGCTTATGCTTTGACTGTTTGCTGTCCGGTAGATTCAGCCGTGGGGAATCCTCCCTAAGAAATCCCAATCTATCCAGCATGCGATGTTGGTTGGTAGAGGTAAAAACATTTCCCCGAAAGACCCTATTCACCATCTTGCTCCCCCCCCCGTTCAGTAAGGTGCATTCCCTTTTTCTATCGAGTCTGCGCCCTTTCATCCTCTCCTACCCTAGCAGGTTTCCGCCATTAGTGCCTGCAGATCCCTGTAACGTTTCCCGTAACGCCCATTTCTTCCGTCTAAGTGAGTAATCAACGCCTGAATTGGCGACCTAAACAATGGGGCCTTTACTAGCAACGTAAAAAAAAATAGCTGAAAAAGGAATCAGCAATAATGCCTCCTCAAAGTTTGACCCATGTCCAGGCTTCGATAACGCCCTCACAGTTAATTTCTTATAATCCAGGCTGGAAATCAATTGGTGTCACATTTATACTTAATAACCACTATGAAATAAACCTCAGGCACCGCGTGTTNTATTCAACTATAAGTCAATCCTTGATTATTCCGAAAACGCGGATGCATAGAAGATCTATTCAGGTTAAATACACAAACCTTTCCAATCCATCAAGATCACTCTAGACCTAGAAGAAACAAAACATAGAAAGAAGTTGTACTCATAGTTTATGCTTTGACTGTTTGTTGTCTGGTAGATTCAGCCGCGGGGAATCCTCCCTGAGAAATCCCAATCTGTCCAGCATGCGATGTTGGTCGGTAGAGGTAAAAACATTTCCCCAGCAGACCCTATTCACCATCTTGCTCCCCCCCCATTCAGTAAGGTTCATTTCCTTTTTCTATCGAGTCTGCACCCTTTCATCCTCTCCTGCCCTAGCAGGTTTCCGCCATTAGTGCCTACGAATCCCTGTAACGCTTCCCGTAACGCCCATTTCTTTCATCTAGGTGAGTAATCAACGCCTGAATTAGCGACCTAAACAATGGGGCCTTTACTAGCAACATAAAAAAAAATAGCTGAAAAAGGAATCAGCAATAATGCCTCCTCAAAGTTTGACCCACGTCCAGGTTTCGATAATGCCCTCACAGTTAATTTCTTATAATCCAGGCTGGAAATCAATTGGTGTCACATTTATACTTAATAACCACTATGAAATAAACCTCAGGCACCGCGTGTTTCTACGCTTATACCGCAGGATTCATAATGTCAAAACTTGAAACTTTCACTAATATACTCTGATCTTATTTCGGAGAAATTATTAATCTCATATACGCTGTCATAATTAACTCATAGTTTGCATAGTACTCCAGCTACCAATTAAGCTATGTAACCTGTTTCTTGTTTTATCGTGCCATAAGCTTACTTATCCTGAGCCTGTATGAACTAATGAATCGCATTATCCTGGAACAATATATTGACTTAGTGGTTAAGAGGACATACCAGGAAATAATTCGATCATCATATTCTTTCGTTATCATTATCTTTTTATGCTCTTCACAATCTATAATATATATATATATATATATATATATATATATTATTTTTTCTTCATTATATATTTATATNTATAGTCTGAGCTTATTTCGGGGAAATTATTAATCTCGTATACGCTGTCATAATTAACTCATAGTTTGCATAGTACTCCAGCTACCAATTAAGCTATGTAACCTGTTTCTTGTTTTATCGTGCCATAAGCTTACTTATCCTGAGCCTATATTAACTAATGAATCGCATTATCCTGGAACAATATATTGACTTAGTGGTTAAGAGGACATACCAGGAAATAATTCGATCATCATATTCTTTCGCTATCATTATATTTTTATGCTCTTCACAATCTATTTATATATATATATATATAGATAGATATATATATAGATATAGATATAGATATAGATATTATTTCTTCTTCATTATATATTTATATGGATCCACATGTAGTTCGCTGTTGTGATCATATAATATTGAAAAGGTTATAAAGTCTCAAGGTTATAAGGCCCATGAAATAAAAAATAGATATATCCCGTTTGCTATCGCTACAACTGCAATAATAGGCCTATTTACCTTTGATCAGGAATAAGCCAATTCAAAATAAGCAGCACTGGGTGGGCGCTCGTTGTTTATAAATGAATAATCCTATAACACCATTATTTTATTTGCCAGCCAAGTATAATAAATCCCAACGCATAATCTAATTTTCCTGTGCCTGTTATTCTAACTAACATTCTCAAAATTTCCCTCAATCACTAGATATAGAAGCGGAATAAACATCTATATTGGTTTGGTT
>LPNX010726016.1:37979-68275 GCA_001517045.1 Pseudotsuga menziesii
TACAATACATGTATGTGTGTGAGGTTCGTCTCATCATTATATGTACACTATATATATGAAATATACATGTTTCCAATAAATGTAGATATCTATATATATTATATATAGAGTCCCATTATTATACGTATGTTCTTTACATATAATGTAGGTAGGAGGTTTTGCAATACCATGGAAGGTTGTAACATTATATGTTCAACATTCAATATCAAGTATATATATGCCTCCAACATATATATATATACTTCATCATCCTGTATATAGGGTTCCAGTATAACTTTTATGATCATTTATAACTTTATATGTTCTGCTCATATATATATATACATCTCCAATATATATATATATATATATTTCACCATGTGATGTCCCATGATTATAGGTGACATTCCATGTTCTATAAATATTACATACCTCAAAATGTATATCTCCATCATACGTATAACGTTCTTCATCGTTATAATAACGTTAAAAAGTCTCAAGTTCCCTTGATTAACTTGTAGCGGAAGTAGCCTCATTGCGGTGAGGGCATTTATGGTTCATTTCTATTTTTATAAGTCGTAGTCGCTCTTAGGCCTTTAGGGTGGGAGGGGGATGTTACACATAAACCATTCACCCATTTTTGGGCATCAACTGGAATCAATGGAGCGCAACCACCATTCACACAAGTGCGCCATCATAGGGAAATATGGAAATATTGAAGTGGGGATTGAGAGAATGGGAGGAAAGATGGGTCATGAATAGTAGAATCCTCCTACATGCAGTAAAAACACTCCATTAATATCCAAATGATAGGTCAAGGAGTCCTCTCCCATATCCAACTTGAATGAGAATCTCTCTCTTTCAAAATTGCCTCACTAGCAGGGTATGTGAGCACTCATAGTGCAATGGAAAAGCTAGTGCTTTCCAAAATGCCAAAGGAAAATTCTCAAATGATAAAAATCCATTCTCATTACTCATGACATATTTTTATAACCCTCCTAAGGTACTCTAAGGTCAAATTCACTCCCATAGGAATCCTCCAACTCATCCTTGATGTTTAGTAACCTCCATGACACTTGTCCTTCTCCTTAACCCTTCATCTTCCTCCAAATTCGAATTGTTGCCACAAAAACCCAAGTGCGTCCACTTGCAGGATATTTTTAGCCCTAACATGCCATATTTTCATAGGTCTATAATCATATCTACAATCAGGTTTGACTTTTCATAGACTCTTCCATCATTTTTGCCATAAAATGCAGGGAATCTCTCTCGAAGTGGCACCTAGTTTCTTCCTAGCCTCTTCCTCTTATATGGGGAGTTACTACTATTCACCCATTCAAATACTTGGCCTCATGATTTTTCACTAGAAACCTCTTCACCTTCCAAGAACGTTCCATTACTCATAATTTCAAATTTTGGGTTAAAAGTCATGACATGTGTAAGGAAGAATCTAGCCACTCAAGGTCTCCATGAACCTCAAAATGTCCTTATGAAGCAATGCCACTTTATTTTCTCCATATTTATTATTTGCATGACCCAATTTAATGCGTAAATGAAAAACTAAGGTTCTCTTGGGTCCCATATATCCCTTATTGCAAGATTTAATTCCTCCTCCCCAACTTAGGGAACTAGTAGGTGGGTGAAACATTCTCAACTAGTAGTCTCATTAGGATGGGGACATGACACTATAGTGAATTTTTCCTTCTCACATGCATTTAGTTTCATTTCATTGCATCATTTTAGGAGGTTTTATTTCATAGTCTAGCATTTTTATTTTCTTATATTAGTTAACTTTGTCATTTACTTTTGCAGTATGCTCAAATGAGTTCGCATGGAATTTGACATCTTTAAGTATAATTCACCACTATGCTCTTTCACTAGATTTTTTTGTCGTCAAACTCTAGCATGATGAAAATTAGTTTTTTATATACAGGAAAGAATGTGATGTGGAGGGTGTGTAACTATTGGGAAGTTCCTAGTGATCAACGTTGGGTATATTGAACTACTATTGCTTATTGTTAAGATTTCCCAACACTTAATTTTTCCCTCTCCTTTCCCATTGTGGAATGCTAGCCTCAATAATTTCACTCTCTGCCATTTTCAAAAATTAAATCGAGTGCATGTACCTGCTTCATGTTCATGTATTGTTCATGTGAGTTAGTCTTTGATTGTTGTGTTTTGTTGTTTTTTCTTTGGTTGGGCTAGATGTATATTCTCAACATTGACATGTGTTCCAAGGTGTTGGAACATGATGCTAGAGATGAACCAATTAAAATTTTTGCAAGATCATGTCGTTAGTGTTTTCATGCCCAATTTGATGTGCTTGTCATGTGCATATCTTATTTCACCATTTATGTTTTTCATATAACCCCTTCAGTAAGTTTACCGAGTTACATTTTCATCATTACTATGTCATGGTCGAGTCAAGTTATGGAGCCTTTGTCGTCTTGTTTTTGGCATATGGCATGTCCAGTAGTTAGTTTCATTATGTTTAGCTCATTGCATTGATTGCGCTCATAGTTTGTTTGGTCAAAACCGAGTCTATTTGAACCTTTCAACAACCTATCAATCTTTTGGAAAGTAAAGGCATATTGCATTTTGTAAGTTTAAATTATTTAAGTTTACGTCCATCAAATAATTCATTAGTCATTCCTACTAATGTCATCTCATTATGTCTAAGGTCCAAAAGTTAAAAAAATATTTCTCCTTGAGTCTCATTTCCAAAATACTTATGTCCTCCATTCTTTTGACAAAATATTTCCCCTCCTTCACTTCTGAGTTCACCATTTCATAACCCATATTGCAAAACTAATAAGAACCTTCATTTTACCTTTTCCTAGCCCCTCCCTTCTTTTCCTCGTCTTATATTTTTATGTCCATGAAAAGGGGATATATATAAATCACTTACCCCCTATTAATTTGCGCACAGACTCTATAAATATGTCCTTTGTCTGTAGTTTTGAATGGTCTGTGTATAGTTCAAAAAAATTATTTATATGATTTTTTTAAATAATGCAAATATGTTATGTTTTGATTGGGTTGAGTTGATGACGTCTTGTCTCGGGAATGATTTCCCACTTCGACAATGGAGCTTGCATCATCCATTTAAACCTTGTATGGCTTCCCACTCATGTCATGTTTCAATAGCTTCTCTTGCAGTACTCGTTTGATTTGTGGTTCTGTAACTTGGCAAGTATGTTCTGCATTGCATTTAGTTGATTCAAGGAAACACACCTTTTAAAACTGAAGTCCATATTATAACCACTTGATGGTTGTGTGTTTAATATTCTTCACTACATTAAGTGGAAGGGGGATTGTCAATTTCTCATAGAGATGAGCTACATATATTACATTTAAACACTGTCTATGCGCAACTAGGGGATGATCTCCTCTCATAGAGTCAATTCTGCATAGATTTCAATTGAATATCATCTCTACGTTGGTGGAGTCAAGAGAGTGCAATCACTCTTTGAAGATTCCAAGTCATATTTGTCTATTTACTTTTTATTAATATGTTGTGTGGAGAATTTAGTTCAAATTTTATGTGAAAGAGTCTTTTTTTATAAACTTGATTCTTTTCGAGACGAGGCAACTCTTTTAGCTGAGCAATATTCTAAGAATAAGTCAGTCTCTGTTGTTGTTGTTTGAATACAGTACGACTAGCTTTAATATTCTCAAGGCATCGTGATTTTATTATCACCATTGATAAACTCTATATTTTTCATTAAGTTCGCATTTTGCATAAGAAACACAAACAACTGGTCATTGTATATTTTCATTCTCACCACAAATCTGAACCACTTTTCGCCACGTCGTTCTAATTCTGTAATTAAAACCACCACTGTCACAAGTGCCCTTAATATCCTCGGGAGAGAGAAACATTAAGTTGTTCTTATCCACAACAAATTTCACCATAGTCGTATCCTGCAAAGAGATTATCACCAATAACAGCGCTGCCAGACCATAACTGTAGTTCATACCCTCAAAACCATCGTCCTTCATATTTAGAGAAGAAATTAACAACGATTTTTTTTATTCATGGCTAAGAAGGTTAATTTGTGCAAATCACCACGGAGATTACTTACAAACAAACCCTATAGAGAAAAAAAAAAAATTCTTAAATGACCACAGATTTGCATTATGCACTGAGACCACAAATTTAAGCGAACGAATTTCAAATCCAATTAAATTCACAGATTTCCTAGACCAGTTTTTGAGATTCAATTGTTGTTAGGAAACTTGGAAAATGTGCATTGTTTTATGCTTATCAGATACAAATATGTTCGCCTCCTGTAGATTGGTTGACGGATCATGCTAGTCATTGTGGAAAGATCAAGAAATTTATTATGTATGTAAATATAGGTGACTTATACTAGTGAAGTAACCAAAGATTATATAGTCACCATTATGTATGAGTCCTAGGTAATATATGTATTGATTTGCATGATTAAAAAAATAGGGGATCCTTAGCAAAACGTTGTAGAACTTGATGTCATGGTATTGGGTTTGTTTAGAATTTCTTAGAATTGCCAAGTGGTAAAGATGGATACGCATGTGTGTGGTTCAATAAATTTTATAACTTAATGTCATTCTAGTGGGTTTTCTCATAATTACTTGAATATGAAATCTACGAAGTTGTGTCACCTTAATATGTTAAGCAATTATATATTTGTATGAGCACATTCATAGATAATATTTCTTGGGTATTGTTATTATTTATTAGAACTTATTTATAACACAAACAACAACATTAACCGAACATGTGGGAGGGTATCTGAAATTAAAAAAAAAGATTGACAATTTTTCACCTACTAAAATTTAAAACGAAACAAACTAATACCAATACCTCTAAGGAGAGAGATTATAGTGACCGTGTTGCATGCTACTAAATTAAATAAGTAATAATTGATAATAATGTCAAAGGGTGGATGTGACAATTGAAGGGTGCTGCCTGCATAATGCTAACACATTGTTTTATGATTATTATTATTTTTTTGCTTTTTTACTTTTGTACATAACTTGATTCATCATTCACATTCATGCATGTGCTTGGACATTTTCTATAGCTCATTGTTATCGATATATTATTAAGCGTGTTTTTTCCAAAGTGTAGGTAATCTTCTTTGCGAATACAAATGTGCAAGGATGAAGCAAAGTGGCCACTCTGAGGATTTTCACACGGATGATTTTGGATTCATATTTTAGCTCAACCTTGGAAAAATATGATATATTGTCTGATTGTACTCAAGAATGCTTCTACCACATAGTCAACGACTTTTGTAACCAGGACACAAATTGGGTTTAATGCTCCTCGATCTGGTCCATAGATTTCCAAATGCAAATATCATGATATATTTTAGTGAGTATTTTGATCTAAGAAAATAGACACGTATATCACATGCACAAAGCATGCAAAATGTTATTCTAGCTAGCTGGAGGTTTGGTGTGAGCTTGGGATTGGATAAGCTTATCATAACTTACACATGGATTCCTCCATTGTCAGAGCATCATCTTCGATTGCAATTTATATTATTTTTTGCTTGTGTGGGGGTCTACTACAAGAAGCAAAGTGAAGAGTGGGACTTCCACATCAGTTGGGCTCTTGACCATGCCAAATTTATCAATTGAGGCCAACAGATGCAGAACTAATCCTCAGGTGAGAAGGGTATTGTTTTGTATTAATTAATGATCTACTAGTATTATGATTTTTTCTTATGAGTACTTACAGTGATGGTGAATATTATGATATTATGATCAGGGTTCACTTCTAAGAATAAGTTTATGTTTGGTAACATTGGAATGCAAATAAAGTTGGTGTTGGGAGACTCAGCTGGAATTGTCATTGCTTACTATGTAAATATCCTCATTCAATGTCTGGTCTAGATCATTAATGTTCACAACTTTGTAGTTTTTCATTTTGTAGCTCTTGAAATTTCTGGTCATAATTTTGAATGTAAATACTTGTTGGTCCTTCTGTTTATGATTATCATTAGTTTATTATTATTATTATTATTATTATTAGTTTCATACCGAGATGTAATTGGATTTATTTGCTTAGATAAATGTTTTTCTCTTCCCATGACACTTCAGGTGGATTTACATAAATATGATTTCAATATGAAATTCCAATATCATGGTATGATTTTTGCACTTGGAACTACACACAATCTAGAGTACCAAATTATTTTCTGAATTCATTCAAAATGTTGTGCTCGTGCTCCTGCGAGCTGGAGCTGGTAAGAATCGTTAGTGAAATGGATGAAAACCAACAATTGTATCTCACTAGTTTATCCAAGAGTCAAGTGGACCTGGTGATAAGATACACTATGTGATTTTGAATATGCTAATAATTTTATATGATGGAAAAAATGTTTCTCTTTTTTATCATACGATGCTATCAACTTTACAACAAGAGTATCATATAATTAGTTTCCCAACATAATATTCTATGGGCTTATGTTTGAATCTTGAAAACTATAATATGTTTTGTATGTGTAAACTTTATATTTTCAAACAATTATATTTATATAAAATCATGAATATAATAAAAAATACTTTTAAAATGCCAGCATAATTGCAAGAGTTGATGACAATCGACTTGTGAGGTTGAAGAGGATAAACAGGTTGGCACATTGTACAAAGCTTGGTTGTTGTATGTTGATCGATGCTCTTAGTTAGAAGACATGCCAAAGTATGGAAACATTGGTATATTTGGAGGTCTTTACCTCATATGAATGTGTGAAGTTGAAGAGGATACAATGGTTGGGGCTATGTATAAATCCCTTTGGTTGTTGCATGTTGTTGGGTGCTCCAAGTTAGAATAGTTTCTACGTTGAGAATTATCAGTGCTATATGTATTATGTTGATGGAATAGACCACAAACTTCCCTACACTGAGCTTTGTAACACATGTTAAAAGAAGCTTTCCAGAGAGAAAATACTTTAGAATTTTGCTTGTATCCATGGTTTATTTAATAATTAACACAAATTATCCCAAACATGATATTTCGTTTAAATTAATTGTTACATTTATAAAATTTATTTTAATATTAAAAATTCATTCTTTTGTCCAAATGCCTTGGTGAATACTTATGTGCATATATGGATTATGAAAATTATCATGATAGTAAGGAAGATAAACTACAAAAATACATTTAAATATGCACACCATTCATGATGGATGATTAGAGTTTAAAGAATTTCCAAGTGCCATTGCTCGGTAAATCTTGCTTCCTTCGCTTGATAGGTTATTAAGCTCAAAGAAAGAATTCAACACTCAATAATTGAAAGAATTTTCCTCCTCAAGGCTTGAAACAACTTAGATACATGAAAATAGTTTCTTAAGGAATATGGTACATGTCGAGTTCATGGAATTGTGCAATATTGAAAACTAAATAAGACATCTTTCTGCACTTCTTGAAGTCCCATTTACTAGTGTGGAAGTGTCATTTACTAGTGAGGAATTGCCACTTATGAGAAGTGGCAGATTGTTGAGTTGCTTTACTCACAATTGCTTGGTTGGATTGAGATGTTTAAACCTATGATCAAAATAAATGAAATATCCCTGGAGAAATTCGTTTCCCAGATCTTTAAGTGTTTGATCTTTGGGGTTGGTTGATCTTGTAGGGCTTGGAGAATCGTCGACAACATTGATATCGCTAAATGATTCAATGAGTGTTACACATTGAAGCAAATACCAAGGATTTGTTGTCTTGCATAGATTAGAAAACTCATCATTAGTTGGTGTACAGAAATAGAGGAGCAACTAGGTCATAAAAACATCCATATCATTGGAGTTATACACCATTTTTACAAGAATAATGAAATTACCATTCTTCTAAAGGTGTTTTCCCACAAATTCAAACTTTGGAGATGATATTTTGTGTTCAACTTGGTCTCCAAGCAAATTAACCAAGTTGGCTCATGGATTATTCACTGTACTTGAAGTTAAAAACTACCAAAGGCAGTCTCTATGTCACTTATTTTGAATGGTAAATGTAAATCGCTTTTATACATTTAGAATTTTTATGAATTTGGGTCAGGTTAATGTTCTTCAAAACTTTAATTTCATGTTGTGATAAATAGATCTAACTCTCTTTGTTTTGTATCAAACACGTATAATCATCAACTTGCTTACTATTTGTTTAAGAAGAAGCATCATCAGTATTTACTTATTTCTTTATTTATAGGTTATTAATAAGAATGTAGGTATAATTTATTTTTCTATTTTGTTTATTGATTTGTGAAATTGTCTTTAATTATTTACTTTTATCAACCCCTTACATAAGCAGGTGAACTAATCTCAAATAAAATTATGTGACAAACCTAATAATGCAATTGAATTATAAAAACTTATATTCCTTTATGTTTTGATCCCTATTATTTCTAGTTTCTTTGAATCATGATCATCATGTTTGATTAGATTATTTTCAATCTATACATTACATACTAATAAGAAATTTAATTTATGGGTCTAAATCCCTATACAAGCTTGGTGGATTTCCAAAGAAATCAAACAAGAGCCTTGGAAGTGACTCATCCAATTGTTTACATTGTTTTTCATACATGTGGGATGGGTCTCAATACATATATCATTTCATATGGTTAACAATTGGTTCCAATTTTCAAGTTGGAGTTTTCCCTTCTATGGGTACATTGACAAAAACATAATAACTAATGTTATGTTTTTATAGGCCAATTAAAATTGATTTATGGTGCAATCCAATAACACAATGTTGTACTAGATCACTAGCCACACAACCAACAATATAAAAATTAACATTTACTTTTTTTTTGCAAGTTGAATGCTATTCTATTAAAAAAGGAAAATAGTGGTACAGAGGAAATTACAGAACATAGTAAGAGACCTGCTCATAGGAAGCAGGCATAGAAGTTCATGATGTAACTGTGCCCTCCCTCTAGGAGGGAAAACAGGTCTACTAAACTGAAACCCTCCCTCCAGGAGGGAACATAGGCTATACATAGAGACATATACAAAAAAATTCGCTTGTTCCTGGAATAACCAAACTAGCAGAATCCAAGTTTGCATAATGATAAACCTGAAAACTTGGGTATATCTAGCATAGCCACATATAACCGAAGAGAGACAAAAATTCATGACAAAACCTGATCAAGGTTTGAAAAAGGGTTCCTCCTTAATGGGGCAGCTATAGCTTGTGAATGCTGGCTGCACTGGCTCTCTTGACTTGGCTTTTGGGTCATCGTTGGACGCACATGTCTCCTCATTTTTGGTGGGAACTTCTGCTTCAATCGTAACTACAAGGGGTTGTTTGGTGGGGAGAGGAGCGTTCTTTTTTCCAAGACTGGGTTGGACGAGAATTTAGCTACTAGGATAGTGGAGGCACATGGTTGGGGCAGAGGAATAGAAGTGGGTAGAGGGATAGGGGATGTGGCTATGGCAACGGTGGAGCTTGGAGGAGTAGGAGGTGAAGGTGAAACATTTGGAGGAACCAACGGTGGATTTCGAGCTACACAGAGGATGCAGGAGCCAGTGGGTGAAAGCGAAGGACAAGGTTGATGAGAAAATTCTTGAATATCCAATAATTTTGTCTCCTCTCCAATGTTCTTTCAGCCGCACTGAAATCCCTGGACAATTCATCGTCCCAGTCGTTAACAATTCTTCGAACTTCTTCAGGGACTTACAAGTCGAAGTGATCTCCACTGGCCTGAGTAGAGAGGGGGATGTGACTTTCCTCTTGGGCTCTTTGACCTCGACTACCTCTACGCGGGACACCACGAGGTCTCCTTGGCATGGTGGAAAACAAAGTCTACGAGAAAACCAGAGATAAGAGCGTTGCTGCAGAGAGGGACGGAGTCTGAGAGCAATGTTCGTGGTAGAGAGAGGTAGAAGCATGAAATGCTAGAGTGAATGCACCAGCCCAATGGACGCCGTTGATATTAATGGAGGCACTTTGGCCCAAGCGTCCTGTTGGTAAATTAATGCGGACTGGCATCGAATTGATGGCCAAGTCCCATCCAAGTATTTTGAACCAGCCATGTCCCTTGTTGGAATGAATACCTGCATTAAATGAGGTTAGGTCCAGCCGTGTGGGGGGTGTCCCTATTAGCCCCCCCCCCCCTTGTCCATGTTAACGCGATAATCACCCGCATCCGAGGAATTAACATTTACTTTAAAACTCATTTTGAAATTACAATATGGCATGGATTAAAATATCAAACACCACAACCAAATCTTCCTTTATTGCAACTAATCAAATTCTTTCTAGTAAATGTACTCACACATTCCTAGCTTTCAATTAGTTAGTTTTCTTATTTCAAAGTTTACAACATTGAATGTTGACTAACAATTCTTCTCCATGCACTCTTCTTATACTAATCCAATTTGTATCGACAAAATAAAAGATGTCGCATAATGGTGGAATCCACGATTGTTGTTTTGTGATGAATGTATTCAAATGTAACATTGTTATGACATGGTATTTGAGATCTTAGTCATAATATTTGATTCGATCATTGATTTCTATTTCTATCTCAATTTTAATTTTAAAATCTGCAAAACAAAAGATTCAAAAAGATAAATTTTTCTCTATTGTAAAGTGACTGGAACACTATGATAAGCATTCTACATCACTAGAGTACAACCTTCACATATACATAAGAAAATTAGTGAGAACTCAAAATCAAATTAATTAGTGTCATTTTCTCAATTCTCACAAATATTATTTCAAGTATGGAGAATCTTATTAATGATTTGATCATTAATAAGATTCTCCTTTTTTCACCATGGCTGTCACTGAATCATCACTATTTTGGAGAATGTTTAGACTATATAATAATGTCATCAACCTTGCTATTCCTCATAAATTCATGCAAAAAGTGGGAATTTTTAAATATGATTTTGATGTTAATCCTACAACTTGGTGTGTACCTTCTCCTTTGTATTTATCCCCGACCACTACTCCTTTATCGAAATTCAAAGACCATCTTCCCAATTTTTCTAGAGACGGCACTTAATTTGTCAATAAACATCTTATTTCCTTTTCAAATGCTTGTGAAAGGATAGGCACTAATGATAATGACACCTCATGCATCATTTTGTCAAATCATTAAAAGGGAAGGCTGCTACTGAATTCTTGAATTTACCCAACAAGATCTTTACCACTTGGTATGAGCTCATCTATTGGTTCAAATCCGATTTTGGGAATGTCGAGAACCAAAACTAGTATCTAAGAAATTTTAATAGCATATCTTTCAAAGAGAATGAATATACCAATTCTTTCAACCACAAGTTTACAAAGTTCCGATAATAAGATTCCTGAAGTCATTCGACCTTCCCAACAAGCTTCCCTTATCCAATATTATCATTGTATTCCTCCTCTTTATTGGCATTGATTGGAAGAGAGAAATGTTAATTCTCTTGATTATGCCCAGCAAACATTCTTCAATTTTGAAAAGCATAACCAAAGGACGAGGTTGCTTGTGAACTTACATGTCTACCATGCTCCAAATGATGCAATAATTGAAAAATCGGTTGAATTCATTAGAACATAAGAATATGAACAAGTCTTTACCAACTTTCACTTGTCCCCCTACCTTCTAAATAAACCTAAGATGATGCAACCTATCGATGAAATATGTGAAGACATCACTATGCCTCATTCTTAATTAAAACCAAATGCTTTATATGATCCCCTCCTTTTAACTAATAAGGCAAGTTTAAATAATGAAATAATTCCACCTTATATTTACAATTCAGTACCCCTTACAACAATCAATCATGCTAATCATTCTTGTGTCACATTCCAATTTGCACCTATCTTTCTTGGTAGTTATTCACCTCATGATGTGGCTATTGATTCAATGAATTTCATTGGTAGTTATGCACCTCATGACGTGGCTATTGATTTAATGAATTTCATGGCTAACGTCAGTACTTTTGGTTTCCTTAGAGAGCTTGACCGATATCCTAATATTAATAGTGCTCTCACTTCCCCTTCCCCATCCATAACTTGTTTTGAGACAATCCCGTAATATTTTCATTAGGTCTCCTCTTTCCATGACGACATATTCCCCTCTAATTCCAAGCATGATCCTCAATCTCTATTCATCAAGGAGATGTCATCCTACATCGGCTTAACGCTTCGTGTTGTTCCATTCTGCAAAATAATTTTTTAATTGATGAGGATGTCTATAATTTACAATGCAATGTCTGAGAAGATCTTAATCATTCAAAAGCGGAAGTTGATTTTTTTGAGGAAGTGAGTCATATTAATGTTTGTCATGACCTTGATGATAAATAATCTTAAACTCAAATGATGTTGTGATTGATGATTTTCTCAAGTCTCTCACCGCTCCATCCATTCATGATGAAGATGCTTAATCCGTCCCATTTATGGATGACGATTTTGTTCCCTTGAGCCTACCCTTGATTCTGAATCTTGTGTTTTTGGGGAAAGTCCTCATTCGATTTACAATGTTTATTTTGATAACATAATTAATGGTGCTTTCTCTTCTGACAAGAAATTTGAATTTTTCCAGCTCTCCAATGCAAACGATCATATCGTTCTTGATAATGAAGTCTTTCCTCGGGTTAGCTTATGATATGTTCATAACAAATGGCATTATGCCATCTTTAATCAAGACAACCATGAAAAAAATTAATGCATCTTTTACTATTGCAAATTATAAGGATGAAATAAAATGCATTTATCCTAAGCTAATTGATGATGAACCAATTGTCGCCAGGAAGAGAAATAATGATAATGTAATCAATGAGGATTTAATCAATTCAAACAATGTTGATGAGCTTAAATGCATTTTTCCAAATCAATTTGGCTTGGTCGATGAGGTGAATAGGGGAATTCTTGGGTTAATTTTCAAGAATTTCATTTGGAATTCAAGGGTTGATCGATTTTCTAATCTCATTAGAAATCATTTTTTTTGTTTGATTCGACTAGTGATAACTTTTCTTTTTTGAGTTTCAAGATAAAACTTTCCTTGATTTCAAGTGCTAATGATAAATCTTTCAGTAATGATGATTCAAATATTAATTGTTGCAACATGAACGATGTATTCTTATACAAAAAATGGCATCTTGCTTGACTTGTTTTCTACTTTAGAATAGGAAGGAGTAGGATTGTATGTTAGCTATATGTAACGTCCCAATTCAAAAATTCTCAACAAAGGCAGAATTTGGTGGAAAACTGTCTTGACTAGTCTTGACTCTAGGGGATTCGAATGGCACAAGAAGTTCTTGAATTTGGTAGGGAATGATATGGGGAGTATTAGTACCACTCAATGTACTCTTGGATAAATTTATTATAGGTTATATACATTTGCAACTTTACTTCGGAACATCGGAAAAAAATAGTACAATTACTAGTAATTTATGGTGCAATTCCCCCTACGGTGCGAGCAGAAATGGCTCTCCAAATCCTATGAAACCTTCCAAACATGTCAAAAGGAATATGAGGACTGTTATTAGACTTAATTTAATATAATTTGGTATGGTTAATAGTTCTGCAACATAGGTGTAAGCTTCATATTCGAATGCATAAATTCAGTGATAGTTGCTCAAGGGAAATGACATGTAAAAGCTCAACATTGACTCACAAATTGTGTAAATAATAATGGTTCCAAACAGAGTATGGTGAATATTAACCATTAAAATCATAATAATATCCCACTAACAACATATATTATCAGTTCCAAGTCGCAACATACATTAGATATACAACTCCGTTGAAATGGGAAACCAACACATGGAAACTAGTCACAACAAAGCTTGGAAATGTGGACATTTGCATATGTATTTCTGTTGATTTCGGATTATAGGGAGGATGGGAGACATATTATAGATACATAAATCATTCACCCATTTTTGGGCATCAACTAGAATGAATGGGACGCAACCACCATTCACACAAGTGCGCCATCATAGAGAAATATGGAAATATTGAAGTGGGGATTGAGAGAATGGGAGGAAAGATGGGTCACGAACAGTAGAATCCTCATATATGCAGAAAAAACACTCCATTAAGATCCAAATGATAGGTCAGGGTGTCCTCTCCCATATCCAACTTGGATGAGAATCTCTCTCTTTCAAAATTGCCTCACTAGCAGGGTAAATGAGCACTCACAGTGCAATGGACAAGCTAGCACTTTCCAAAATGCCAAAGGAAAATTCTCAAATGATAAAAATCCATTTTAATTACTCATGACATATTTTCATAACCATCCTAAGGTACTCTAAGGTCTAATTCACTCCCATAGGAATCCTCCAACTCATCCTTGATGTTTAGTAACCTCCATGACACTTGTCCTTCTCCTAAACCCTTCATCTTCCTCCAAATTCAAATTGTTGCCACCAAACCCCAAGTGCATCCTCTTGGGGGATATTTTTAGCCCTGACATGTCATATTTTCATAGGTATATAATCATGTTTGCAATCAGGTTTGACTTGTCATAGACTCTTCCATCAGTTTTGTTATAAAATGCAGGGAATCTCTCTCCAAGTGGCACCTAGTTTCTTCCTAGCCTCTTCCTCTTATATGGGGAGTTACTAAAATTCACCCATTCGAATACTTGGGCTCATGATATTTCACTTGAAATCTCTTTACCTTCCAAGAATGTTCCATTACTCATAATTTCAAATTTTGGGTTAAAAGTCATGACATGTGTAAGGAAGAATCTAGCCACTCAAGGTATCCATGAACCTCAAAATGTCCTTATGAAGCAATGCCACTTTATTTTATCCATATTTATTATTTGTATGACCCAATTTAATGTGAAAATGAAAAAATAAGGGTCTCTTGGGTCCCATATATCCCTTATTGCAAGATTTAATGCCTCCTCCCTAACCTAGGGAACTAGTAGGCAGGTGAAACATTGTCAACTAGTAGTCTCATTGGGATGGGGACATGGCACTATAGTGAATTTCCCCTTCTCACATGCATTTAGTTTCATTTCATTGCATCATTTTAGGAGTTTTTATTTGATAGTCTAGCATTTTGATTTTCTTATATTAGTTAACTTTGTCATTTACTTTTGCAGTATGCTCAAATGAGTTCCCATGGAATTTGACATCTTTAAGTGCAATTCACCACTATGCTCTTTCACTAGATTCTTTTGTCGTCAAACTCTAGCATGATGAAAATTAGTTTTTTATATACAGGAAAGAATGTGATGTGGAGGGTGTGTAAGTATTGGGAAGTTCCTAGTGATCAATGTAGGGTATATTGAACTATTGTTGCTTATTGTTAAGATTTCCCACCACTTATTTCTTCCCTCTCCTTTCCCATTGTGGAATGCTAGCCTCAACAATTTCACTCTCTACCATTTTCAAAAATTAAATCGAGTGCATGTACCTGCTTCATGGTCATGTCTTGTTCCTGTGAGTTAGTCTTTGGTTGTTGTGTTTTGTTTTTTTTTCTTTGGTTGGGCTAGATGTTGATTCTTAGCATCGACATTTGTTCCAAGGTGTTGGAACATGACACTAGAGATGAATCAATTAAAAAATTTTCAAGATCATGTCGTTAGTGTTCTCATTCCCAATTCGATGTGCTTGTCATGTGCATATCTTATTTCACCATTTATGTTTTTCATATAACCCCTTCAATAAGTTTACCGAGTTACATTTTCATCATTACTATGTCATGGTTGAGTCAAGTTATGGAGCGTTTGTCGTCTTTTTTTTGCCATATGGCATGTCCAGTAGTTAGTTTCATTATGTTTAGCTCATTGCATTGATTGCGCTCATAGTTTGTTTGGTCAAACCTGAGTCTATTTGAACCTTTCTAGAACCTATCAATGTTTTGGAAAGTAAAGGCATATTGCATTTTGTAAGTTAAAATTATTTAGGTTCACATCCATCAAATAATTCATTAGTCATTCCTACTAACGTCATCTCATTATGTCCAAGGTACAAAAGTTAAAAAAATATTTCTCCTTGAGTCTCATTTCCAAAATTCTTATGTCCTCCATTCTTTTGACAAAATATTTCCCCTATTAATTTGCGCATAGACTCTATAAATATGTCCTTTGTTTATAGTTTTGAATGGTTTGTGTATAGTTCAAAAAAAATATTTATATGATTTTTTTAAATAATGCAAATATGTTATGTTTTGATTGAGTTGAGTTGATGACGTCTTGTCTCGGGAATGATTTCCCACTTCGATGACGGAGCTTGCATCATCCATGTAAACCTCGTATGGCTTCCCACTCACGTTATGTTTCAATATCTTCTCTTGCAGGACTCGTTGGATTTGTGTTTCTGTAACTTGGCAAGTATGTTTTGCATTGCATTTAGTTGATTGAAGGAAACACACCTTTTAAAACTGAAGTCCATATTATAACCACTTGATGGTTGTGTGTTTAATATTCTTTTCTGCATTAAGTGAAAGGGGGATTGTCGATTTCTCATAGAGATGAGCTGCATATATTACATTTAAACACTTTCTATGTGAAACTAGGGGATGATCTCCCTCTCATAGAGTCAATTCTGCATAAATTTCAATTGAATGTTATCTCTACGTTGGTGGAGTCAAGAGAGTGCAATCACTCTTTGAAGAGTCCAAGTCATATTTGTCTATTTACTTTTTATTAATATGTTGTGTGGAGAATTTAGTTCAAATTTTATGTGAAAGAGTCTTTTTTTATGAACTTGATTCTTTCTGAGATGAGGTAACTCTTTTAGCTGAGCAATCTTCTAAGAATAATTCAGTCTCTGTTGTTGTTGTTTGAATACAGTACGAATAGCTTTAATATTCTCAAGGCATCGTGATTTTATTATCACCATTGATAAAGTCTATATTTTTCATTAAGTTCACATTTTGCATAAGCAACACAAATAGCTGGCCATTGTATATTTTCATTCTCACCACAAATCCGAACCACTTTTCGCCATGTCGTTCTGATTCTACAATTAAAACCACCACTGTCACAAGTGCCCTTAATATCCTCACGAGAGAGAAATTTTAAGTGGTTCTTATCCACAACTAATTCCACCATAGTCATAGCTTGCAAAGAGATTATCACCAATAACAGCGCTGCCAGACCATAACTGTAATTAATACCCTCAAAACCCTCGCCCTTCATATTTAGAGAAGAAATTAACAACGATTTTTTTTATTCATGGCTAAGAATGTTAATTTGCGCAAATCACCACGAAGATTACTTATAAACAAACCCTATAGAGAAAAAAGAAAAATTCTTAAATGACCACAGATTTGCATTCTGCACTAAGACCGAGAAAAATTCTTAAATGACCACATATTTGCATTCTGCACTGAGACTGCAAATTTAAGCGAAAGAATTGCAAATCCAATTAAATCGTAGATTTCCTAGACTAGTTTTTGAGATTCAATTGTTGTTGGCAAACTTGGAAAATGTGCATTGTTTTAATATGCTTATCAGATACAAATATGTTCGCCTCCTGTAGATTGGTGGACGAATCATGCTAGTCATTGTGGACAGATCAAGGAATTTATTATGTACGTAAAGGGAGGTGACTTATACTAGTGAAGTAATCAAAGATTATATAGTCACCGTTATGTATGAGTCCTAGGTAATCTATGTATTGATCTGCCTGATTAAAAAAATAGGGGATCCTTAACAAAACCTTGTAGAACTTGATGTCATGGTATTGGGTTTGTTTAGCATTTCTTAGAATCTCCAAGTTGTAAAGATGGATACACATGTGTGTGGTTCAATGACATTTATAACTTAATGTCATTCTAGTGGGTTTGCTCATAATTACTTGAATATAAAATCTACGAAGCTGTGTCGCCTTAATATGTTAAGAAATTACATATTTGTATGAGCCCATTCATAGATAATATTTCTTGGGTATTGTTATTATTTATTAGAACTTATTTATAATACAAACAACAACATTAACAGAACATGTGGGAGGGTATCTGAAATTAAAAAAAAATTTGACAATTTTTCACCTACTAAAATTTAAAACGAAACAAACTAATACGAATACCACTAAAGAGAGAGATTATAGTGACCGTGTTGCATGCTACTAAATTAAAGAAGTAATAATTGATAATAATGTCAAAGGGTGGATGTGACTATTGAAGGGTGTCGCCTACATAATGCAAACACATTGTTTTATGATTATTATTATTTTTTTGCTTTTTTACTTGATTCATCATTCACATTCATGCATGTGCTTGGACATTTCCTATTGCTCATTGTTATCGGTAAATTATGAAGCGTGTTTTTTCCAAAGTGTAGGTAATCTTCTTTGCGAATACAAATGTGCAAGGCTGAAACAAAGTGGCCACTCCGAGGATTTCGGATTTTCACACAAACGATTTTGGATTCATAATTTATCTCAACCCTGGAAAAATATGATATATTGTCTGACTGTACTCAAGAATGCTCCTACCACATAATCAACGACTTCTATAACCGAGACACAAATTGGGTTTAATGCTCCTCGATCTGTTCCATAGATTTCCAAATGCAAATATCATGATATATTTTAGTGAGTATTTTGATCTAAGAAAATAGACATGCATGCAAAATGTTATTCTAGCTAGTTGGAGGTTTGGCATGACCTTGGAATTGGATAAGCCTACCATAACTTACACATGGCTTCCTCCATTGTCAGAGCGTCATCTTCGATTGCAATTTATATTATTTTTTGCTTGTGTGGGGATCTACTCCAGGAAGCAGAGTGAAGAGTGGGAATTCCACATTAGTTGGGCTCTTGATCATGCCAAATTTATCAATTGAGGCCAACAGATGCAGGACCGATCCTCAGGTGAGAAGGGTATTGTTTTGTATTAATTAATGATCTCCTAGTATTATGATTTTTTCTTATGAGTACTTACACTAATGGTGAATATTATGATATGCATGTACATGATCAGGCTTCACTTTTAAGAAGAAGTTTATGTTTGGTAACATTGGAATGCAGATAAAGTTTGTGTTGGGAGACTCAGCTGGAATTGCCACTGCTTACTATGTAAGTATCCTCATTCAATGTCTGGTCTAGATCATTAATGTTCACAACTTTGCAGTTTTCCATTTGTAGCTCTGGAAAATTATGGTCATAATTTTGAATGGAAATACTTGTTGGTCCTTCTGTTTATAATTATCATTAGTTTATTATTATTATTAGTTTCATACCGAGATGTAATTGGATTTATTTGCTTAAATAAATGTTTTTCTCTTCCCATGACACTTCGGGTGGATTTACATGAATATGATTTCAATATGAAATTCCAATATCATGCTATGAGTTTTGCACTTGGAACTACACACAATCTATATTATCAAATTATTTTCTGGATTCATTCAAAATGTTGTGCTCGTGCTCCTGTGAGTTGGAACTGGTAAGAATCGTTAGTGAAATGGATGAAAACCAACAATTGTATCTCACTAGTTGATCCAAGAGTCAAGTGGACGTATTGATAAGATACACTATGTGATTTTGAATATGCCCATAATTTTATATGATGGAAGAAATGTTTCTCTTGTTTATCATACGATCCTATCAACTTTACAACAAGAGTATCATATAATTAGTTTCCCAGCATAATATTCTATGGGCTTATGTTTGAATCTTGAAAATTATAATGTGTTTTGTATGTGTAAAATTTATATTTTCAAACAATTATATTTATATAAAATCATGAATATAATAAAAATTATTTTTAAAATGCCAGCATAATTGTAAGAGTTGATGACAATCGACTTGTGAAGTTGAAGAGGATAAACGGGTTGGCATGTTGTACAAAGCTGGGTTGTTGTATGTTGATTGGTGCTCTCAGTTAGAAGACATGCCAAAGAATGGAAACATTGGTATCTTTGGAGGTCTTTAGCTCATATGAATGTGTGAAGATGAAGAGGATACAATGGTTGGGGCTATGTATAAATCCCTTTGGTTGTTGCATGTTGTTGGGTGCTCCAAGTTAGAATAGTTGCTACGTTGATAATTATCAATGCTATATGTATTATGTCGATGGAATAGACCACAAACTTCCCTACGCTGAGCTTTGTAACACATGTTAAAAGAAGCTTCCCAGAGAGAAAATACTTCAGAATTTTGCTTGTATCCCTGGTTGATTTAATAACTAACACAAATTATCCCAAACATGATATTTCGTTTAAATTAATTGTTACATTTATAAAATTTATTTCAATATTAAAAATGCATTCTTTAAGTGTTGTCCAAATGCCTTAGTGAATACTTATGTGCATATATGAATTATGAAAATTATCATGATAGTAAGGAAGATAAACCACAAAAATACATTCAAATATGCACACCATTTATGATGGATGATTAGAGTTTAAAGCATTTCCAAGTGCCATTGCTCGGTAAATCTTGCTTCCTTCGCTTGATAGGTTAATGAGCTCAAAGAAAGAATTCAACACTCAATAATTCGAAGAATTTTCCTCCTCGAGACTTGAAACAACTTAGATACATGAAAATAGTTTCTTAAGGAATAGGGTACATACTTGTCGAGGTCATGGAATTATGCAATCTTGAAAACTCAATAATACATCTCTCTCCAATTCTTAAAGTCCCATTTACTAGTGTGGAAGTGCCATTTACTAGTGAGGAATTCCCAGTTATGAGAAGCGACAAATTGTTGAGTTGTTTTACTCACAATTGCTTGGTTGGACTGAGATGTTTAAACCTATGATCAGAATAAATGAAATATCCCCGGGGAAATTTGTTTCCCGGATCTTTAAATGTTTGATCTTTGGGGTTGGTTGTTCTTGTAGAGCTTGGAGAATCATCGACAACACTGATATCGCTAAATGATTCAATGAGTGTTACACATTGAAGCAAATACCAAGGATTTGTGGTCTTGCATAGATTAGAAAACTCATCATTAGTTGGTGTAAAGAAATAGAGGATCAACTAGGTCATAAAAAAATTCATATCATTGGAGTTATACGCCATTTTTACAAGAATAATGAAATTACCATTCTTCTAAAGGTGTTTTCCCACAAATTCAAACTCTAGAGATGATATTTTGTGTTCAACTTGGTCTCCAAGCCAGTTAACCAAGTTGGCTCATGGATTATTCACTGTACTTGAAGTTAAAAACTACCAAAGACAGTCTCTATCTCACTTATTTTGAATGGTAAATGTAAATCGCTTTTATACGTTTAGAATTTTTATGAATTGGGGTCAGGTTAGTGTTCTTCAAAATTTTAATTTCATGTTGTGATAAATAGATCTAACTCTCTTTGTTTTGTATCAAACACGTATGAGCATCAACTTGCTTACTATTTGTTTAAGAAGAAGCATCATCGGTATTTATTTATTTCTTTATTTATAGGTTTTTTATAAGAATGCAGGCCTAATTTAATTTTCTATTTTGTTTATTGATTTGTGAAATTGTCTTTAATTATTTACTTTTATCAAACCCTTACATAAGCAGGTGAACTAATCTCAAATAAAATTATGTGACAAACCTAATAATGCAATTGAATTATAAAAACTTATATTCCTTTATGTTTTGATCCCTGTTATTTCTAGTTTCTTTGAATCATGATCATCATGTTTGATTAGATTATTTTCCATCTATACATTACATAGTAATTGGAAATTTAATTTATGGGTCTAAATCCCTATACAAGCTTGGTGGATTTACAAAGAAATCAAATAAGAGTCTTGGAAGTGACTCATTGTTTTTCATACATGTGGGATGGGTCTCAATACATATATCATTTCATATGGTTAACAATTGGTTCCAATTTTCAAGTTGGAGTTTTCCTTTCTATGGGTACATTGACAAAAACATAATAACTAATGTTATGTTTTTATAGGCCAATTAAAATTGATTTATGGTCCAATCCGATAGCACAATGTTCTACTACATCACTAGCCAAACAACCAACAATATAACAATTAACATTTACTTTTTTTTTGTAAGTTGGATGCTATTCTATTAAAAAAGGAAAATAGTGGCACAGAGGAAATTACAGAGCATAGTAACAGACCTACTCATAGGAAGCAGGAATAGAAGTTCATGATATAACTAGGGCCTCCCTCCAAGAGGGAAAATAGGTCCACTAAACCAAAACCCTCCCTCCAGGAGGGAAAATAGGCCATACAGAGAGACATATACAAAAAAATTTGCTTGTTCCTAGAAGAACCAAACTAGAAGAATCCAAGTTTGCATAATGATAAACATGAAAACCTGGGTATATTGAGCATAGCCACATATAACCGAAGAGAGACAAAAATTCATGACAAAACCTGATCAAGGTTTGAAAAAGGGTTCCTCCTCAATGGGGCAGTTGTAGCCTGTGAATGCTACCTGCACTGGCTCTCTTGACTTGGCTTCTGGGTCGTCACTCAAAGTACCTGTCTCCTCGTTGCTGGTGGGAACTTCTGCTTCAATCGTAAATGCAAGGGGTTATTTGGTGGGGAGACGAGCAGTATTTTTTGCCACGACTCGGTTGGATGAGAATTTACCCACCGGGAGAGTGGAGGCATGGGGTTGGGGTGGAGGAATGGAAGTGGGTAGAGGGACAGGGGAGGTGGTTATGGCAACGATGGAGCTTGGAGGAGAAGGAGGTGAAGGTGAAACATCTGGAGGAACCAATGGTGGATTTCGAGCTGGAGGAATAGAGGATGCAGGAGCCAGTGGGTGAAAGTGAAGTACAAGGATGATGAGAAAATTCTTGAATATCCAATAATTTTGTCTCCTCTCCAGTATTCTTCCAACCGCACTGAAATTCCTGGACAATTCATCCTCCCAGTCGTTAACAATTCTCCGAACTTCTTTAGGGACTTCCAAGTCGAAGTTATCTCCACTAGCCTGAGCAGAGAGGTGGATGTGGCTTTCCTCTTGAGCTCTTTGACCCTGAATACCTCTACGTGGGACACCACAAGGTCTCCTTGGCATGGTGGAAAACAAATTCTACAAGCGAACCAGAGCTGAGAGCATCGCTGCAAAGAGGGACGAAGTTTGAGAACAATGTTCGTGGCAGAGAGAGGCAGAAGCATGAACTGCTGGAGTGAATGCACCATCCCAACGAACAACTTAGAGATTAATGGAGGCACTTTGGCCCAAGCGGCCTGCTGGCAAATTAATGCGGACTGACATCGAATTGACGGCCAAGTCCCATCCAAATATTTTGAACTGGCCATGTCCCTTGTTGGAATGAATACCCGCATTAAATGAGGTGAGGTCCAGCTGTGTGGGGGGTGGCCCTATTAGCCTCCCCTGTGTCCATGTTAATGCTATAATCACCCACATCCGGGGAAGTAACATTTACTTTTAAACTCATTTTGAAATTACAATATGGCATGGATTAAAATATCAAACACCACAACCAAATATTCCTTTATTGCAACTAATCAAATTCGTTCTAGTAAATGTACTCACACATTCCTAGCTTTCAATTAGTTTGTTTTATTATTTCAAAGTTTAAAACATTGAATGTTGACTAACAATTCTTCTCAATGCACTCTTCTTACACTAATCCAATTTGTATCAACATAATAAGAGATGTCACATAATGGTGGAATCCATGATTGTTGTTTTGTGATGAATGTATTCAAATGTAACATTGTTATGACATGGTATTTGAGATCTTAGTCATAATATTTGATTTGATCATTGATTTCTATTTCTATCTCAATTTTAATTTTAAAATCTGCAAAACAAAAGATTCAAAAAGATAAATTTTGCTCTATTGTAAAGTGACTGGCACGCTATGATAATCATTCTACATTACTAGAGTACAACCTTCACATATACATAAGCAAATTAGTGAGAACTCAAAGTCAAAGTAATTAGTGTCATTTTCTCAATTCTCACAAATATTATTTCAATTATGGATAACAATCTATTCACCATGTTTCAAGCTTCATCATTACCATTAAGCTTAAATTAAATTCACCTTTATGAATTGAAGTTCAAAGAGAACTCGGATTATAGACTAAATAGTTAATACTAGTATTAACGAACTTTGCAAAGACCACAAATCATAAAAAGGGAAAAATCATGTTCAATTCTATCTAGGGTCTTTGCAAAAGCTATTGAAATGTTTGAACAATTAACTCTTGAGGTGAAGTTATTGTCAACTTTTGCTAATTTATTGTGTTGACACCCTATTTCCATGTTTTCTAAGTGAATAGATCATTTCTACTCGTCTTATAGCATTAGCTAACTAGAATTAACAAGATACTTTAGCTTAGCCCAAGTGACAACATCGAGACATTGCCACCTCATAGCTCTTGTTCTATTATACTTTCCTTTTTATCCCTTTCATTTTTCCATAATTGCAAAATAAATATCGATAAAATTTTACCTTATTCTCTTTCCATCCGATCCCTTTACCTGTCCGTGGCCTTACGTATCTCCTTGAATTTTAAAAATGTATACATAATAACAAGGAGGGCTGCTAAAGGAAGCAAGTCCTTGCCTTTAGATGTCGATCATTTATGGAATACTATGTGCTTCCATTGGGTGATGCTTTATCTGTAGTTACATGTGTTGCGGAATTGACATGAGCTTGTTTGGCATTGAGGCCACCAAACAAGGATCAAAGTACTATTTCAATTCCAGGGTTACAACTTAGATTTCAACTAGCAGCACTCAAAGTATCCCAAATGAAAAATAATTTGCAATTAGAGAACATTTTTCAAAATAGTTGACTTAGGTGATCATCAGTCTAAGTAGCATACGCTATAAAGAATCCACGTAGCCAATATCGTATCAGTGCACAGTCATATCTACTCATGGCTTCACAAAGCCAGCTGTTACATACACTATTACAATTGATATTGGTATAGGAATGGAATTTTCTTATTAACAAAATGATCAATATCAAACGAAAACTTTAGACCTTTACAAACTTTTAAACTAATATTTCATTAATGTGAACAAGATTTTCAAAACTATTGGGCATTTCAATGGGTTATTAAAAAAAATAAGAATTATAATAGCTGGTTTAAAGAGGTGTAGTTTTGCATATGCACAAGGAGGAGACATTTAAAAATGTAGAGATATTAAAGATTATTGTGGCTTGCACTACATTTTAAAATATTTATTTGAAATATAAAACACTATATTACACTTTGTAAAGTTCCAGGTATAAAACTTGTCAGACTGGGCAACGTAAAAGTCATATGCTCATAATTTAAACAATCAAACTCTTTTTATATTTTAAGGCTTTCGTAAGACAATGTGACTCATAATGCTCATTAATGGAGATATAATAAGTTTTTTTTGGGTGGATTGGCAGAAGATGCAGAGGAGATATTTTATTGAGAAATATTCATAGATATTTATAAATTAGAGAATCAGAGATTATCATATAACACTTTGCTATTTTAATGTAAGAAATCTCGAGCATTGTGGAGGTGTAACGGGGATGCTACCTATGCTCCTGCAATGGGTTCTGCAACCCTTGTTTTTTTTATTGGATCCACATAAGGGCAGAGATTTGGCGCATGCAAAAGGTCTGGAATGACAACTCTATGTACTCTGTTATGGTACGAGAGGGGATAAATTTGGAACGTGGAGCACGAGAACCAACAGGGTGTACAGGAAAATCACGTGATGGATGATTTTGGGAAGTTGCGGCCAGATTTTGCATCAAGTTGTGGGTAGTGTGCTACATAGCATCCAAATGTGCACCTACAGTTGATAGAGAACTAAAACTAAAACGTTGTTGGAATTTCTTTCAAGGAAGGATGAGTATTTAATATAAATGTAAATGATTAATTGTGTGTAGCGTCCAAATGTCAATATAATACCAAATACGGGAAGAGGCATCAACTCTGATTGACAGAGGGCAAATAATTTGTGATAGACATTTAAATAATAGGAGTGCAAAATTTATTTAATCTTATTGTCTTCCCGGGATTGAGTATCCTTATGCGCTAGGGCACAACGTTCATCACCAATCTATAAAGTGGAGGAATATATTCATTACAGTAGCTGCATAATGATTAAAATAGTATGGAGGATCGTCAATTAACGGTAGATGTAAGAGATGCTAATGTGAATTTTTATTTTTATTTTATTAATTTATTTTTATCATTTTAATTTTGAGACTGGAATCATTCAAATACAAGTGTCATAATCGTTTTAGTGTTTTGATCATTGTGCATATATCTTCTTATTATTTATTTGCAGAAATATTAAAAAATATAGAATGTTAGCCATGAAGTTATAGAAAAAAAATGACAGATTCAAAGCACCATCTACCAGATGGAAAGCAAACACGAGTACGAGAGAACACATGGAGTCCATGCGCCACATTTATTAGGTCTGCCTCCCAGGTGCCACCAGGTGCCATCTTCTGTAAACCACTGTCATGTGGGTGACGAATTCCTAGAGACTGTTGAAGAAAATGCCCGCTTAACTTGTGCATATAATTCATGAAAGCTCTGGACTCAACTTTTGCAAGAAGACTCTATGCAGAGCTTCAAATCGTCTTGACTATATGACATTTTCTTCATAGTATCTTTGCCTCAGTGACATTCAGGTATTGATTGTTTATACCAAAGAAAAAACCCCATAAAAATATAGTGCTCTCATAATCAGTGCTACTCCAGGTCCTCTCAGTTTTTCTCCAATGGGAAGAACGAGAACGAACGGGTGCAGTGTATGCTTGCTTGCTTTCTAGTGTGGTTCTTCTTCCTCTCTGGATGGGTTCTTTCTTCTTGTCTCGTTAATCCTTTGTTGCCGTAATAATCGATGAAACAAATATCGGTGTTCGCTCAAGCTTGTTCATGTTAGTTAATCCTATAGCCAAGATGGATCAAGTTACAATCTCTTTCAAGGGGGCAAGTTGAGTTTCATAGTAAAGATGTTGTAACTATATTTGCAATTCAGAGCTTTTGATTGTATGTCCTATTCTTCATTGCTACTGCTTCTATATGAATCTAAAAATAATGAAGATTTATGTTTCTATTTCACCAAATCATGAATATCAAGAGTGATGGGATAAACTAAATTTACTCAGAGAATAAAATGTCATGTTCAATGAGTTAGGATATATACCAGTCTTAAAACTTAGAATATTTAAAAGGCAGTGTATGTCATGTGATTCATTACCTGCTTGTATGCATTGTATAACTAATAGGTAGGATTATTGACCACAAAATAATCTATCAATAAGAGAAATAGCAATGGGGCATGTAGACCAGTTATTATTGTTTTCATACTAGGATTTTATATCATCCGTATACTAGTGTGACCATATCCGCTCATCTTCTAGCACTCTAGCAAGCTAAAAGAACTATGGCATTCCCTGCACTGAACTAATCCTATTGTTTTTCATGATTTACAAAAACATGATTATTAATACCAGCTGTGAGTAAAGTAGTAAAGCATTCCTAAATTTGCGATGATGCAGATCCATTGATGCAATAACAACTTTATATGTAGAAAGCAATAAAAGCAATTCACTCCATGAAGTTTCGTCGGCAACCTTAGTCTTGGATATACGCAAACCCTCTTCCTTTCATGCAACTCCATCCGATCTGTGATGTAGATGTACAAATTTAATAGGTTGAACAAAACGTTTATTGTCACATAGGTAAGGTAAGGATTATAGCTTTATAGAAATACACAATTCAATTTGCATAGCAAAAAGGACAAAAATGAATTGTATATAACATTGAAATGTTACTTTGTTGTTTTGTTGTATAGCTCCAACAACACAAGAAAAAGCAAAAACAAACATCCTGCAAGGTTGAAGTCCATGTCCTACAAAGATTTCCATATCTAAGAGTCTGTTGCTACAGATCTAGAGTATTCCATATCCAAGAGTCAATGTTTGTTGCTACAGATCTAGAGTAGTAGATGTGAGAGCAGAGGTAGAAGCTGACCAAAGGTAGAAGTTGGCAAACTAAAGAATTTGAGAAAATAAAAAAATTTAGCTTAGTTGTGGCAAGTGCAAAGAAAGCGGTGACACTAGTGCCTTGACAAGTGTAGGGTCATAGGAATCCAAGTGGCTACTTATGGAGTGAAAGCAATTCCTTCTTTGGTGTCTTAACAAGGGACTAAGAGATGTTGGCGGTGGGGCAGTGAGAACCTAAAGGTTGGCACTACACCAATACATGGAGGAAGTATATTTTTATAGTAACATTTAATGTCAGAGGTAATGCCTAAATCCTAGCATTACTTTGTTTCATAAAAAAATTATTCAACAATATTACAATTCCCTATACTTTAAACTAGACAATGGAAACTGACCCTCGATATGAGGCCAAATAAAAGTTTGAATTTGTAAATTGGTGGAGGCAAAAGTATCTCTACATTAATTGGTTAAAAAAAAACTTTGATTCATAGTTGAATAAAAAAATTAAAATAAATGTTTGAAATATATTTTGGTTAGTGTACAGACTATTTGAAAAGGCCACAACCCGATTACAAGAATCCCTGCAACATGGCACCGACTAATAAAGAATTACCCATTCACCTTTTTCAAAGTCTTTACATAAATAAGAGAAAGCAATTAATATTAATATGCCTACCATGAGGAGAATGTTAGAGAAAGGCACATGGTATAAAAGTATTTTTGGCCTTTGACATAGTCCCTAGGGATAAGCTCTGGCACAGAATGGAAGAACTTGGGGTTCCTATGCATCTTAGGGCAGCTGTCCATAGATTATACGAAGAGGTTAAAGTCAACATCAGAACGTCAGCAGGTATCTCTGAAAGTTTCAGGAGCGATATTGGGGTCAAGCAGGGGTGCCCATTGTCCCCTACCCTGTTTGGCTTCTATATTGACAAACTTGAAGAGTGGTTAAACGTGCAGGATAGGGAAGGTGCCCGGCTGGGCGAGTTTGTGATAAGGCTTCTTTTGTATGTAGATGACCTTATTTTGATTGCTAAATATGCTTTTGACTTGCAAGAGCACTTACTTTCCCTTGAGCACTTTTGTAGAGCAATGGGGATGCAGGTTAATACTAGCAAGACAAAAGTAGTTGTCTTCTCTAGTAAGAGAAAACATAACCATCATAAGTTCTACTTTGAAGGCAACACTCTTGAAGAAGTGGTAGATTACAAATATCTTGGGATTGAATTCAACAAAAATTTAAGTTGGGAAGGTTGTAGAAAGAAAATAACTTTGGGAGGTTGGAAAGCATTATACGCCTTTCAAAATATATGTAGAGAAGCAGAGCTATGGGATTGGAAGACTACGCAAACTCTTTTTGGGTTGTTAGTGATCTCGGTGGTTCTCTATAGGTGTGAGGTGTGGGCCAGCAGTACATCTGATTTATAGTGGAAACAAATTGAGAAGATTCAAAAACGCTTGATTATCAACAAGTTCAAAATTAAAAGCTTAGTCCCCTATGATATCATGCTCACTGAAGTGGGGGCAGTCCCCATTGAAGCAATTGCTATGGTGCAACTCATAAGATATTGAACAAATGGAAGACGTTAGATGGCTTAAGGTGGTCTTCAATGACATATTATGCAAAAGAAAGAAAACTTGGATGCGGCAAAACAACAAATGGCTTAGTAAATGGGATATTTACTTGAACACATGTCCTAGGACCTACAAATAGTAAAGAGATAAAGGCCTTTGTTATCTAAAAGTTCCACAAGCAAATTCGGGACAAAGAGATAGGGAGAAAGAAAAAGTACTATATTGAAAGTTTAATCCCACATACAACCATCATCAAAAATATTATATAAGGGCTAATATATCTTGGAGGGCCAAAATACTTTTTGCTCAAATAAGAACCAATTCGCACCAACTGTGTTGTGAAATTGGGAGCTGGAAAAGACCAAAGAAAACTTGAGAAGGAAGAGTGTGTACATTTTGCAACTCTAGAAAAGTAGAAACAGAAAATCATTTCATTTTAGAGTTTCTTCTTCTTCTAAAGTCCATTATATTAAAGCGGGTTTCCCATCTTTTAGAATTTCTTGCCAAGTGCCATAAACGCCTTTCATCAATTCATATCCTTATAATAAGTTCTTGATCCTCCCACAAACTATAAATTTAAAAGGGGATCCTTTCTAGAGTTCACCAATAATGGTGACAGTCCATTAATCAAAACGCTATTTTAAAATTTATGTTTCCGAGAGAGCCTTTCACTCTGGGCACTTTACAGCCACGGAAAGTTATCTTATTGAAGGAAGTGCAGAGATCCCCGAGAACCAGTAGACAGACATTCGGCATCAATAACACGGTCAGCATTCAATTGATTGTAAAGCTATTTAAAATTATAGGCTTTGACAGTGGAGATCTTGCAGAGAGATAAGTTTTTTTTCAGAAAAAAAAGCCTATCCTTGATATTCTTTATTAAGAATCAAAGGGCAGTGTTAACACTCACCCGAAAAGAGTTACAAATCATAGACAACACAGTCATAAGAAAGATCACATCCA
>LPNX010726019.1:3225-38111 GCA_001517045.1 Pseudotsuga menziesii
GCCAACAGATCCTCAATGATTTTATATTTTATCTCAAAACTTTAAATCTATATATTTCAATATATCAATGTCATTTTCCTATTTGTACCCTAATTGTACATCCTAAGTGGGCCTAATGAGTACAACTTGAGTGGGCCTATGGTTAATAACATGTTTGTCTTCCTACGAGGTCATAAGTTCAAATTCAGACGAGGGTAGGGTATGTATACCTCTATAGACTTTAGCAGTCAAACGTTGCGTGGAGGGGGGGGCATGGGGCTTGTCTCACAAATAAGGGGGTCTCATACACCAAATTGGTGTCTTCTTAGGTCGTAACCTTAAAAATAGATTATTATTAGCATTATTAATATGTAACAAACACAAATATAAACATAATAATAATAATGGTAATAATAATAAATGTAGGTTAATGGAATTTAAAAATATACACACCGCTTCATCTAGTGACTGGTCATGCATATAAGTACACCATCACGAAGCTTATTGTAAGCATGATCATTGTATCAATTTTTCATTATTCCATATTTGTTTTTATATACATTGTAGAAATCTTATGTCAATCCAATCATAGAACACTGGTATCGGAGCCAGGTTCTTTGCAAGTTCATGCGTTAAAATAGCTCAAGAAGCCAATCAATATCTTGTGAGTTAAATCCCTACACAGGTACTAATTTTGTATTGCACTCTTCTACATTCTTGGTGAGACTATAGAGAATAAGAAAATTTGATCTTCTCTGCAGCTTGCAAGTCCATACAGTATCCAACAATTATGTACATAGACATTTATACACTGTGATATGTCTTAAACCTATATGTGCAATCATTAATCCGAACCATAAATCTATACAATCTGCTACCAATTCACCATTGTAGGGCCTGCCCATATGTTTTACTAGTCCTTACTTTTATATGCTTAACCTGTCAGTGTTTCACCAAACTCTTGTCATCATATTACTATACGATCAGTATGCTCCTCTGTCATTATTGTACACCTTTCCACAACCACTTATCATTTTCTACATTAACCACTGTTTATGTAGGTAAGTCGTCATGTGATTTAGCAATGTAGGTTGTATAGCTGCCAGTTAAAATTCATTGGTGACTTTCCATAAAGTTGCACATGTTTTTATCATTCTTAAATCCTTTTCTTTTTACTTTAGTCGTTTTCCTAAGTTGGCTTATTAAGATTTTTTCTAAACTGGGTTTAAGTTTAGGTTAACTTAATTTTTTTCTTCTTCTTAAGAAAAATCATTAGAGGAAATTTCAACTAAAAATGGGCCTTTTAACTTTAACTCAAATTCCATGTCATCATGTGTTAGCCAATGAAATTGCTTTAAATTTGAAATACCGTATAGGTCTTAAACACTTTTTAAATATAAATTTGGGGATAGGTATCATAAAAAAACTACTTTTTTTGTTTGTATTTTCGACATATCTCCCCATGTTTTTACTCAAATTTCGATTAGGAGAGCTCGTTGGATGTCGAATTAAATTTCGCATCCAACGAGTACCCACTCAGCATACTTTTAATGGACCCCGCTACCCCAAAAGCAAGAAATACCTGAAAAAACGTGATGATTATGACATCATCATCACATTTTTTCAGGTATTTCTTGTTTTTGGGGTAGCGACATCCATCAAAAGTATGCCAAGTGGGTACTTGTTGGATGCAGAATTTAATTCCGCATCCAATGATCTCTCCCAATCGAAATTTGAGTAAAAACACGAGGAGATATGTCGAAAATACAAACAAAAAAGTAGTTTTTTTCTTTTCTTCCTCCAAAATTAATAAATATTATTTTATCATTTTAACTATTATTTTATTAATTTTTTTTAGGAGGCCCATTTTGAGCTGAAATTTCCTCTAATGAATTTTTCAAAAATTAAAGTGAGCCCCTCCTAGAAACCATCACTAGCATAGATAATAAAGATGAATCGCACATAGTTGTTTGTCAGTATGACTAATTAGGGTATAAAATGAACAAATTAATTGAAGATATGAACAACATTACCGACAAGTTAATTGAAGATTCCCAATGATGATGGTTAGAGTTAATAAAGAAGGGAGATATTTGTTGTGAGTGCAATAGGAATGGATTCTAGGTCATCTATGTGAGTTAAAATCCAAGAAGGACAAACCCTCGATGATAATTAAAGAGAATAAAAAAAGGATTGATCAACAATTTAAAAAACGAGATTATTATATGATAGAACTTGAAAGTTATGAAAGTCTTCTAGCAAGTTCGAACTTCTTGAACCTAGAAAAGGAAATTATGGTAGCAATAAAATCAGATTCCCGCTTGTGATGAAACATTGCCAAAAGTATCACTAGCATCAATCTCATGCATCCTATGGAATGGGAATGAGAATAATGTATTTACAAAGAGAACTATTTCTTGAAACAAACAAACAACTGAACCACTTAGAAATTATATTTCGTCTCATCTTAGAAAGGCTAGTAAGATCCAGGATCCATTAAAAGGGGAAGGCAAGATTACACTTCCACTTTCTACCATGATTGGGAAGTTGCAACACAAGACCAAGAAGATTCAAAGGTTCACTTTCAACAAATAGGTCCAAAAACTTCATGATATGATGCACATCCTACAAAGGAACCTTTGTACTACTAATAGTGAGAACAAATATAAGCCCCTAGTACTAGACAAACAGCTCAAAGTGAGAACCAAGATAAGCCCCTACTACTAGAAGAAAACAAAGATGATTAGGCATAACATGTGTAGCTAGAGATAATCCTATTGATAATGATTTTAGGATAAAGCATCTCTTGAGAGGGTGGCATTGCAACAAACACAAACACAAACATAATATAATAACAATAATACATGTAGGATAATGAAAATTCAAAGGGTTCATATCCCTTCGCCTTCTGACCAGTCAATAAGTGTACGTACACTGTCACAAGGCTCTTTGTAAGCATGATCATTCTATCAACTATTCATTATTCTATATATATTTTTATATATATTGCAGAAATCTTCTGCTAATTCACTCATAGAAACATGGGTTATTTCTTACATAATATAAATCAACAAACATTATATATTTGGTGTCTGATGGTTTGGATTTACATTGATGTGCAGGAAGTTATTTGGTTATTAAATTGAAATATTTAATGTATTTTTTGTTCAACAAACCCTTTGGATGGTTGGAGCAAATCAGTTCACAATTTGAAAATTTCAAGGCAAACTGATTCCAGTTTTGGTTCTGATAACTTTGGTTTCATTTCTGTCAAAATGTTTTGACACTATTTTCGATTATATAATTCTTCCTACTCGTTCTTGAGGAAATATTAGTATCTGTAAAAGAAGAAAATTACGACGGGTTTCCTTTGTTTTAATGATAAAAGGAAGAAAAAGGAGGAGGGAAACCATTTAAAGCTTCATGGTCCCACCTTAGCCTGCATACAAAATAAATGTAGTCTTTTGGAAGGAAAAGGAAAGTATCACAACTACATTTTTGCTAGCTTCTTTTCCAAATCTTTCACATTTTTTGGCACACAAATGAAATATTTTGTAAGTAAACCTTGATAATTGATTCCTCTTGTAGAATGGTGAAATAAACATAAGGATATCTCTGATTGCAAAGGGCTTGTAATGAGGTCCTAATTTCTTAATAATGTCACATTGTGGTATAGTTGTTGGTAATGATGCCTAAATGACATCACAAAGTGGTATTCACATCCTAATGATATGGAAGTCATTTGCTTGATGGAATCATTAATTTCACAACTAACCTTTTCTAGCTCCCTTTCCTAACAGTTTACCTTCTTTGGTTCACAATTAAAATCTTTTGTAAGAAAAAGGTTAATAATTGATCTTCTTGTAGAATGGTGACATCGGTAAAAAGACATCTGATTGTAAAGGGCTTGTAAATATAACCAGTACAAACTTCTTGATGATGATACAGGTTGGTGTAAATAGGCTAAAGACATTGTCATACCATATTGGCATGCACATCCTAAATACTTGTAGTGTTTTGATAATTTCGCATTGTGTTATAGTTTTTCATATTGATGCCCTAATGACATCACAAAGTGGTGTGGACATCCTAATGATGTCACAGTCATTTGCTGCAATGGCTTTAGAAAGTGGTACAAGGCCTATGCATCCTAATGATGTATCATGTTGGTATTAACATCCTAGTGGCACTGGATAATGGCATATGTGTCCTAATGGCATTCCATATTGGTATAGGCATCCTAACCAATGTTTTAAAAATTTGAACTGAGATTTTAACTGGTCGAAGGTCAACTCGAAGTGGAATTGGAACCGACAATGAACTGGAGTGATTTGATTTCAAGGACTCCGACTATTCAAAACTACATAAAATTTTACAATTTTAATGAAAAAAAATATTTAACATTCCAACTATGATTCCAAACCATTAGAGACATCGCAAAAGTTCACTCATGTAAGGGTGAATTTATCAAAATGGCACCAAGTGCAATACATATCTGAATCAAAATTGAAAATACATAATCATCAAAATCATTGCCTATATTGGAATAATGCTTATCCCCTTTCCTCTACCTCTATCCCCTTTCCTCTACCTCAAGTCTCAAAGTTGATCCTCGAAGGACATTAGTCAACACCCTACAATTTTGATGGAACTTCCTAGTCCAAGCATTAAAAATAGGGAGAAAAAACTTCCCATGCTTAATAAGTGATTTTGCTTGACTGACGGATACATTTTTATTAAGATCTTGTAAAAGGAGTTCAATCAACTTCAACAATCAAGCATCAACACCACCAACATCAAGGTACATAGAGAGTTGATGTGTTTGATTAAATTCCAATCCCTTACCCTCATACATCATAGAATCCAGTGGAAATGTTGGAATCTTGAAATCCTGAAAGCTATTAAGTTTTAGTTCTGAATGGGATCTAAAATTCTACATTTTGGATATGAAGTCCAATGAGGTTGGAACGACTCTCGAACATCCTGAAACAATAATTGTTGATGTTAAAAATTTAAGTAAAAGTGACATTCTCCTTATATTTCATTTTCTATCCTTTTAATTTAAGAAATTAAAATTACCATTCACTATTACTGACTTCAATGTCACTAGTACAAAATTTGTCAATTTAAAAAAAAATATGTGTCTAGCCTCCATGTATGGAACCTAGGAATTATTGGATTAACTCAGCCGAGTTTATGTGAAACCAACTGTTTTGGTGCTGACCCAGCTGAGTCAAGGTCTAACTCGGTCCGTTTGGCACCAAACTGGCCTCTAGGCCAAGTTTTGTATCGCTTTGAAATTGATGAGGGTTAAAAAATGGTCAGCTCGGCCGGTTTCGGTTCCGATTTGATTGGTCTTCAAAACAACAATCCTAACAATGTTCAATGTTGATATAGGTGTCCTATGACATCATAGTTTATAATGGTTATCTTAGTCACATCTTGTATTTTTACAACGATCTTTATGGAATCCTATATTGTAATGGGCATCTGAATGTTATACTGTATTGGTATGCATGTCTTCATATCATACCATATTTCTATTCATGTCCTAATGCTTTATTTGATATGGCCATTGATTTAAACATTCCAATGATCTCATCGTAATCATGTCATGGAGTTATAGACATCTTAATAACGATTCAGATTGGTAAATCATGTCATATAGGGATAAACATCCACATAATGATTCAAATTGGCAAAGACATCTTTCTATAGAATATTTTCTATGCTAAAATAAGTTATAGCTTGGAAGCAGAGTTTGGGAAAAATATTAATGTTACATATTTGAATTTTGAACATTGAGAGGACAATCTTCAAAAATATTTTTCTCGAGGAAGATGTCTCATGTGAAAACATAATTCTTTAGTTATTGTTATATCTCGTGTGAAAACATATTTTTTTTGTTATTGTCATCATGCTTAGTTTTGACCCTTAAGGATAGACAAATGAGAATGAAATCAATTGGGTGTGTCTCATATTTTCAGTTTATTTCCTATTTTTGATTATTTTATGACAATATTTTTCAAGTCCACATCTCAGATCTGTTTGAATTCTTTATAGCTAAATAAATTGCAGACAGTTATAAGCTAAATGATTTGGATACACGTTAATATTGCTTCCTCCATGTGGTCCACAAACTTGGTTTTGGTCTTATATGGTTGATGTTGTATCTGTTAATTTTTAGGATCAAATTAATCTCGTGGTTGCAAATTTAATGAGCCCCCTTTAATATTTTTACAACCATGCAAAACCTTTGAAACTCCCACATAACTCATGAGCATGTGCAACACCCTCATGAATACACACTGACTTTATTTAATTATATGACCAAGTAACACAATTTTGCATTTCCTAAAAACAATGAAATTTATAAATTATGCACAATCAATGGTCCCTAAGTTTGACATAGTTAGGTCTGTAAATTGGGTGAATGTCATGCATTGTATAAACCCCAACCACTGCTTTCCACACATAGATTCTAGAAAATATGATGATCATATTTTAGATGAATTACATCATTATCACAAGCTACATCATAAATCCTGTGATGAACGATATCTATACCTGTGCTTAGAGTGATAGGATGAAGCTTTTTGTATTTCAAGATTTACAGCTAAGTTGAAATTATAAATGGCAAGGATGTTGTATGCATTTGCATATAGGATGATGAAAATTTGTTCAACAATGATGTGCGATTTATTACTTTAACATCTGAGGATTTCTGAGTGATAAATATTTACATTGCATTGCTTAAAGAGTTTATATGCAATTTGCTTTAAACTTTTGTGATGCAAATGGTTTATGATCATTGGTGATTTGTGTGCAAAATTGGTGGAAATTTTTTACAGTTGGAGACATTTACTCAGTCAAAATTCATGAGAAAGTGCTATCGATATTTGAGTCATTTCCCTTTGACTACAACTTTCAGGTAATTTACTGTACGTGTTTTAGAAATTTCGTATGCCTGGAATGCCAGAAATTTACATTATTTTGTTAATTCATTATACCTCAAAACCATGATTGCACTAACCCTATCTCAATTGAGTCTCATTATGTACTTCAATCCATGCAATTGTGTGAGATTGATTTAAGTAACCTTTTACCTCCTAGTGCATTTTTTCCGTTTACTGATGAGATTGAGAAACACAAAGTTGAACATCGGTGTCGTCAAAAGTAGGTAGCATTGAAATACACTTGGTTGAATATACACATGATATTTACACAATAGTGATCATTAGAAATGGTTGTAAGGGATTTATTTGTTTTAAATATTCCACATAATATCTACAACTGCATGCCTAGCTTCATACAATTTTCTGAGATATTAGAGTCTTTTACTTCCTACTATTTTAATAAAGGTGAGTAGTTCCTTTCTTATAATTGTATTCCACATTCTTTGTTGATTACAAGATCGTGAAATTTTAATTGTGTCAAGATAGCGAAATGAAGAGAAAAAATGTGGAAGATCAAAAATTAATCCTCTCTACTTGATAAAAGGTCATTAGTCCTCATAGGAGCGTTTTAAATTTTACCAATCAAACTTACCTTAGGGGCTATGTAACTCCCAACAACCTAATCATATTTAGCATATCTTAATGTCAAACTCTGTATCTAGAAAATATTCTTAGTCAATGAGACAAGTATTCCCTACCCTTTAGTTGGGCGCACTATGATATTTCTCAGGATGCATTTTCTGCCATCTTTGGCATTTGCATCCTGTGGAAACTCCATGCCCACCAAATCATTAGCTCTACAGAACACTACTTTTTCCCATCTTAGTTGATAAAACAAAGCTAAAATATAAGGTTTCAATTGCTCTCTGTTTTGCTGAACTAAATGTTCTACATAGTTTTTTGTACTTCATCTAGGAAAACAACATGTCATTTGCAATGGTTTTTACTAGCTCCCCAACAAACTGAAAATGTCAGAAATGCACCCAAAATATAATTTACCTTTCAAATATCGTTAAAGACAAACACAAGTATGAGACACATAGGGCTGTCTATTGGTCAAATATACACATTTAAATCTTCATATAGATTGGCCTCTGATGATCTACAGTGCCCTCCACAGCCAGACAAACCATGGTAACTTGCCAAAGGCCACTTATGCATTGGAGGTTGGAGTTATTCTGGCAATTTATTGTTGTATTCTGATTGGTGGAACCTCTGTTTGTCTTATCACTTTGTTGCATTTTACAATTAGTGTTAATTTTAATAGTTGTTGTTTCTAGTGCCATAGAAATACAGTAATTTGTTTCTATTTTTATATGTTGTGAAATTTTTTCTTTCAGGTTATTGAAAAAGGGTTGTGTAGTTGCAAAAGTTTAGAAGTTTTAAATAATGAACCTTTCTTTGATTATTTTTGAATCATGAGGATCCAGTTCTTATCTAATGTTAAAAAATGCAATATTAATTTTAAAACTTTCATTTTAATTGGAAACAGGAAGCTAGAGCTAAGAGGGTGGATTCAGCTATGGCAGTACAAGTGAGACCTGTTATACCAGATTTTTCTTATGTCAGTAATGATGACAGGCTGTCATCAAATGCCTATTTTGAAGGTAATTTTGAGTTCCATTCCTAAAGAGAACAATTTTGAAGTATATTTGATGTTAAGTGGTACGAGAAATTGATTTGAATGTTGAGGATAGCATATGTGATACCTTTGGTAAAAATTCTTTCTTTTGAATGATTGATTATTGACCACAAATTGGCATTTTATTGATTGAGTAATGTGTCATTCATGGAAAACCGAAAAAGAGGCATTAGGGGAACCAAAAACTACATTTGGGAGTTCTCCAATACTGAATGAGCAGAAGTTGTTTTCACATGTCACACGGCTTGGACTTACTGTTGGGTATGATTCTCCAGCTCTTAAAGAAGGCCTATCTGGAGAGTTTTCCCTAGGTTCCATGGCTTTTGCTTCAAATAACATTAATACAGAAAGAGCTGGCGTTTCTGGAGATACTGGTATGTGAGCAGAACTATTTTACATATTTTATTTGTTTCAAAATCAGTCAATGGCATACTGCTATTTGTCATCAAGTAGTTGTCCAATTAATTTTTGATGTTATTAAAATCCTTGATATCGTTTCCTTTCCTCTTAACACTGCATAACATTTTGTTATGTAGTTGTGCCATGCATTGGATCTATTTTGTGTCAATTACTTTGTAGTTGTCTTAACAGTTTCAACTAGGGGGGAGCACAAGGAAACAGACAAAAGGTGATTTTTGTTGGGAATGATCACAGTCTAGAAGGATGTAGGGCTACACGAATTTCTTCTAAGATCCCTCTATATTTGATTTCTTATGTTAACATAGTCTAAATTCCTTGTTCACTTGGTATTCTTAGGCTGGACAAATTAAAGAATTTATTTATTTATTAAACTTGTGTAACTATGATATGCAATTCTAGGAATTTTGTTGATTTCCAGCATCTTTCGCTGGGAAAAGTAAAGAAGTTTGCAAGCATTATTTTTACAGTGCACATTATTAGAAATTCTAATGGTTTATTGTTGTAGACTTGTGACCAATTGTGAAAATTACTTTTCCTCACCACGTAACAACATTTCTTTCGTATAATTTCATGGATACTACTAGAAAAAAAAATCATATGCGGCTAGATGTTGATGAGTGAAGATCGTTAGTGGTTTGTGTGGACCTACCAAGACAGGTTGATATTGTGTGCCTAATAAGCATAGAGTTGCATTTGAGCCCTAAGATGAGCCCTAAATATTCATCACTGCACCCATAATATCATGGTCTACTGGCCACTTTGGGTTTACAACTACCTCCATATGGGGACTTGTACATTGCTAGAAGATGCAAGAGAAACTCCAAACAATCTGATAGCTGTTGGCATGCATGATCTACCTATCGAGAAAATAGAATGGTGGTAAACATGTTATGTGATGGATACAAAACTTCACATCTCAATCACACCCAGCATACAATCCACAATATTCTTGTCCAATATACAATGTTTTCAAAAATGGTTCCACAAACAAGGAATGAGCTAAGATGCCAAAGGGAACATGAATGAAACCTATTGTTCATGAACATCGAGCTTATTCTCTAATGAAGCCACTTTATCATCTCATCAACATCATGAGATATTTCCTTGTGTTTGGTAATAAACCAAATCAAAGCTATGTCAAGCATCCTATCCAGGTTGGAATCTTAGTCAATGCATGGTTGAACACTGAAGTGAGATCCAAAAGATGGAAGTGAACATCAAACTTGTCCAATAGTAAGTGTGTCCTACATTCTTTCTCTATCCAATATAGGATAAGGCTAATATAACCTCCGACATGAGAATATGGAAGCCCATTACAAGCCATGAAATATCTCCACGGATCACCATTTGCTTCTCCAAACCCCCCTATCTACATGCTCCAACAGTCAACTTCCTAGATTTGACATGAAAATCATTTTCCATGCCCTTAAGCAACCAAGGTTTCAAACACAACTACAATATAAGCCTACATAGAATTTGTTTCCCTTCTTTGTTACCCCTTATCAAATATGCACATGAAGTAGGACACAAAAAATCAGATATAAAAATCATGTACATATATAAGATAAAAGTAGATTCATTCCATAATATATCCCTAATGCTTTAATTTTTTCCTAACTATATTCCTTGGGTTTCACAAATAAACAAATTCTATAATATATTAATTTCCATATGCATTATGGTCCAAATGTTCTTTATTGGTCACAATATTCCCTTTTGCATTGTAAGGGTCTCCAATGAACTTGGTACTGGGAATGCTGAGGCTGCATGCTTTTCAGTTTTTGTTTTAGTGGCTACATATTCAATCATCAACATAATCTTTGCAATATTTTTTCTTCTTTGCAAAAATGTCTTAGGTTATCTCTTCACAAGTAGCCCAAGTGTCGTAGAAAGAGTCTCAGATTTGGTTCCATTTCTTACTGCATCTATCCTTCTTAATGGAATACAAGAAATGCTCTCAAGTAAGTACTTAACATCTCCACTACTGATGAATTTTTTATTTTAATTAACTATTTGTTCCCTGGTTAATTAAATAACCATGCACATTAGAGGGAAATTACAGAATAAAATGTAAGCTAACATCTAAACCCATATTCGATCAGGTGTGGATATAGGATCTGGTTCACAATACTATGTTGCTAATGTGAAATTAATATCTTTTTATATGGTTTGACTTCTACTAGGAATACTCACATGTTTCAAGTTTGGATTGGGGATAACTATAAGTATTCATGGTCCCTTACTATATATGAGTTTATTCATTTGTAATTTCTCTAGATTGTTTGGTCTATGAGACTAGTTACTTGGCTAATATTTTTTATTTTTGACAAAGGTTTTATATATTCATGCTTGGATTTTTTTAAAAAATTTTTTCTATGTTTGCAATTGCTATGGTGAGATAGTTGGAATGTATAAAAATTCAAATCAAGAACATTAAACAGCAGTTTACATAACTGTAGTTTGAATACCTCTACAGTTTTGTACAGAAGACTGCTGAAACTTTTAGTTCTGACTTTGTCCTTTAATCATATCGATTTTTTCCATCAATACTTCTCTTTTTGCAATAAGATTTAATATTTTTACAGCCTGTTGTTCGTTTATTCTCTTTCTATTTTTTGTTTTCATCATATGTTAGTTAGAGTTCTAACATGGTGTGAGAGAAGAGACACTTCCTAACATAAATGGTACACTTAAGTTCTACATGGAACTGGGTACATGGAAAGACCAAAATAAAGATATAATGGGAAGAAAACCTGGTTAATTAAAAATTACTTTAAAAACAAAGTTCTAACTGCCTCGATTGGAAGGTTAAAAATACAAAGGTCAGAAAGATGTTCTATGGAAGAGAAGAATTTTCTCAACAAGCTCTCCAATCAAAACCTAATGATGCTTACATAGCTTTCTTATTATGCCATTCAAGAACAAAGATGTTTGCAACATTGAATCTAAGACTACCCATTGTTTTATGTTATATTATCTCCACTGTGGGATTTTAAAAGGATTAATAGCTTCTACTTACTTTTATCTATTTCTTTGCAAACAATGTCTCTTTCTAGGAAAAAAAATTATTTGTGCCTTTAATTCACATTATTAGAAGACAACCCAACATATGTAGACAAATAAAGGCTGGGAATGTTTCTTATCAGAGTTCAACATGGTAGCATATTGCTTTAATTGGTGAAATTTGGAACATGAAGTAGAGAATAATAATACTTACATCATCCTCTACCATGTTAGGATCATTTGATTTGTCTTCAAGTACTGGTTCAAATGCAACCAAAGACTCTTTTATTCAGATGGCCCAATGTCCACATTTTCTGCATCCGCAAGTCTGTCAAGATCCATTTGATTGACTGCATTTGTAGACAACAAATTCTTATCAATAACCAATTGGTATGGTTGTTCAATTGCTACCTTAGAATCTGGAGTGACTTTAGCTGAAACCTGGTTACTAGCTATACTAGGCTCTGATGATGAATGTAAAGTTTTCATGGCTAGGAAACCATTGTCAAAACTAGTTTTTGGACTTCCATCTTCAGGGTTTTCTGGACTTTGGGCAGCACTTAAAATATTAGCCATAGCATTTATGTTTTCCTATAATGTAGAAACTATTCGTTTGTTAGATCAAGGGAACCCCATTTGGATGGATGAGCATGAAGGAACAAGATATTGCCCTTGCTGACACCCTGAGTTTGATTCAGTCACATTTGTCGTCTTAAGGTAATTTTCACTAAAATGATCTTGTGTTACTGAAATAGAGGATGATGAAACCAATTCCTACGATATGTTTCCTTCAACAATATATATGTTCTTAGTTTCCTTTTGAAGAGGTGAACCATCTAGAGGGAGCTCTACTAGGATAGACCTGACTGTGAACTTCATGGATTATATATAAGGTATGTTTGGCAATTTTTCTAGATGAGAATCTGTACATACATCTACAGATTGGAGTTTAGAATTTGTAGATATCCTAGAAATATCAGTAGCATGGTCTTGCAGAGCCAATGTTCCATGCTCCAAGGAAAAATTGACCTCATCAATGGCATCTACAGTTCCATCCGAGTCCACCTGCTTAACAACCATGCCAGGTATTCCTTCCAAACATGCAGAATTCGTATTCAATAAATTCTCAGTCAATTTCAAAAATATTATCTATTGGATTGCATACCTTTTCTTGTGTACTCTGATTACCCATGACAAATTTAATTTTCTCACATTTAATATTGCATGAATCATCATTGTTTTTCATTTCTGATATATTTTCTTTGTGCTCACTGGAAATAACATGTATATCCAGGCTAGAATATGGCACCAAATCAAGTGAGATGGAAATTGTTTCTCCCAACTATTCATTTGATTTAATTTCAGTTTGACTTGTATGGCATACTATAATTGTTGTTAGGAGGTATATTTTAGCTCGGTTTTACCAGTTTATATCTGCAAAAGGTATGTACTCAAGGATGCAAAAGAGTAAGGAAATTAATCTACATAACCCGTACTATGGATGACATGTCACGGTAGAAGAAATGTTGCTTCAAATCAACTATTATTCTCTGCAAATTTAGGGTTATATTAAGTTTCATGTTGAGCAAGGTCCAGCACTGGAGGGACATGGTATTTTCTCAAAATGGTAGTGGGAAGAGAAGGGAAAATATTTTTGAAAGTTACATTTAATAATTCACAAGGACATGCAAGCACAGTTGCAATGTCAATGTATAATGATCCAATACCAACAAGATCATGGCTTAAAAACTGGAGGATCAATTGTTAAACAAACTAGCAGGAAGGTGCAAAACATTGTGTGCAAGTTCAACGTTTGGGAAAGAAGGTGATTAATAACATAAAATTTAAATCAAAGCTTTAGGATTTGTGAAACAAACGACTTGAGAATATTTGAATAGCTTGTGTATTTGCTTCTTAGTTCAATTATTATTATATATCTTTTGAATATTTTCTATAGTCACCCCTGGAATTCCTTGGCCATTTGGAGGAACCTAATATTCTTGTGGTTTGTAGCTACCAACACAGAACCAGATGAACATAACATCTAGATTTCCTAGACAAGTATGGATATGGTATTTAACACTTACTCAAGTCAAGCTGCAGGGTTGACAAGAAGCTTGGTTGTAGGTGTTGTATATTTCTCCTAGACTCTACAAATTTTCCAACATACTCTTCATTTTCATATGTTGGACTAAAAGTATAAACTTGCTTCTCTGTGAATGTAGCACCTAAGAAGGAGCATAAAATTTCCTCAGTCACCTTCCATAATCAGCTACAACAGATTGGATACAGTGGTGGGAATTTGAAGACAGCAAAAGGGGATGATTTCCATTGTTTACTAGAAACTATCAACCATAATGATCTATAGGTCAGAATATTGTTGTATTTCCACTTGGTTGGAAACAAATTACTATTGTTTATTTAGTTGAGAAGTTAGTCATTTACAGTGTATCTACACTTTTGTATGTTGTTGGAACTTGTTTACTATGCCAGATAGGGAAAATTGTACATAGCTCTTAGGAATTAGTTTATCATAAATACTAGTTACTGGTAAGTTGTAATAGTAATAATTATGTAGTTTGTAGATTGCTATCTATCATAAATTTATTTGAATATCATCATTGTAAAACAATAACAACTTCTTAAAGGGTGCTAGATCAATGGTAGAATGCCTGCCTAATTATAGGCAGGAGGTTGGTGGTTCGATTCTTCCGTGCCCTATCATAAATTTGTGACTACAAAAATGAATAAATTCGCATACGACTATTAGTAGCTAATTTCCCGTATCTCAGTCGTATTTAACTTAGTCATTAATATGTTATCATCTAGTAGTTTATTTAGTCATATATTTGGTCATTAATTGTTGCATTTAGTGACTAAATCAGTGACTAAATCAATGACTAAATTCATGACTAAATTCGTTACTAAATCAATGACTAAATCATTGACTATCAATGACTAAATCAATGACTAATAAGTTAAATCTATTAATGACTAAGTGAAATATAACTAGCCATAAGATAGTGAAAATTAGCTACTATTAGTCGCCGACTCAAAAATAGTCATTTATAGCCTGATTTTAGTCATTTTTTTACTCATTTTTTTCTCATTTTGTACTAGTGTGGTCCATCATCATTTGGTTCTCCCGTGAGATTATAACACTCCATCCAATTGTCTATATTCATGTTACATTAATGGAAATTTGTGTCTGCGACCATGATTTCTTCAAATATCTTTTTCTTTATTACTTGTAAGGAAGCATCGACTGTTGGGTGCTCACTTGTGAACTCAAATGTCTATGTGAAGCTTACACCTAAGATTTCCCATTCAATAGTTCCTCGTCGCAACTCTACTTATGTGTACCAACTTCTTGGTACCATTTCCAAAGTGTGGATGAATCAATGAACCCATTACTGTCATGGATATTCTTGCCAATTCCTGCAATATTGCTCAATATACTCAACAGGATCTATTAGAACTATATATTTATGATCAAGGAAACTGATCTCTTCCATGGATCTGATGTCCATTAATATTATACAATGTGGACATTCAGAGATAGATTGTTTGTGTGTAATCCACCATATAGTGGGCGTAGATTTCAGCACATAGTCCAAAGTGGATAATCATTGTGATTTTGTGACTTTTTCTTCAAATTATACCAAAAAAGATGAAATATTAGGTATTCCTTCATATGTAGGCAGTGCACTTGATTCAGATCCTACCCTTCAGAAACCCCTTGTTATTCTTGCACATATTTGCATGGAGACTTCATGTAGCATATTTTGCCAATTTTCGAGGGCTTCTCCTAAGTTGGGCATACATGAAATTACACTCCTCCAACTCATTTTTCTATCAGTTTTTGGGTTTATATATTATTCTTTCGAAGACATGATATTACACAACTGATCTAGATAATTTTCTTTCCCTTCACTATGTACAGGCTTGACATATCTTTGTCCTTCAAGCGGATCAATTGGCACAACCACTCTTATTTCAGAATCTTCAAAATATATGATCCTTCTCTTGAAGTTTATAATGGTTTGGTTGTCTATTTTCCAATCGATTCCTAGAAGTGTAGGATATGGGTTGGTGTCATCGACAATTTCAATAACTTCAAAGTCATCATATGTTCTTAATCCTTCGACTTCCACGGGAACTTGAGTTACTCTACCGATTGGTAAAACATTCGAATGGTTCACAATCCTTAGTTAAATAGGAGACTAGTTGAGTCATGACGTATTCATGCCCTACCATATTTTTCTTGTCAATACATTGACATCCGAGTCCAAATCTAATATGATATAATCCATATCATAATCTCCTATCTGCGCAATCATTAAGAGTTGTCTGTCTGTCTTTAGTTTTTTCCCAATATAGTTTGCTCTTTGTTCAGGTTGTAGGTATTATGGGGTTTCTTCAATTAGTGCTACCAGTTCTGTAACATCATATTTATCATTGATTAGTGCTACGAAACTTTTGAAAAATTATTTAAGGTTATTAACCTTTTTCATTGGCAGCTCCCTGATTAGCTGTTCAAATCATTCGGGCATAGTATTTACTTGTGCATATGTCGATGTCTGCTCCTATCACACCATCTCCTCTTATAACTACAACAATGTGAGGTTCTCTTGGTTTGGTATAAATCATCTAAATATTATGATTATGATTCAAATTCATATTTTGCACCAGGGTGGGATTTACCATAGTTCAAGACTTCCATTTCGCAATAAGTTGCGGACAATGTTTGAAAATGTGATCAAATGCTTTTCGATGTGTACAATTTTTCACAAGACTTTGAAAATATCGAGAAAAATGTCCTGGCTTCCCACAATTATAACATATGACTTGGCCTCTTCCTCAACCAAATCCTCCTCCTTGTTGTTGTCCTCGACCTCTAAAATTTCCACCCCCCCTTTGCAGAGGGTATTATTGTTGAGGATACAAATTCTATTACTATTGTGGTTGAGGGTATTACGGTTGTTGATATTGCATGGGATGATACTGATGCTTCGCTCATTCAACTTTTATATGTTCATTATTTTTCATTAAGTAGGTTTCCATCGTCTTTTCTTTTAGTAGTTGAAATGCTCTGCAGTCTTTTTCATCATGACTTATTTATCTACAAAATTTACAATACATAATAGTTAGTGTGCTTACAATCTTATGTAAGTACAAACATTCTTTGGACTTGTGGCCCCTTGTCTGGCATATTCTACATGAAGGAATTCCTTGGGTGTTTAACGGATTCGGCACACCTAGTGTGACATTGTTCATGAGGGCTAGGAAATTATCTTTATGGTGACCATCTGTTATGCATCTTGTACACTAGAGTTCTTCTTGAAATTCATTTCCTCTTTTGATATGCTGGAGCTGCACTATAAGATTGGCCAAATGATACTGAATTTTCATCATTCTCGAGCCAGTATCTCCACCCATTGTGGCTTCTAATTTCATTTCTATTTCCAGAGCCTCTATCTATGACAAAAGATTCAGTTGCATCAACGAGGTTCGGATATGTGGTAACAACGCGACAATAAACCATTAATTGTGTTGCAAATTCGACATTTGGAAACTTACTTTGGCCATCAATGTCTTAAATCTTTGGTCAAAGTCCCAAACAGGTTCTATTGGTAGATGCTTAATTTCTTTGATTTCAATGATCAATGCACTATGATTCAAACTTTGGATTTCTAAATTCATCTATCAAACCCACTTCAATCTCGTTGAGTTTTTTGGGGAAACTCCTACTAGTAGTATGGAATTTTTTATATACCAGTAAAGTGCACGACCTCGCAGAGTCGTGATAATCTATTATTTTTTTATATTCTCATCCTCAATCTGTTGTACAGTCTAGACAACTTCATAATGAAACCAATGTTGTTATGGGTCTTCCAACCCATTTCCATTGAATATTGGTAACTTAATGTCAGCTCCAGTCATTGTATTTGTTGTTGGCACAGTCAATTTTTTTTTGGAATAGTCAGACTTCCTTTTTCGCTATTTACAACATTAGTAGTACTTGTATTTACAGAATTACTTGGAGATAGGTCTCTAAATCTTACCTCTAGTACTGTGGGTGAGTTGTAAGCACGTTCTCATTCTGGATCTTCATTTGACCCTTCTGACTATTCGTCTCCTTCCGATATTGGCTGATATTCTTATTCTTTATCACAAGACCCTTCGTCTAAGTATGATGCAAGCTCGTATTCTTCTTCTTCTAGATCTGTGTTGGAAATCCTTCGTCCTAAGAGAGGTTTTCTTTTCTTGCTAAACTTGAATCTTCTTTTACTTCTTAAAAATTCCAAATCCAGTTCAATTCCTCTATCTCCTAGGAATACCTCACTGTAGGTTTCTGCTGAGACATAGCCACTCTATTTGTATACATTTTTCTTACATTCATAGAATTCCTTTTACACATATAATCATTTTTATCCACATCTTTAGAGATAACAGGTATCTACTACGTGGTCCTTGAAAACAATTCCACTCTTCCTCACTATATGAGGTTATAGTATCAACAAAAAACTCAGTGATGTATCCTTCTAAGATACTATCTTCCCAAAAATCCACAACCCTTGACATAGGGTTGTCTACTCTTTTCAAACACTCAATCAAGTGAGGATTCCACTCCTGTGATTCTCCACCTTAGAAATTTGTTTATTGAGTTTACAACTTAGATAACCATTCATGCAATACAATGGGAAAATCGACAAATAAAATCTCATGGATCTCTATTTATATGTGTCATCACAACCACTATGTTGGCTTTCACTGAGATCCTTCACTTTCTTTTCATGAAAACTCTAATTGTTTAGATTCCACCCAATCTTAGATATCCAGTTTCATTGTCTTCCACAACATATCCCTCACCACAACAATTCAAGGTCCCGACAATGAAACCAATTTTTTTATTTTTCCATCTCTCTATCCCTGTTCCTAGGGACTTTGACCAAGGTTCAGTCCCTTTTGCTTAGCACAACAAATCCTGAGATATCATCTTAACAAAACAAATCTCAGCTAGAAGCACCTACGACACAGATGTCATCTCACCTGAGATATCTCTCCTTTTATGGATAACTTCTAGAACCAAGTATCCAAAGTTGTGTGGGAGGGTATTTTAGTACCTTGGCTCTACACCAAGGATTCCAATGAATTTCGGAGGGGTGTATTAATTTTATTCAATGTACTTCGACACCTAAGCTACGATCCAAAATTTATTTATGCAACTTAAGTAAATAAACAATATGCATGTATCATAATTATATCTAGTAATACAATCTATCTATCACACATCTATTTATTTGTAAACAAATATACAACCATTCAATAACTACAATAAACACATATATATCTAAGCTACTTCAACATTCACACATATACATAGAATATAACTTGGAAACACATTCGGGTGAAAAACACAAGGTGCTCTTCATCTGGCATGAGGAAATAAATGCACCTTTTGTCTGCACACTAAGTTGTAGACTCTTCTCAAGATATTATTTTCTAGATTTATAGACTCTTCCTCCCTCTCATGATCTATTATCTTCTCTCTTTTCTCTTCCTAGTCTACTTCTACTATTGATCCACACACATCTTGGATCGAATCAACCTTCCCTACTCGTTTGTGCACTCAAATGAAGATCTCTCGCTCTAATGCACTCAGCGATATAGGTACATTAACCAACAACATGTACTAAGTCTAGCTCGAGATCTCAATTCTTCAATGTCTAATCAAGAACGACTACTTCCTGTCTAGCTCAAGTGTCTTACAAAGAATCTAACTAATAATCTAGAATTTATAGGCTAAGCCATATATAGCTTGGGTTTCGTCTTTTATAGCCCTATTATAGACTCGATACAGATCCCATACATTCCTGTTATAGAATCAATACCGACTCAATACATACTTATTACTGACTCATTACAGACTCCTTTTCTATTGCTATCTCAACCGACTTACTATAACTAGCCAACAGGTTGTCTTTCCTATTGTAGCAACACATAATGGGGGCACTATTGACTTAAATTACAAATATTCTTTCATGCATGTGGTTTTCATCGGCTCCATCTGATCTCGTACCCATGCTCATTAAGGCCTGTCGCTTTCTCAACATTATGCCTTACTATCATTTTTTTGGCTGTTGTGCTATCTACACACATTCTTCTACTGATATTCTATTATACCATCTTGTGTCACATTCTATCTTTCTGTCATGGCTTACTTATCTGGTGCAAATTCCTCTTCCAATGCCTTCTCCTTGTCTTCTTCTTCTCTTTTACTTCCCCTGTCACAACATCCTTCCCCTTATCCTTTATGTTTCTTTCTCTGTCATAGCTTCTTCCTCTTCTCCTTGATGTTATTCTCCATACTCGGGAATAATTCTGCATGAATTCTGCCCTACTATCCCTAGGAACAATAAGGGGTCAGGTGGATGTGGAGGAGTAAGGGAGAGAGAGAAAGAGGTTAATCTAAACGAAACTAGGGGGAGTGAAAGAGGTTTTTGTATGTAAACTAAAGGCATGCACGGTATTATTTTAAAAAATGAGTGAGAATTTTTTATATAAAAAATTTGCACATGATATTATGAGCATTGAATTTAACTTAATAAAAAGAGTTTAGATGGGGTTGGGAAATGTCAAAGGTTTTATGGGTTGGGGGAGAGAGAGATGAGTGGGATTTAGGGATAGGTGGAGGAGTATAGGTGTGTGTGTGTGTGTGTGTGTGTGTGTGTGTGTGAGAGAGAGAGAGAGAGAGAGAGAGAGTTGGGGGAAGGAGGGCAGTTGGGGGAGAGAAAGAGATAGAGAACAGGGTGGGGGGTATGATTTTAGGGATGATTAGGGTAGATAGATAGATAGATATATGGAGGGTAGGAGGAGGGATATTAGGAGAGACAAAAATATAGGGGATTCACTGTAGGGGGACTAGTAGAGAGAGAGGGGTGGAGGGGTTTGTTAAAGGTGACAACAATATGAGGGAGGTTAGGGTTAGAGAGGGGGTTTAGGGGAAGTGAGTGTATGATAGAGAGAGGAAGGGAGGTGTTATGGGTTTGAGAGAGACATGGGGTGTGGTGGTTATTTGTAGGCAGAGGACTAGGGGAGAGAGAATGAGAGAGGGGTTTAGGAAGGATTAGGGGTAGGAGGGGATAAAAAGAGGAGGAGGAGGTTTATATATAAAAGGAAGAGTAGGGGGGTGATAGAGACAAAGAATTGCAATGGGGGTGTTAGGGTGTTGTTGGAGAGAGAGAAGGGGGGGTGGGGGGTAAAAAGAAGGGGGGTATACGGTGGGGGAAATGTGTGTGTGTGTGTGTTAGAGAGAGAGAGAGAGGTGTGTGATAGGGTGATGGAAATTAGGAGGGACATAGAGGGTGAGGGGGCATTAAGGGTATGGGGAGTATGAGAGAGAGAAATAAAGTGGTGAAGGGGATGGTTATCGGTAGGAAGAGCAGGAAGGGGATAGGGAGAAAGCACGGGGTTAGGGGTACTGAGAGAGAGAGGGGGTGGGGATTAGGTGGAGGTGGAGGAGTATGAGAGAGAGAGAAAGAGAGAGAGGAGGAGGAGGAGGAGGATTAGGGTGAATGTTATTGGTAAGGGAGAGTAGGGTGGGTTAGAGGGAGGGGAAGGATTAAAGTGGGTTGGAGAGAGAGAAAGGGTGGTTGGTGTGAGGGGTTGGGGTAGTGTGGGAGGGGTAGAAGTTAATAGGTGGAAGAGGGGAGAGAGAGAGAGAGAGAGAAAGTAGGTTAGTAAGGGTTGGGGGGAGAGGGCATGTGGAGGGGATAGAGAGAATAAGGAGGGGGTTATTAAAGGTTAGAGGGAAGAGGGGAGGGAGATATAGGAGTAGGAGGAAGGGGTATTATAGGTATGGGTAGGAGTAGGGGGGATAAAGAGACAAGAAGGGGGGGTGTTAGGGGATTTAGGGAAAGAGGGAAGGGTAGTAATTAGAGGGTTGGGAGAGAGAGATACAAGGGTAGGATTTAGGGTGTTAGGAAAGAGAGAGAAGGGTAGTGGTTATGGATTTTGTATGCTAACATAACACATGTGTTTATTTTAATATAAATTTGTGTAATCATGAATGAAAAGTATTTAGTTTGGATTTAATGTGACTAATAATGTGTGCCCATTTTGCACATTAAAAATGCATCCTCATTTTGTACATAATAAACACATCCTCAAACATATTTATTTTTCTACCCAACAATAACTCAAACATATATTGGAAAATAAAAATCATTTAAATAGGGTTTTCCATGAAGGCGACAAAGACCACTCCAATTGAAGTGCACCAAATAAAATATTCGTCATTCAATTGTTTATAATTGAAGAGCAACAAAGAATTTTTTTCTCATTGATCATTGTGGTGATAGGATATATCCATAATTGAGGAAGAAAACAATAAAATTGATGAATCTATAATTAAAGAAAACCAAGGACAATCTTCAACATTCATTTTCTTATAATTTAGGAGCACAAAATAATTTTTTCGTCCTTGATCATTGCTGTGATGGGGTATATTCACAAATGAGAAATAAGATTATAAATATTGAATAATTTCTAATTGAAGAGAACCAAGGAAAATATTAAACATTTATTTGGTTATAGTTGAGGAACACAAAAGACGTTTTTCTTTCTTGATCATTGTGGTGATGGGTTGTATTCAAAAATGAGGTAGAAGACTAACAATCTTGAAGAATATTTGAATATCACCAAGGAAAACCATCAACATTGTTTTGATTATAATTGAGGATCATGAAACATAATTTTCATATCATTCATTTACTTACAGTTCATGACCACAAAAGACAATTTTAATTAAATTGATCAATGCAGTAAGGGGTTAGATGGAAATGAGGGAAAAAATAAGTAAGGAATAAGAAGAACCCATAGATCATTGAATGAAATAGAGAAAATAATATATTATACATGATAAATTGGAGGAATTCTATGGACACCCATTCAATTCAAATTATATATGATGCCATGGTTCTTTCTACTAATCCATGATAAGAAAAAATAAAGCATTCATTAGAGGTTCCCTATATTTCCACAACATGTGAGGAATAATCACCCCATGGCACTAACCAAGAAATAAAACATTGGTACTCATCAATGGAAGTTTTGATCCCACATCAAGTCACCCTCAAACTAATTAATTGCCATCCAAAAACCTAGTTGTTGATTTGGTCTCTTGTCATTATACAAGTGATGAAGTTAGAAAGTTGTTGTGTGTATAATGTACTATTGAAGAATTAAATGTTATTGATACCATCCTATAGGATGTATAATTTTCACTGTCCATTTTCCATAAATAGACCGAAGGGAAACAAACTCATATTGAAATGTCAAAGCATACTATTAATGTGATATATGCTACACTTCCAACCCCCTTACCTCCATTAGAAATTAAAAGTTGAAGAAATATAAAATGAATACAATTTGATGAAACTATCATTAGTTCCCTTGAAGATACGCTATCTAAACACAATATTGCATATCAAATTCCACAATTACATTCCATTATATTTTTGGGGACTTCATACCCTCTCTTGATCCTGTAGGAACCTTAACCAAAGGTGCATGATGCATTCAAACTCTATTTGCATACTCTCCAACCTTCTCTTGGACGGAATTCCACTCAAACGATTACTTCATTTATTAGGATTCTCCCATTAGTTATAGACACCAAGACACAAAGGGTATTTCAATCTAGACATCTGAAAACTAGAGTGACCATCTCTTTCCTTGGAGACCTTAGAAACTTTAATTAACTAGATCCATTACAAATTTGAAGATGGGGCCACCTAATATCTAGTGTAAAATGACCTATTGTGAAAAAAAACTCAAGGCATGCTGAAATCNCCTAATAATTATTTTTTTTCTCTCCAATATCCAAATACATCCCTTTAGTACATCCTCCTCTCCTTGTGGTTATTGCACTTAGAGTTTAAGGTTTTTAGGCCTCAACTTAGATTTATAACTTACTTTTTTTTTATCTTTCTTTATCTTTATAAAAACCATCTTAGAGCTCCACATTGTTTTGACAATAGTGTACTTAGAATCCCCCTTCATCTATATCTGTGGTCATTTGTTGGACATTAATAAAATTATCTTATCTTACAGCATTTATATATGACATTGTTTTGGTAAATGAAATCTGACAACTTATAAGAAAAATATATTTAGACTTTGATGTGAGGGATTCTCTCTAGGAATATAATGACATGGTTCAATTCATGATGTACTAGACTTCAAACATCACTAAATAATAAAGATATAATATTGAAATTTCTATTCCCCAAAAAATCAAAGATTATTCTTTAATTTTACTATTAATTTTCATTCTTAGATTACATCATTACTATTATTATTAATCCATTTATTTATTTATAAAATAGAATGATTGTCTATAGGAAGTTATGATTCCTTTTATATTAAATCCAACAACCAAAATTCTTATCAAGTTATGATAATATAGAATGTGAACATGTTTGTAGAAGCTACATTTAAAGTGGCCTAAGCTTGGTGGGATGCTTGACACATGGGATACTACAATGCAATGTGTGTGTTCTTTACATCACCAGAACATGTAAATTATTTTATTATGTGAAATTATTTGTGTTTATTAATTCATGTGATGAATACATTTTTTTATTCATGATTTGTGCATTTATATAGTTTTTATTCTATTGTGCTTTATATCCATGGCCTCATTGTTGTTTAGGGAAATACAACCTTATAACCAAGGGTTTGGGGTTATCAACATACTAAATAAACTTGAAGACATTCATCCATTTGAGAATTTGACAGAGAAATAAGGAAGAAAGTAAGTGTACCTTGTTTATGGAGGTTGGTCCTAGCTTTCTTCTTTAATCCAAATTCTCTAATAGCTTCTAGGGAATATTCAAACTTGCAAAGAGACATGCCTTCCTGTAATATTTAAGATTTTATATAGAATATTAATGAAATAATATGCTTGCAATAAGATAACAAGAAAATTTAGAAATCATAACACATAAGAGTACAAAGATACCAATTGGAAGAAATTCTCTTTTTATTGATAAACAATTGATGGAAGATTACAACTAGTATTTGACACAATCCCTCCTCTGCTAGCAAAGGAATTGAGTTCTGCTGCTCCAAGATCTCCAAAGGAAATCCACCAGCATAACTTTTCTCTATAATTGATTATATTTAGCCTCAACCCCTACCCTCTATTTATACTTTAAGGAAGAGAGAGGTTACGGATGTTGAGATGGTTGAGGAAGTTGGGATAGTTATGATTAGGAGCCCAACTGTCCTCTACTATACTTGTTTTTAATTTTTAATTTTTGGATTAGGAAATTCATGACTATTGATACTAGCAAGTTGCAGGTGATTCGTGAATTTTATAAGGGAAACCCTGGTGTTCAAACCATGACCATGTATTCGCGGGTTGTAATGTCACATACTCACGAATGATTTGCGAGTTGCAATGGAAATAGTCATGAATTATCCTTAATAACCTTATAAAAAATAGGTCATGTTGGCAAGATGATGATGTATAAGGGTACATGCACATCTATAGGGTTTTGTCCACTTTAATCTTGTTTTTCCTTTTTTGTACCGACACATTGAGTGTCAGTACTCAAATGTAGAAGTTCCATTTCATAGTATAACAGATTATCCCTAATGTGTGAGTTTAGAGGGAAGCGATGACCAAAATACATTACAATCTTTATTCTTGGAGAACTCAGTTACCAAGGTTATGGAGACGTACCTGAAACATACATATCAAATTTATATACAAAATCATATCTGAGGATTCCATGTTCAATAAAGTGGAACACAAGCTCCTTTAGAATATTTGATTACATCATATGATATGGCAAACAAGACCAAGTATATTACAAGGGTGGATCAGAGCCACACTATACAATTATGAGTCCTCAAAATATAGAAGTAGTGTTGCTGAACATAACATAATCTTGCACATTTTAAGTTATTAATATTGTAACCTAAGGCCTTCGTCCAAATCCATAGTAACTAGTACAACTCCTACCATGTGAATAGATGAGATGTAGTCGGACATGGTACAAATTCAATAGAATGTTAGCAAATGAGTAATCATGACAACTAAAGAAAAGGATTTCACCAATAAGGATAGTGAATCCTAAAGTACCATCATCGAAACTCTAGTTCTTTGTCTTCAGAAGACACTAATGAGAAACCATGATGTGAGGAGGAAGGCAATGAATCCTTCAACATATCATAAGATTAACTAGAGGAATGGATGAGGGAAGTTAGACATCAGGAATTATTAGAGATGATAATGATGGGAAATAGGATGATCAAATAGAGGTATAGATCCTTGAATAGTGATCACAACACAGAGATGACCCAAGGAATATTTTGACTTGCAGATATGACAACTAGATTTATCTGTCATGTAGGAGACATGATCAGATTCCCCATGTATAAACGACAACTGGAGGAGTAAAAAATTGAAGTAATAGCTAAGATGGAAGTGCAAACTGAGACATGAGTATCAGGAAGTTTAGAGAGTCCTATGTTCAAGGATGACATGCTACCACTGCTTATAACCCAAAGAGTGAAATTCTTCCTTATCTTACTTACTAAGTTTTAACGAGTACAAGAAAGTCAACTCTAGTCTCTCTTCATTTTTTAAAAGCTTAAAGAGGGGAGAGAATAAAGCTTGATATGTCACTGATTCATGGATTTTACGAGCCCGAAATACTAGATGCTCATTGGTGTTTTCATAGTTTTGAGAGTCTAAAAACTCTGAAGAAGACTCTAGGGGGGTGATTTTTCATATAATTTAGTCTCTTGAGGCCGGAAAAGTATAAAAAAATCCATAGAAGAAATATCTTAGCTATCGAAGGACTAAGGTATACCTTTTTCGTACTTAGTTGGCAAGGTCTGAAAAAAGGGTAAACTAATACCATCCTACACAACTTCAAAAAAAACATATAGCCTATGTTTAACGAGTGTGAAGGAAGGAATGATCACTTGGAAAGATACATTTGATTACGAGAAATGGAGCTTACAATAGTAAACTCAATGGTTTATTCTTTAGGTTTTGCGAGCATGGAAAAGACATAAAGTACGCTTGGAATATTTTTCATGTTTAGGCCCACAGCATAAAAAAAGGGAAAACTAAGCTCATATTGGGTGTTTCTTTTTTGTAAATTTAGTCCCCGAGGTCCGAAAAAGAGAAAAACATGTGCCTTAAGATAATATTCTCAATTCCAGAGAAAAGAGAGTGCTCCTTTCTCATAAATAATCTACATGGTCCAAGAAAGTGATAACTTACCACCAATTTAGATGATCATTCAATTATTCTTAAGGAGTCTAAACGGAAAAGTTTACTTGAATGTCTAGTGTATTTTGAGGAGTTAGACTAGGGCCTAAAGAAAAATACATAAATGAGGGAAGCCTTATAATCAGGTATATCTCATAAAAATATGTAAAATTAGATTCATTTTGTCATGAAAAACAACTAAGAAGGCTCTCGCAAACCTACAAAAACTGTCGCATGGATACCAAAAATACAATAAGATTTTCTAAACTAGGATACCCATATAAAGGAGGCCCTATCCACGGAAGAACAATGATATGTATGAGGAAAACATGGTTTATACACCATATTCCATGGACGAAAAAGTGATCCTAGGGTTAAGTGAAGGATAAGATGTAAGTGAAAAGTCTACAATGAAGACCAAATCCTACCCTATATATGATGGAAAACAAATTTTCGATAATCTAGGACCTATTGCAGCTCGCAAAAATACCATGGTATTAGTTCATATATTAAAAAACTAATTTTAAGCTAAAATTTGAAATTTTTATTATAAATAGTCCAAAACCAAAAAATAAACATACCATTTGGAAATTTTACTATATTTGGAAATTTTTACCCTTGAACTTCAATTGATCACAGTAGGAAAACTAGTGGACCAACTTTGATTCCACAAGTTGCAGGTCGGTGATCTCTCTATTCTTTTCCTTTCTATCCATTCATTTTTTCTTTTTAATGCAAATTTTATTGATTTTATGCTTTCCATAAAAGCATCCTAGAGAGCATTTGTGGATGTGCTTCATTACAGTCATGAATACAGGTTTTATTCGTGGGTTTCTTGGATGTGATTCATGCTGTGTAGAAAGCACAATCGTGAATGATGCGCAACCTTTAGTTTTTTTTAAATGAACAAATGCAATTGAATTTTGATGAATTCTAATGGAAGATAATGTTCTTTGGGTAGGCCAATATGGTTCTAGAGTGGATAGAAAGAGAACATGAGGACATGGATTGAGATGCCATGCGAAATGCCCCTACTTTACAAGAGTTATAAAGAAGTGGCTTGCTAAAATTCTAGTGCAATTCTAATATGAGAGCACAAGTCCATATTTTGGATACTTTAGCGAGCTACCAGGACCACGAGCTCGAGATCTTTGACCTCCAAGAAGAGACCTTGGAGTTAACAATAGATGATATCTATTTTATCATGGTACTTTCTGGAAAGTGTACACCTGTAAACCTGGAGGGAACTGGAAGGGATGATGACCCTCTTAGTCTGCAATATTATTTTGATACTTACTTCTTACCTAGAACATAGAAGTCAGGGACTTGTGTCCCAATTTTATAGATAACTAGCTTGCCATTGAAAGTGATGGTAATCACAGTAGACATTAGAGGAAATTTGGGGTCTAAAATGGGCCTTATAAGAAAACGTGCCAAAATAAGTTTTTGTGAGTTGGAATTCAAGAACCAATAGAATTTCAATAAAATAAGTCAACCATAATGGTTGAATTGACATATTTGTCATTAAAAAAAACTACTTTTTTTGTTCGTATTTTCGACATATCTCATTGTGTTTTTACTCAAATTTCGAAAAGGAGAGCTCATTGGATGCATAATTTGATTCTGCATCCAACGAGTACCCACACTACATACTTTTGACGGACCTCGCTACCCCAAAAACAAGAAATACCTGAAAAAACGTGATGATGACATCATCATCACATTTTTTTCAGGTATTTCTTGTTTTTGGGGTAGTGAGGTCCATCAAAAGTATGTAGTGTGGGTACTTGTTGGATGCGGAATCAAATTCCGCATCCAACGAGCTCTCCTTTTCGAAATTTGAGTAAAAACACAATGAGATATGTCGAAAATACGAACACAAAAAGTAGTTTTTTTCTTTCTTCCTCTAAAATTAATCAATATTATTTTATTATTTTAACTATTATTTTATTATTTTCCTTAGGAGGCCCATTTTAGACCCCAAAATTCCTCTAATGTAGGGTTTCTAGTTCATCTGCCTTGCATATGGAAACACAGACCCACATGCGTGTTGTAGTGGAGTGTATGTAGGGTACATTGTTCAACTAGTGTTCGGGATTGTGCCCAGTCATGAAGAAAAAATTTCTTACTATAGAAGGGGTTGAAGTAAGAACTTTGTCTACACTAGTATCTTTGTGGCATTTTTCTTCAAGAGGGTTCCTTCCCTCAGTCCCATAGTACCATTACCACTGCTCTCACCCCGTCATCCTAGACTGACATAGCGGGGAGACATTTTCCTCCATTAAGGTGGTGGAGGTGGGATCCAAAGTGGATACGATCATGAATTCTATTCCTGGTGGGATGGATAGGTGCCTACTCTCAAGCAGTTTCCATATGTTGGAATATATTTACAAGGAGATCCTGGAGGAGCATAGGGGGAGATCGGTATGCCTTTTTATCTTTTTATTTTCTCTTATTTTTATGATATTTTATTCATAAAAGTTATATATACATTTGTATATGAGTTTGACCCTTATATATGTTTTACATGCAGATGGTGAACTAGTTCGCCCCTATGGGCATGCTAGAACCTTTGTGCATCCCATGCAGGCTGGTGGGGACTATAGTTTACTACGTGTTATTGAGGGGAAACTAGGAAGTATTACCTAGGAAATCCCTACACTTCAGATGGATCAAATCCCAATGTACATGCAGGAGTATGTGGTTAGGGTTCCATCAGCATGGCTACGCCTTCTCGGAAGGGTGGCTAGGGTGGTACTAAATTACAAGGAGGCTGTAGAGGCAGCTGCAACCAAGGAGGTTGAGGATCATTACTAGACTTAGGCATATTATAGACTATGATCCTATTTTTTGTATATTGATACACTTGTGACAAGATCTTCAGTTCAGACTCTCTATATTTATGGAAATTTTTTTACACACGCACATATATATATATATATTTATGGTTATATACATGTGTCTCAAATATGTCTGTTATAATTTATTTTACAATGTGTGTGTTAAGTGCCAGTCCAGTATGCAATTCATATATGCATCAGTAATTCTGTTTTCATTTCTTGAAATATGATTGAATGAAATGTATTTAAAGTTTTTTTCAAGTAATTTTGCACATAAAACTGACATAATAAGTTAGGGTTTCACACTTGATAATCACCATTGAGTTGAGAGACCACGAGTTGTGATTCAATTCTGGCCTCTGGATAGGTAATTCCACGTAGTGTAGCATCCCATAACAACTCAATAACTACACTATATTCATCTAGGTTATTAGTCGCAAGACCTAATCAGGTGCCACTAGAGGCAACCAGTTGTCCTGAGGGTGAATATATAACCCAGGTGGATGGACCTAGCTTACAAGTGTGGCAACTAAAGCCATCATCAAAACCTATGAACCACTTGAATGACATATGAAACAACCAACATATTTTATAATAAACACTAACCAGCTAATGACCTATTGTACATAAAAATACATACAATAAAAATACAAGAACATGCACCATGCCTAAGCGTAGTACTTCTTCAAATAGAGCCCATTGTTGGGCTTCAACAACTTGTTCCCATAATAATCGATTAATTCATAAGCTCCCTTCTTCAAAAAATTTGAGACAAGGTAGGGGCCTAACCACATTGACTTAAATTTTCCTTCCCCCAGGGGTTTCTTATCTTGATCCTAGAGAAAAAAAAATTCTCCCTCGGAGAAAAATATCGATTTAACGGATTTGTTGTATTGGTTCTTGAACTAGTTCTTATGAGCCTCATTTCTAGTCAACACATATCTGCACTATTGATCTAGATGTTCTAAGTGAAGCAAAATCTCTTCAAGTTCCATAGTATCGGGAAGCACATGAATAGAAATTTTTAAGGATGGGATCTTGCACTCAATCGGTATGACTGCTTCCACCCTGTGAACATGATGGAATTATGAGAAACCAATAGAAGTGTTGACATTAGTTTGGTATTCCCACAATGAAAGGTACTGATATGTCAATTTGACCTACTGGACTTAATAGTGCACTTTAGAATGTTTTTCAAGGTTTTATTAACTTCCTCTACTTGTCCATTTTCCTGAGAGTAAAAGGAAGATGAATGATCTTTCCTAAACTCTATCATGGTGGTCAACTCAGTCATCATGTTGTTCTAAAAATGAATTCCATGGTCAGTGACAAACTTCTTTTGTATATCGAACTGAGCAATGGTTTGGTTGAATACAAATTCAGCTTATGTTTCTGCATTGAATTTGAAGGTAGCCATTGCCTCCGCCTACTTCCTAAAGTAGTATACAATGACAATGATGCATTTGTCTCCCCCCAGTAGAAACTGGATTACATGCCATGTAATCTACCCCCCACTTGGTGAATGTCCCTACCACAATGACGAGAAACAAAGGAGTAGGATGTGACCGCATCTTTTTGGTATAGAGCTGACAATGATGATAACTCTTTATAGATTCCTTACAATCTTTGAAGATAGTGGGATAGAAATAACCGGCACATAAAATATTTCGAGTCGTTGCTAACCTAGATAAATTACCCCCACATGCTCCACTATGGGAATCATTTAGGACAAGTTATTCCTCCTCGTGGGTGAGGCAACGATGTAATATTGAATCTAACCCTTGTTGATATAAGGTATCACCGATTATCGGGTATTGTTTTGCATTAACCTACAACTTATGTCGATATTCCCGTGAGAAGGACGCGAGATACTTAAGAGTATGCAGGTATACTAGGATATCTCGGTACCAGGGATTAGAGGTTGAAATTAGAAATATATACTCATTTTGGAATGAGTCTTCTTCCGCCACTATCATCTCTTCTATAGGAAATTTCAAGATTAGTTCTATGAATACTAAGGATTTTTTGGACTGAGCAGATCGAAAATCCAAGTCAGACTCTTGAAGAATGACTATCCATTTGTTGAATTTTCCCTTGATTATGCATCAATATAATACATCATGGAAAAAATTGACATCTGCAACTAGTGTGATTGTCCTTAGCAAGATGTAGTGACATAGCCTTTGAACAGAAAATATTGCTTCCAATGCCAACCTCTCAATGTGCAAGTACCTAAAGTTCAGGGCCTACTAATGTACGACTATGGAAATAGATAACATGCTCTTGGAGTTTGTTGTCCTCCTAAACTAGTACTACCCCTATGGTTGAATCCAATCCAACCATATACAATATAAAATATTTGGTGTTATCTAGTGGACATAGTAAAGGAACTGATAGTAAATCCTTCTTTAATGCCTTAAAAGTGAGATGTACGGTTTCATCCCATATGAATGGGGTGTATTGCTTCAGCAAGCGTATGAAACCCTTAGTTATATTAGCATAATTAACTATGAAACATCAAAGGAAATTGGATTTCCCTTGTAGAATTTGCAGTTTCCTGATGGACTGAGGAGGAGTAATATTTACAATAAACTCAACTTTCAAAGGATCCACCTGTATTCCTTTGTTTTTCACAATTAACCCTAGTAACCTCCCCGACTTGACGTAGAAAACACACTTGTGGGGATTCATGTGTATCTTATAATGTCTACATCATTTAAAGATCATACAAAGATGATCTGGATGGTCCTTCCTCTTGCAATAATTGGGATGAAGATCATCCAAGTAAGGTTCGACAATATTCTCAATATCGTGGAAGGAAACATTCATTTCTTGGTGGAAGATAGCTCCGACATTTTTTAAACCGAAGGGAATTTTCTTATACATGAAGTTCCCCCAAGGATAGATAAAGGTTGTTTTATGCTGGTCTTCCAGCTTAATTTGAATTTGGTTATACCCAGAAAATCCATCCATAAACGAAAATACTTCGCTACCAGCAAAAGAATCAATGATCTAATCAATGAAGGGAGTGGGGTAGTTATCCTTGGTACACATTTTATTTAAGTCACAAAATTTGTTGCACACACATATAGTCCCTTATTTTTTATTAACAAGAACGATACTGGATACCCATTCTGTTAGAGCAATTGGGTAAATGAATCCCACTTTCAACAGTTTCTCCACTTCAACCTTAACTGTTGTCGCTTTCCGTAGATTTACTAGTCTAAGTTTTTTTTGAATAGGTTTCATGTTAGGGTAAGTACGTATTTCTTGTTCAAATATAGATGGATCAATTCTTGGCATCTCCTCATATGACCAGGAAAAGACATCATGAAATTTCTTAAACAAGGAAGTATAAATGGCAATCTCGTCTAGAGAGAAGTTTGCACCAATATGAACATTTTCAACGACACTAGGGTTTGCAGACATGTTGATTGGAATGGTAGAATATATATTTCCCATATTCCCCTAAAAAAATACTCCCTCCATGGGTAAAGGATTAATCAGACAATCAACAGCCTCTACCAGTCTCACATGGAACTGATGATTCTAAATTTTTCCCAACTCTAGAAGAAAGGACTTGTGGTGTAGGTATTCACAAATATTTTCTCATCCAACGAAAATCATAGCTTCCAGAATGGATTTATCTGAAGGTAAAACCATATCCAATCAATCATATGAATATGTAGAGTTCTCCGCCCAAGCAGGAAAATAAGCTTCATCTGAGTCCTCTGAGACTATAGAAGAAGTTGAGATGGAATCAACAGTGGCATTGAGAATAGCTTCATAAGCTACTTCCACTGTAGATAAGGGAACTTAAGGCTCACGATGTGAAGGAAAGACCCATGGATTATTTCTATCGATAACCATTGCAATAGAATTCACTACACTTGTTGAACCTAAGTAGTTAATAGGGGCCGGTATATTGAATGTTCCCATCAATGATGCATACATTCCAACCCCCAAGCTCTTGTTATCTGGTTTCTATTGATCTATCAATGATATCATGGCCTCATTAGTTTCCAAATGACCTTTCTGAGTAAAAATGAGTTGGTCAAGTGTAACCAACTTCCCTTCATGCGAAAACACTACAACTCGGAGAATGGCCGAGGGGATAGTGCACATGGAGAAAGTCCAACTTCTCCCCAATAGTAGGTTATAATCCAAAGAGGCATCGATCAATTCCAAATAAAAAGACATTGCTTTCCCTACAAAATTTATTTCGAAATCTAGTAGGATACCTTGAGCATAGAAAGACCTCCCATCGAAAGAAGTAAGTAGAGTGTTCAATGGAACCAACTCTAGGGATCCCAAGGCTTTCCAATAAGACATCGACATGATGCATGTTGAAGAACCTATTATATTTTTATCATTTAAGCAATATGATCTTAGGATATTATCTAAGAGAATAACATGCACAGAAAAAATCACAAGAGACAAGAGACACAAATAATTTTCCTCAAGGAAGCCATAAAGGAGAAAACCCCACAACTTCCTCAGAGATAGAATGAGCACTACTAGCAGCAGTGAAACCCAAATATAGAAAATATGATCTCCAATAGTTGTTCTCTCTCTCTCACTTGAGAGAGCTTCTCCCGTCTCACTCATGCGCCCTAGTTGAGTGAGTGTCTGTCTGTGTTGTGCAGAAATGAGGAGAGCCTCACTTCTATTTATATTCTTTCGTTCACTTTATTTCCACTCCAACATGTCGGCCTCACTTAACAATTACTTACCAGGGCCGAATTCTCTAG
>LPNX010726019.1:48436-85935 GCA_001517045.1 Pseudotsuga menziesii
TCATAGGAAGTTCGACAGAGCCAACCCTTTTTGATGTTGATTGTAGGCCTAGCCTCCATGTAGGTATTCATCATCTTCGGTACTTATATCTAACCATGTAATGAACCATGTCCGAAAGGCCTGCCCAGCACTTACATCTGACCATGGGAGGAACACATCCAAGCACCATGTCAGAAAGGCACACCCAGCACTTACATTTGACCATGGGAGGAACACATCCAAAACCCATGTCATAAAGGCCCAGCACTCACATCCTACCTCATCTTGTCAGAAAGGATCTGCACTTACATCTTATCTCATCTTATCAGAAAGACTCTGCACTTACATCTGACCTCATCTTGTTAGAAAGGCTCTGCACTTACATCCAACCTCATCTTGTCAAAAAGGATCTACACTTACATCCAACATCATCTTGTCATAAATGCTTTGCACTTACATCTGATCATGTGGGAACACATCCCGCAATCACATCAAAATGGATCTGCACTAATCAGGTGGGAACACATCCCACAATCACATCAGAATGTCTCTGCACTGATCATGTGGGAACACATCCCACAATCACATCAAAATATTTATGCTCTTACATCTGACCATGTGGAGGCCCTGCCTACCACCATGTTAGAAAGGCACCGTACTTATATCTGACCATGGGAGGCCCCACCTACTACCATGTCAGAAAGGCACAACACTTATATCTGACCATGGGAGGCCCCTCCTACCACCATGTCAGAAAGGCACCGCACTTATATCTGAACATGGGAGGCCCTGCCTACCACCATGTTAGAAAGGCACAAGACTTATATTTGACCATGGAAGGAACCAATCCTCTTACCATGTCAGAAGGGCTCATGCACTCATCACTTCCCCTTGGAAGGAGCCTCGATCTAGAGAACACCAAGATTCTCCCTAAAGTACTCAAACTTCACTCTAGACATTTCTAGCATAGAATCACATCAGGGCTGATTACATCCAAGGATAACCTGTGAGCTTCGCTAGAACCGATTACATCTGAGAACAACCTACAAGACTAATTACATCTGAGCAACCTACGATCTTTGCTAGGATTTATGATCAAACAACCTGTCTCACCAGTTATGTTATAACTCCTTCTTTCAAGAGATCTCGATCTAGATCACATACTGGATCTTCAGTGATCCTCTCTAGATCATACAAAAATGCAAGTCAAATCACTCAAATCAAATAGTAGTTTTCAAAAGAAGCATACTACCTCCCAAACATCAAGTGGCAACATATTTTTCCTCGGCTATACTCAGCGCCATGCAAGACTCCATCTTGCCAAACCAAGAGATCACACCCAATCCCATGCTGAAATAGTAGCCCAAAGTGCTCTTCCTATCAATGGCACTGCCTACCCAATATGAATCTGCATAACCTTCCAGGTTAATCTTTTGATTTGCCTCATACTTGAGCCCATAATCTACTGTACCCTTCAGGTACCTCAATGCATGATTTGAAACCCTCAGGTAAACATGTCTCAATGTGTTCACAACAAAGCAAATATATGGTCTCGTATTTCTCAGGTACATCAAGGAAAAAATCATCTGATGATACATCATGGCATCAATCATCTCTGATGAGGAATCACTCAATAGCTTCAGGTTTGATGCCATAGGTGTAGTCATGGCCTTGCAGTCCATCACCCCGAACCTCTTCGGGATCTCTACTACATATTTCACTTGTCCTAGGGATATTCCATCTGCATTCTACCACACCTCCATGCCTAGAAAGTAGTGCATCATCCCCAAGTCCTTCATCTCAGACTCAACAGCAAGTCTCCTTCTTGCAAATTTAATGATTTCCTCTTTTCTGTCAGGAACAAGTCATTGACATATAACAGGAGCGTCGTTGTTCTTCTGCCTTCAACCTTTAAGCAAAGGTTGGAATCCACTTTACTCTTGTTAAAGACTCATCAATAATTTTTCAATCCTATCGTACCATGTCGAACCTTAGGATCTTTTGTAGTCACTCCCTCTGAAGTGGATCATCATTCTCCCTCTACCTTTCATACTCTATGCATTGAAACATTCTATACCGGAGTGACAAGTAGCTTCCTCTACTACTAATATTCTATGTATCCATCTAGGGTCATTAGATACCAATATCCTCTATATTGAACCTTTTCAAAAGTACTTCTTGCACCCATCTGTGAGCTTGTAATCCTCTAGAGTATTTCATCTTCAATCTTGTAGTAAAGGCTAAGATATTCATCATTCTAGGTGATATTCAAGCTACTCATATATGGGTTATCCTATGGGTTTCTTCTGAGCTCGTACAAGGCCTTCTTTCATTTGCACACAGGATTCTACCTGTCATGTGTCTTAACTTCTAGTGGCTGCAAATGTCTCTTCGTAGTCTATTCCTTCTTTCCATGAGAAGCCTCGTGCTATGAATATTGCCTTGTATCCCACGATGTTTCCATATATTTCATGATGGATCATGTAGATCCATATGGAATATATTATGAACTTCCCTTCAGGTCTTGATATTGCATCCTAGACATCATTCTTCTTGAACTGGTATTCTCCTTCCCTTTCTTCTTGACTACTTCTTCATAGCTGGAAGGCTCTGCATCAATGATGTCGCTCAATAGTGTCACATAATAGGAGTGTCTTTGAGGCCTCTTTCTTTCTTTGAAAGTATCATCATATTATTCTTCAGTTTGGATTATTTCTTGGAACTATCTTCACTTGTTCTTCAAAACACGTCTCATCCTTCTTTTCTTGTAGGCGGTTGCACACAATCTTTCCTATAAGTCAAATGCATTATTTGTATGGTTAAAAACATTTCATAAGGTATATTCATTATGAAAAATTATTTTGAATCAAGATATAATCATGAAACTATTTTAGCCAATACAACATTCATCCATATCTTACGGAGACTTTCTAGATGCCTTCCATCTCTACCACGACAACATTGAGATTGTGCACTAATCCAATATGTCAACAAAGTGGTTTCATTCTAGATAAGTAGCAATGGAGATTTATATAGCACCATGACCTAATTACCCATCACATGTATATTAGTAGTATACTATCATTAATGCAAACATTTTATCATGCATAATACATCAACTAAATATGAACAAATGCATAACAAAACAATATTATGAAATGACAATTGAATACTTATCTTTATTTGTTTCGTGGGTATATTCCTTCTTTCAGCTTCATCATCTTCTTCATTCATAACAACATCATTTATTATCCAAATGATTAATATGGATAAGAGGGTCTTCAAGAATTGAGTTCTTCATATTCCTCATCGCTTGAGGGATCTTCTTTGAATTGTGAGATCTTGATCTTCAATTGCTCCCATCTTCTTTTCTCTTATTATGAGTCGAGATTCTTCTTCTGTTCACTCTTCTCGGAGTCTGTTGAAGGTAATCACTTCCTTCTTGTGTACATTCCTTTAATGAATGAATCCCATGATCTTGGGAGGCCATTCAAGGTGGTTATCACAATTTTTTCATTCTCCACTTCTTCTTCTACCTCTTCAAGATTTTATTTGATTTGAGAGACCCTTGTAAAGTATGACTATATGGTCTCTGCACTCTGGATCTTCACATTCTTCAACTGGTTTCTCAAAGTCATCTTTCGATTTATGTTCTTCCCTTAAAATAACTTGGTTAATGAATCAAACATCCCATTAGGTGTCTTTAAGAAATACACTTGTGGTATGAGGTGATCCTTGAATGAATCAGCAATGATCTTCTTGTCCTTGACCAAGTTCTTCTTGTGTAAGGCCTTAGCCTCATCTCCCTCTGGAACTGGAACCTCTCCACTTATGTAGGTGTCCAATTCATTTCCTTCAAGAACTAGGGAGATCCTCTACTTCTATGCTTAGAAGTTGTCAACCTCACCAAGCTTGTCATCAAGCTGGTGTGATTAGTCATTTTGAAATGAGAACCTCAACTATAAATATCAAAATATTAGATCTTAATGATTTGAGGTGTTCATCCTAGTTCCGAAGCTGGCTGATCTAGGGTTTGTTAGAGAAACCCTAATTTTCAAAACTTGGAATATTTCAGATCTTATTGGATAGAAAGATATATCTCTTCAAGGAAAGATGTCCAATGTACTCCTTTTCTAAAAACAGTGGAGGGAAGCTCTCGGAACAAGAAGCCCTAGTTTTCCAATTTCTTCTGTAGAAATGTCTGATACTGTTTCTCTAGTATCTTTGAATTTACTACTCCTCTATGTTTGAAATTTCGTACTAATGTAACCATGTCTGTCCTATTTCCAACACCATAGGTGTTACCAAAATTGGTTTCACCAATTGGGACTTATGAGCATTTTCCCAAGGTGACCTGTTTCAGTATTGTTCAGCATAGAAACGTTGTACGGACTTCACGTGCCACTATTTCACCTTTGGAGTCTAAAACTTTTACCATAGAAATTAAAGTTCATGCCCTATATGGAACATCTTGAGAAATTTCATTTGGATCTTTGTAGCCCGTGTTACGGAGAGAAATTCCTATGGCTTGGGGTACCACAATAGACAGCTAGACTCCAGAAATCAATCTTTCCCAATATGCAATAGAAATAAAATGTCTAACACTAAAGGATCGAACCTCATACCTTATTCTGGACGGTTGAAGTAGATCCCCGTTGAGCTTTCCAATGTTCATCTTGAATTGTTATAGCACGTCCTCAACAACAAGTAAACAATACAAGCATACTATATTTCATGGTGTTAGATCTATTCTAGAATATATAATCAATAATGTAAAAGCATTTGACATATTCCAATGGATAAAATATTCATTCAAATACACATTACTGGACAGGAAAAGATATTTCTATTAATATGAATCAGAGATTAGAAGTGACAACCTCTGACGACATGTCTGTGAACCGGAGAAACTGAATCCCCCACTTGGGCCTCCACCACCTCAATCCTCCATCATTTCGATAGCAAGCTTACTAGCAAAAGTAAAGCTTGGGAAGAACACAACAGTGCTCCAAGGGACAAAGGGATGCAGACTCAAGCATAAGTTCTGCCAACAATGGACTATAGTTTCGTTACTCTCAATTCTCTCTTCTGCTTTCAATGTCTCAATGGGTTCCTTATATAGCTTTTCAAAGGGATACTGAAAGGTCGAATCCATGCGATCTCAAGGCATATGGAAGGCTAGGAGTCATATGAGTCAGATTCAAGTCAAGGAATGCTCCAAAAGGTTTTGGATTATGTACACATCCCGATGTACGTGACTATAGAGGGAATATCCGCGTATGTACGTGGTTATTGGGGAAAAAGCCACATATATCACTTTTCTTATGTTTTTAGGGATGGTCAAGGATACATCAAAAGACAAAAAGTGGTCCATATGGGCTAATGAGTCTGCAGCGGGACAGGGGAAGGCCATACAATGTGTGATTCACCTAGTGTGGTGAAATCCTCTATAACAGATGCCCCCTAATGTATGAGATCAGAGGGGTTATACAATGGCCGAAATACATTATAAGTCCATCCCAGAAGTGAAGTGATGAAGGTACCCAAATGGAAGACCAGCCACCCAATCAGCATAGTACCATAATACAACTCTGCATATAACTGCAAATACATATAGCAGTCCCAGATACATAAGAGTACAATGGCCATGAATAGTCATGAAACATGATAACACATATGTGGTCATCGCCACATACAATATACATAGATCAGAATCTCCATGATGAAGATATACAAAGGACCATGATCTCCACAAAGGCTGAAGATATATAATAGATCAAGATCTCCATAGTGGCTGGAAATGTCTGACATATACTGGAACAAGTCACGAGAGCTGAAATCTCATAAACACTGGCACAATCAAGGAGGTAGCATATAGTGGATGCCACCAATCTAGAAGGTCTTCTACACACACCGCTACGAGTACATGTCCTACTATGCGAATAGAGATGTCGAGGTCGAACATAGTAGTCCATCGTCTGATTACCGGTCATTGATGTATACCATTAACAGACGCGAGATCACCCACCGATAATGAAAATGGGAATCAAGGTACTAGAGTGCAAACTAACAAGTGTGAATAAATGTGTTGAGGTCGAACACTTGAGAGAATCCATCGATCAGGGGACATTGATGTATTCCCAAAACTGTCGATGGCGAGAGAACCTACCACTGATGACTGCAAGTCTCAAGGCACTCAAAAATGACTCTAGACTCCAATCCCAGAATAAATTATCTAAAGTCGATGGGATGAAATCCACTGGAAGGAGGGCATTAGGGCATCCCCCATCATCCCACATGAGGTACTCAGCAAGGCTGTATAATGTGGAAGGACTCGATCATAAGGTGCACGAACCAGTAACTGTACCGAGAATGGCCGACATGCAAAGTCAAGATAACTGAGGAATGGCTGACTCAGGTTTCAACTTCCTTCGAACAAGAGCATAACGACGTATGGTGACTGAATGAAGGCAACATAGAATCGATATACAAACTGGGACATCTCTATGACACAGGAGGCATCAATAGAGGCTCCATAGGGACTGGAAGCATAACCAGTCGGTGGAGATAAAACTCAGATAAACGAGTAGAGCTCCTAAAGTCAAACTATAACCCAACCAATGAATGTGATACACAGTGCTCTATTCTAAGGCGACACGACTCGATAGCTGCCAAAGATAATATCTTTTCTTGTCCGGCTTTTTGGTTTTTTTGATTTTTTTGGTCTTTTCCAGTTATTTGAAAAGCTTGAAAAAAGAATAAACTAGCTTTATAGTTACAAACTAGGAGGAGACGAGTGTCATAAAGGCAAACAAACTAGTTCCAAGCAGTGGAACATACCTATGCTCAATGCAAGGATACATGTGTAGGATATCGACACTCGGGGGAAAATCCCCTCCCGGTAAAAAGGGAATCAAGCTGCGAAGGATATAAAGAAAGGATCTGCATGGCTAGACATGAGACAAGCTCGAGCTATATGGCTGAAATGAAATGTCAGGGGAGCCAGCATAAAGCTCAATAAGACAGGAAAATCTCATGATAATGCATCCACAACTTGATATAAGGGAGTCCAGGGGATCATGGCCAGCATAAGATCAAGAGGAGTATGAGGCTCTTGCGAAATGTCATGGCAATACTATACAATGGACTCCCACACCCTAAAGGGAGAAACATCAGCATGGGAACCAACTGCAAATAAGGCGCTAACTAGGGTACCCATGTAAGGTGAGGCTCTACCACTCATATCCTGCCACTTCTATAGCAGCAAGAAGGTTCTGTGACATAATAGAGTGGGTTCGTACCTAAGGATATAGTGACATGGTCATAAGGTCATGCAAAATTCAAATGGTGGTGAGCCTAACTTATATGCCAGTGTAGACTTTATACCTGATATCATTATGAACAGGTCAATCCAAAGGCTGAAACGGCGCTGAAAACGGTCTTCTACATCACCGATTAGGTCAGAAATGGTCAAAACTATAGAAAAGGGGGTAAAATTTTCAAATATTTGAAAATTTTTCTATAAATAGTAAAAAATAGAAATCATTTGAAACTTTTACCCATTGCAGCTCTGATTTTCAACTGCAAATTCTAGGAGATCCAGCCGATGGAATTCACAACCGTTTCTTCCAGGTATTTACTCATGTTCTCTTCTTGCATTTCAATACAATTTTTACAATTTTTCATGGTCAAATGAGTTTTTAAAGGCCAATCTTACATGATCGCTGCGGCCCACGCGGGTATCAAGGCTTTTTCCATGTATAGGGCTAGCTATACGCGGAAAAGGGGCTGGAAACCTCGTACATACACGGCTGTTTGCAAAACAGCCGCGTATGACGCCACGCATAAGGATTTACACGAATCTAATGGAAATTTTGGTCAATTTCTCATGTAGGATGGTGCTAGAGTGGCGAGAACGCGAGTATGGTGATGTAGAGGAAGCAGTAAGGGCTGACAGAATGGCTCAAGAAGCTCTAAGAAGATGTGGACTCTACAAGTTTTGGTGCCTAGGTGGCTTGAGGGCCAAACCAGGACTACTACAGATGCTGGTAGACTATTGGGATCCAGACTCAGAGTCCTTCCAGATAGATGGCATGTCCCTCACCATTGAGGTGGAGGATATCTACTTTATCACTTGTCTATCTTGACGAGGTGAGATGGTGAACCTTCATGCCGGAGGAGGGCCAGGTCATGGGCTTACTATCGATGAGTACATAGCTGTGTATTTATACCCAGAGACTGAGAAGGTGGGGAGCCAAGTTCCCACCAACGCTATAGAGGTGCTGGGCCTAAAGGCCATACTATTGACACTAGTCAGGATAGCAGGCTTAGCATCACTCCATCAGGCCTCTCGGCCACTGATGTTCTATGCGGTGGAGTGTATGACACCGACCATCTATGACTGGAGCACTTCACTACTGAGCAACATGAAACATCAGCTCAGTGAGTGCAAGGAAGGTAGGATACAGAACTTCAGGTTCAGTAGCATCTTGAGCACGTTTTTCTTCGAGTGTGTTCCAGGATTGAGCCCTAGAGTGGATGTTCCTCTCCACGGGGTTCGAGATCTTGCCCAATGAAATTGGGCAGACGCGATGCACAGACTGGGGGGTGGTAGCGTGGCCAACCCTTATCCAGCAAACTTTTTTCCATGGTGGCGATGACAAATTGTTGCAATAGAGGACTACCCTTATGCAGGGATAGATTTCTGAGGAGATCCAGACATGCCATTACCACCAGGATCAGCATATGGAGACATACGTAATGAATCTCAACCCTTACTCTTTTTTAAAAAAATTTGAATTATTTAATTTTTTTGTGTTTTCTTGATTAATGGAATAAAAAATACATGGTTTTGGGTGACAATACATAATGACATCTACCATTCATGTGCAGATGTGGGACCACGATGACTAGAGGGCTTCCCACGTCATAGACGGAGGGGAAGAGGAGACGATATCACCGGTGTGGATGCGGAGCGAACGCTCCAAAGCATCCATACCAACTTCATGCGACTGACTCACAGGATTCCCATGGCGCAAATCGAGGACTTGCCTGAGGCTATGCAGAGACAGGTGGTGGGTGTACCACGCGCATGGGTGCAATTATTCCGGTGGCTAGCTAGAGTCGTGGTGACATATCATGATCACAACCCTCTTCCATCCCCACAGGACTAGACACCTGGGAGTGTATCTATTTTGTACTACCGTATATATGATGGTGGCTTTCAAAGCCCCAATTTTGTATTATGACACTATGTATTACCACATTTTTTATGTATATAAAAAAGTTTTATGGTGATCGGTTTATTTATTTACATGTGTAAAAATTGTGTTTATGATTAATTTATGATGAATGAAACAAATGCCAATTTAACACATAGTTAGCATATGAGTCAGCGGTTTGATTATAATTTCTTGGAATGTGTATATATGTTATGTTCTCAAACTACCGTTCTAACAATCTCACACGTAAGAATCTCCTCAATAACGTCGGATCTCTAACATGGTACAAACCATTGAGCTGTGACACTACTAACTTTGAATCAAGACGTACCTGAAGAGAGAGAACACCATGTGAAATGGTGTCCTGTAGAAGCTCAATAATGACACTATATTCAGCAACATTGTTGGAAGATGGCCGTAGACATACACCTCCTAAAGATAGTACATGACCCATAGGAGTATAAATCACCCAAGCAGCTGAGGTTGAGTGCTGAGTGTGACGGCTTGCACCATCCACGAATCCTATGTAGGTGGAAGATTCCATTGACATCTGCCACAAGAAACGAAAACTAATCACAAACCCGATCACGATAAACAAGACCTAACTATGCAAAAAAGTTGTACAATAATATACAACAAGAAGCGTTGGCTAAAGATCATGCATAGTATTTTTTGAGATAGAGCCCATTTCTAGGCTCCGCCAAGGCTGTCCCTTCGTAATCCACTAACTCGTAGGCACCCTTCTCTAATACATGCTTGACCATGTAAGGACCACGCCACATAGGATTGAACTTCCTTGCCCCCAAGGGTTCTTTCTATTGATCCCACAAAGGACCAAGTCTCCCTCACTAAACACTCTTGGACAGACAGAATTATCGTATTGGGCCTTTACGTGACGCTTATTAACCTCTAGAGTCAGCAAGGCATCTCTACGCTGCTCATCGAGTTGCTCAAGGTGAACCAAACGCTCCTCCAAAGGTGAAGTGTCTGGTAAGAGTTCCACTGCTAACTTCAACGAAGGAATCTCGCATTCAACCAGCAATATCAACTCCACTCCATGAACAAGCCGATATGGAGAAAAACCAGTGGCAGTCTTTACCGCGGTTCGATATGCCCACAAAGCAGGGTATAACATAATATGCCAATTCATCTTGCTTTGTGCAATGGTTCGTTGGAGAATGGACTTAAGTGATTTATTCACTGCTTCAACCTATCCATTCTCTTGAGGATAGTAAGAAGAGGAGTGCTCTTGCTTATACCCTAACTTGGATGCCAACTCTTCCATCATACGGTTCTGAAAGTGCGAGCCATGGTCAGTGACAAGCTCTCTCCGAATCCCGAACCGAGAAATGATTTGGTTGAATACAAAGTGAGCGGCTGTCTCACCGTAGGATTTTACTGTAGGCATTGCCTCAGCCCATTTCGTGAAGTAATCAACAGCCACTATGATATGATGGTGCCCCCCAGTCGAAGCTGGGTTGCAATCCATAAAATCGAGCCCCCATTTGGTGAAGGGACCGGCGGTGATAATAGGGTGTAACAGGGTAGGCTTTGAGCGCATATTACGTGTGAACACCTGGCAAGGGTGGCACCTCTTGACCACTTCAATACAATCCTTGAAGATCAACGGCCAGAAATAACCTGCTCTCAAAATCTTTTGAGCTGTATAAATCCCAGATAAATGACCACCACACGCCCCTCTGTGGAAATCATTAAGCACTACCTCAACCTCATCATGACTTAAACAACGTCGTAAAATGGAATCTACTCCACGGCGGTACAAAGTATTGTCCAATATGAGGTAGTTCTTGGAGACGTGACGTAATTGTCGTCGTTCATCTCGTGAGAGGTGAGTAGGGGTCCTCTGCGTTTGCAGATATACTATGATATCTCTGTACTATGGGTCAGCTGTTGAGATTAAGAAAATGTGTTCATCAACAAATGTATCTTCACATACCAACTCCTCAGCCTCACTCGGAAAATTCGATATGAGCTCTACAAAGATTAAATATTTCTTCGATTTTGCCGAAACAAATTCGAGATCAAACTCTTGCAGGATGACAATCCATTTGTTATACTTTCCCCCAATCATCCTATGTGTGAGGATGAATTGAAACGGATTGACATGGGCAATAACCAAGGTTTGGCGAAGGAGAATATAATGTCTCAAACACTGCAACGCATGTATGGTAGCTAATGAAAGCTTCTCGACATGAGAATACTGAATCTCTGCATCAATAAGGTTTCAGCTTAGATAATATATGACATGCTCTTGGAGCTCCTCATCCTCTTGACCCAAAACCATACCAATCGTCTCTAAAGACGCGGCCACATATAATAGGAAATCATAGCTATAATCCAGAGGACTAATCACCGGGGCCGATGCTAGGGATCGCTCATCCCATTCAAAGGGAGTATCCTTCTTCAGGAGATGCATGAAACCTCTATTCAAATTGGCAAAGTTGACAACAAATCTTCATAGGTAGTTTTCCATGCCTTGCAAACACTGAAGATGATGAATATTTCGCGGGGGAGACAACTGAAGTATTACCTCTACCTTCAAAGGGTTGACTCTTATACCCTCTTTCGAAACGATGAATCCTAACAAATGACCTGACTTCATGCAAAATATGCACTTATGAGGGTTTAATCTAACAGCATAGTGCCAACACCTTTCGAACAAAAATCTCAAGTGATAAGAATGACGCATCCTCATGCAAGAATGATCAGTGAGGTCATCCAAAAATACTTCAATGATAGACTTGAGATCATTGAAGATCAAGGTCATTGCCCGCTGAAATGTAGCTCCAGTGTTTTTAAGGCCGAAAGGAATTTTCCGATACGCAAATGTTCCCCAAGGACAAATAAATGCGGTCTTGTGTTGGTCCTCGGGTTTAATTTGAATCTGATTATACCCATAAAAGTCATCCATAAAGGAGAACACCTCTCTACCCGCACACTCATCCAAAATCTGATCTATAAACGGTGTGGGGAAGTTATCCTTAGGATAGGCACGATTTAAATCACGGAAATCAGTGCATATACGGATCATTCCCTACTTCTTATCCACCGGAACGGGGTTTGAAACCCACTCCGTCAAGGGAACGGGATAGATGAAACCAGCTTTCAATAGCTTCTCTATCTCTTCCTTTATGGCGGGTGCTTTCCTAGGATTCACCGTGTGTAAATGCTGTCGAACAGGCTTAGTGTTGGGGTAAGTCTTAATCTCATGTTCGACAATCCGAGGGTCAATCCTTGGCATCTCATCGTAATACCAAGCAAAAATATCACGGAATTCCTTGAACAGCTCGGTATACTCTTGAATCTCATCTTGGGAACAATCCGCCCCAATGTAGACATTCTCAATTGTACCAGGATTGCGAGAAATGTTGATAGGAATAGTTGACGACATGTTCGCCATGTTTCCATCATCCATCTGACCAGGAGAGCTTAATGGAACCATGGGTCTACCAACTTTCTGACTAAGAATATCCCTATAATCCTCATGCTCCAAAAGGTCAAGCTCTAGAAGGAAATATGATCTATGATGAAGTTCCTCCCATGGTGGCTCAACTCCCGACATGGCCTCGATAATCGCTTCATCTGAAGGGAAAACCATATCAAGGTAGTCATGGGCATGAGAAGACTGTACTGCCCATGCTGGAAGCACATAGGGGTCTTCCTCCTTTGTTCGAGAAGAGGAAGAACAAGGCTCTGCAGCAGACTGGAGATTATCTTGGTAAGCTATAATGACTGTAGGCAATGGCACACTCATCTCAATGGGCTCACTCGAAGGACTCGATGAAGGAAGAATCCAAGGATCTCCCATATGACTTGTGCGAAAAGGCACCGATCTCGTAGATGTTGAAGCACCATCAAAACTAGATCCTATCATGAGGATGGGTGCAGGACAACTAAAGGTTCCCATGAGGGACGGATACATGCCTACACCCACACTCCCAGTTGTCGGCTGGGAATGTTCAACTTTCGGAACCGAAGCTTCCGAAGATGCACTAACAGGTAGATTCTTGAATGCCATTTGATCAATCGTTACAATCTTCCCATTATGAGGAAAGCATACAATGTGAAATACGGAAGACGCAACGGCTTACATACTATACATCCAGTTCCTTCCCAATAAGAGATTGTATTCAAGGGGTGCATCAACCACCTCAACCTCTATCGCAACGGTCTTCCCTCCCAAATGGACTTTAAGGGAAGGGAGGATACCGTGTGGCCTAAACGATCTCCCATCAAAAGTAGTTAACATGGTCATAGATTTTGACAACTCAGGAGAATCGAGACCCTTCCAACAAGACAAAGACATCACAGAAGCAGCAGTGCCCTTGTCAATCACAGTGTGCTTGATGATCATATTAAGACATTCTACATGCACCAAAAGGGACACATAGTAGGGCAAGCGAGGCTAATGTCCTGCGGTTTCAAATTTGATCACTGAGGAGGAATCATCACCATTCACACCAAGAGCGGAAAGCAAATCCTTCCTTTGAGATGGACAACTCTGAAGCACTTCCAATGCAGACATCGCACAAGGAGTATGACCCAAGTCCTCGACAACTGAATAATTCTGGGTGGCTCGAGAATTTGGATTATGACCCGGACACTTAAGTACCCCCGTAGGAATGTGAGGTGCAGCGTCAGGTTTATCCGCAGGTTTCTCAATGTGCAAAGGGGTTCCTAGTGGATCAGGTTCTTTTCCTGGGTTGGGTTGTGACGAAGTATAATCTTTCGCACGCATCCCAACTTTCTCGGCACAGACCATATTAATGCACCCACGACCACTAGTTTCAGTAGGATCTTCATCACTAGATTGATCATGGGACTTCGAGTTCATATTCTGGTTATGCGGTAAAGGGTTCGTTAACACAGCTGGGCCTTGTGCTATGAACTTCGAAGCTTCATCCATCCTAGGGAATAAGTAAGTGAGGTGATCGTCCTTACATAGCTTGCAAGGAAACTTGACCTTACGTTTATTCTACTTGTCCCCCCCAGCATTTTTACCGTTCTTGTCATTATTATTGGCATTCTCAATCTTATTCCCACCCTTCTTATTATTATTGTTTTTACCCTTTTTTCTATTCCGTTCGTGTTGCTGGTTACCCTTCTAGTCGGACGATTGCACAGCAAGTACATTCGTCGTTCGGGCAGGCTGAGATGAAGCCGTAGCTTATCTCGAAGCAGATTGGTTGATTGACAACTGAGCAACTTGTTTCACAACCGAACCTGCAGGTTTCTTACTTGCACTACCCACAATGCCATCGACATGTGGTCCAGGTTTGACCTTGGGATCAAAACTAGAATGAGGAGCGTTGGGTAGAATCTCATATAACAAACCAGATTGAGCATAGATCAAGTCTAGTTCCTATGCCCTAAATATGGCTTGTTCCTCATTCTGCACTCCGGATGTGGAAACATCCTTCGCTATATATGGCAATAAAGATTTGAGGAACCACTCAAGGAGGAACTCCGGCGGTATAAAGGCTTTAATTAATCTCTTCCATCTACGCCACTCCTGAATATGATCAGAAATATGGGTGGATTTATCTTGCCGAAATGTCGACAAGAGTTCAGTACCAACATCATAGCGCACTAGTAGCTGGAAGTGATTAAGGAAAGTCATTGCAAGGTCGTCGAACAACGTAAAGGCACCCCTAGGTAACTCTATATACCATTTCGCCGCAGGCCCTATGAGGGTGCATTGAAATAGTATCAAACGGATTGAGTCCTGATGCAATGAATTGGAAGAGCACCATACGTGGAATGTCATAACGTGTTCACTCGGATCCTCTCCTGGTTTTCCTTCGAACTTAGGGATGTCCAAAGGAAGCTTGGTAGGGACAGTCGGCCAATCTAGGTCATGAGCCACAGGATCGTTCGTAAGTCTTGATAAGTCAGGTAGATTGAGTGTCACGAGGAAAGGGTGCCTAGGATGATGAGGCCTATGGACCGCTCCCTGGTTCATATAGGATTGATTACCACCATGACCTTGGCCATAGTGACCTCCTCCTGTATGACTCGTATAGGGTGGCGCGGAAGTACCATAATGAGGTGGACCTTGACTAGTAGGAGCTACAAAGCCGTAATTAGGAGAGTAAGCAGGTTGTGAATACCCACCTCCATAAGATGGAGAGACCTATCCATACTGCATCCCATAATAGGGTACATAGGTCATCGCTTTCAATGCCCCATGAGACACTCCATAGGTAGGGATATACATTCTGGAAGTAGGAATATACATACCGGAAGTAGGCATATATGTCGTGGAAGTAGCAATCTAACCTCTAGAAACATGAACATAAACATAGCTATGTGCCGACTCAAAGGACCACGTGAGTAAGGTGGAGGGTTTACATTCGAATAACTTGGAAGTGAGGACGAAGGAATCTCTATAAGAAGATATGTACTAGTGCCTATCGTCACTCGTCTGGAACCTGGTGTCCCTATCGGATCACTAACTCTAGACCTAGGAGGTATATAAGATGGAGCTTCCACCACTGGGATGGAAGGTGCAATGTGACTAGTACTCCCAAACCTCTCCGCAAGGTAAGGCATGGGATTGGCCCCAAGCATAGTGCTAGGCTCAAAGTCGGATTCAACATGAAATGTCAAATTGTGCATAGGAAAACCAGTCGTAACATAACTACCATAGCTAGTGCTAGGAGGGTCAAACTGAGTCTCGACATCATCTGGTATTCCATACCAGTAACATGTCAATGGGGAATCAGCCCTAGAGTGAGTAGGTCTATCATGCAAAGATCCTATCTGGGAAATCACAGGACCGAACTCAGCTAGGTCAGGTGAAGGATCGTAAGTAGGAGTAAGTTCCCCATCGTCAATACGAATGGGAGGAGGTGGCTCATGAATAGTCTCTGAATAATCCTCCATGGTGTGTGAATCAGTGTGTGACATAGTCCGCCTGGATAGTCTAGGACCCTCTCCCAAAGGAGGAGGAGAAGTGGAAGGAGGAAGTCCTGCTAACCAACGAGAACGGCGCGAAACCGCACCCGACTCCACAATGACTCAACAAAAAAGCAAAGACTCTCTATTTACGTCAACCCTAGGCCAACTAGCGTGCACAGAGCAATCACTATAAAATCTAAAGCCAAAAGCAAGCAAACAAGGGCTGGATAAGTGAGCTCCTGAATGTGGCCGGTATGTCTCGCCTAGTAGAGGCTTGAGAGGCCCTTGTCACCACAAGAAGAGGTTCGAAACCAATTATTGTGGCCCTCAGCTTCAACGCATAAAGCGACTGTGCTGTCCGACCCCAACTTGGCTGGGACACATGCAGAATAACATCTACATGTACCCCCTTGATATCCTAGGTAAGGTCACTAAGGTCACCTCAATATAATCAATGCTCAGGCAGACAGTCGCAGGCGGGATTGACCGTATGGGCAGGGTAGAAAAGCCCAAAACTCCTGAAAGAGCCCCCAGATATGAATACAATCCTGGCTATATCGCTGGTGCTACACAGTTATTGACCAGGGGTTATCCCAATCAACAACTGCTCACACTGCCTAGTGCTTGATTCCCTTTTGAGAGGAGCTTCCTGAGAATGCCAGTTATATCAAGGATTTCACACACTCCCTGGATAGACACCTAGTTGTTGTCGTTTAGTGATCTTGGAGAATTAACTTACAATGAACTATTCCAAGATCCTAAAACCNACTAACAATATTCACCCAGCAATCCACTATCTTCCACAAAAAGGTAAAAATCAAGGTATATGCGACTGTGTGCAGTGAACCCGCGTGTATACGCGAAAATACCAGGGTAAACCGCATGTATACGCGACTGTCGGTGACAAACCTGCGTATAGGAAGAAAAAGATGCACAAATTCAAGGTAAACAGACAGGCTGAGACTAAATTCACACCAATCAGGCTCTACCAGGCATACATGCCCCCATACCCGACACAGAAACAAGAGAGAGAGAGCAATTCAAATACATTGAATGCCAAGAAATCAACCCGCAAAGGACAATTACTAGGAACTCCCCAACGGAGTCGCCATTTCTGTTACAGAGAGAAATTCCTATGGCTTGGGGTACCACAACAGACAGCTAGACTCCAGAAATCAATCTTTCCCAATATGCAATAGAAATAAAATGGCTAACACTAAAGGATCGAACCTCGTACCTTATTCCGGACGGTTGAAGTAAATCCTCGTTGAGATTTCCAATGTTCAGCTTGAATTGTTATAGCACGTCCTCAACAACAAGTAAACAATACAAGCATACTATATTTCATGGTGTTAGATCTATTCTAGCCTATATAATCAATAATGTAAAAGCATTTGACATATTCCAATGGATAAAATATTCATTCAAATACACATTACTGGACAGGAAAAGATATTTCTATTAATATGAATCATATATTACAAGTGACAACCTCTGACGGCACGTCTGCGAACCGGAGAAACTGAATCCCCCACTTGGGCCTCCACCACCTCAATCCTCCATCACTTCGATAGCAGCTTACTAGCAAAAGGAAAGCTTGGGAAGAACACAACAGTGCTCCAAGGGACAAGGGGATGCAGACTCAAGCATAAGTTCTGCCAACAATGGACTATAGTTTCGTTACTCTCAATTCTCTCTTCTGCTTTCAATGTCTCAATGGGTTCCTTATATAGCTTTTCAAAGGGATACTAAAAGGTCAAATCCGTGCGATCTCAAGGCATATGGAAGGCCAGGAGTCATATGAGTTAGATCCAAGTCAAGGAATGCTCCAAAAGGTTTTGGATTATGTACACATCCTGATGTACGCGAATATAGAGGGAATATCCGCATATGTACGTGGTTATCGGGGAAAAAGCTGCGTATATCACTTTTCTTATGTTTTTAGGGATGTTCAAGGATACATCAAAAGACAAAAAGTGGTCCATATGGGCTAATGAGTCTGCAGTGGGACAGGGGAAGGCCATACAATGTGTGATTCACCTAGTGTGGTGAAATCCACTATAACAGCCCGATATACTGCAATTCTCCCTAGGTGTCATGTTTAGGGATGAATCCTAGAAGAGGCTGGAACCCTGAATTGGAGGAATCATATCTCCCGGAATATAGGGAATATGATGTTGAAAATTTTACATAGCGTACATCAAGAATTTATATTCAAACTATGAAAGTTTCAGCTCCTGACCCTTCTCCAATATCAATATATAGCAATTCTACCAAAACTACTAGTTTTATTCTTTTAGGGTTTTTCAGGCCCGGTGTCAAACTAGGGTTTGACTTTCTTGGATTTTTACCCAACCAAAATATCAACTTTGGTCTCTAAACTTTGATTTTGATGAAAAAGAGCAATCATATGCTGGGCTCACTCAAAAATTCCTCTTCTATAAAAACCCTAATTTCCTATAGCAAAAAATGAAAATGCCCAGAATCAAATTTTGCTTCGACAGAAAGGTGTGCCCTTCAATGTAGAGTTATTCTAGCATACTTTTGCTGATGGACTATGGAGAGAGACCCAAAAAGTAAGAATCCCTAGCTATTGCAGCTGGAAAATGTCTTCTTCTCAGGTTAGCTCTAATACCATGTTAGACTTTTATCATTTAAGCAATATGATCTTAGGATATTATATGAGAGAATAACATGCACAACAAAAATCACAAGAGACAAGAGACACAAAGAATTTTCCTCAGGGAAACCATAAAGGAGAAAACCCATCAACTTCCTCAAAGATAGAATAAGCAACAATGGCAGCAGTAAAACCTAAAGATGGGAAAGATGATCTCCAACAACTATTCTCTCTCTCTCTCACTTGAGAGAGCTTCTCCTCTCTCACTCATGCACACCAGTTGAGTGAGTGTGTGTCTATGTTGTGTAGAAATGAGGAGAGCTTCACTTCTATTTATATTCTTTCGTTCACTTTATTTCCACTCCAACATGTCAGCCTCACTTAACAATTACTTACCAGGGTCGACTTCTCTAGGAGAGTCTAATAACCCTATTGCCCCACAACTGTGGGGACTTTATCCTCTTATCAACAAGGACGATTAACCTTAACTTAATTGTGGGGACTATTTCCCTAACTTAGAATGGAGGGTTAAACTCAATGACTTTGCATGACTTGTTTACATTATTGAATCTCCCAATAGGAACATCGGGGTATGACATGACTCAATTACATTACAGATACTTCCTGGTAGAAACATTGGGGTATGACATGACTAGATTACATTACAAATAATTCTCGATAGAAACATTGGGGTACAATACATAAGATATACAAATGAATAACTTCTAAAGTTACAAATACATCAACAACACCTTCATCGACCACTGTTCGTCCAATGGTGTTACCTCCATGGACAACATCAATTGACGAAGCCACATGGTATGGAAGATGTATTTTAACATCAAAAAGATTAAATTTCAAGAGCATGCACATTGAATCCATGCTACCTATGGCTACTAAGAGTGCATCCCTCTGGGAAGGACAACTCTATAACACCTCCAATGCCAACATTGCACAAGGATTTTGAGCTAAGTCTTCAACTATATAATAGTTGGAAGAAGCCCTAGCATAAGGGTTGTGAATTTTTTTCTTAAAGACACCTTTTAGTTTCTTGGGCATTGGTTCAATTGGTTTGTCAATAGTGAGAGGGGTTGAAGTTTCAGCAGTAGGATTACCCTCCTCTTGAACCTCCAATTCATAATTATTATTTCTTGTTTGGATTAAAGTGTTGCATTGTACCATATTGATATAATTGTGATCAGAAAGAGCACTAGAAGTTCCCCTGACTACATTCAAAGAAGAAGTTGCATTCTGTCCTTGGGGAAAGGGTCCTTCAGGACACCTGGTTGTTGATTCTTCAACAAATTCTATGCTTGTTCCATTAGAGGGAATTGATCATTAAGGTGGTCTCCCTGACACAACTTATAAGGAAACTTGACCTTTTTTCTTGTCTTTTTCGCCCCCATCAGCATTGTTTGGAAGATTTTTCTTTTTTTGGTTACCCTCAACCTTCTTCCCCTTCTTATTTTTCCCATTGGGATGTTGATTTACCTTTTTAGAAGACTAAGAAAAAACAATATCACTTTGTGGTGAAGGGATGGAAACCTTAGTATCCTCCGTTGCATATTGTTTCACTGACGACTCATGGAGTTGTTTGGACAATCATTCTACTCTGGGAGAAATAACTAAACCAATCATGACATCGACATGAGGTCTAGTCTTGGGTTTCTCTTGGTTATTTTTATACCTTGGTGCCTCAGGAATAATCTCATACAAAATCTAGACTTAGCATATATCAGGTCTAACTGCTGGTCTGTGAGGATTTCCTCTTCTTAGATGGTCACCCCCGAAGTGGATATGTCCTTAGAAATGTAAGGCAGTGTAGATTTCAAGAACCACTCCAAAAAAAGCATGAGAGCTACAGTGGCTTTAAAAATCCTCTTTCGTCTTCGCCACTCCTGGATGTGATCAGAGGTGTGTGTGGCCTTGTTCTGTCGAAATGTCAACAATAAGTATGTACCAACATCGTACCAAACAGGAAGCTGAAAGTGGTTAAGGAACAAGGTCGCTAAATCCAGAAAACTATCATATGCAGTGGAGAGAATTTATATGTACCATTTTTATTTCACATAATTCAATGTTCTCTAAAAAATACTTAACCAAACGAACTCATCGTTTAGTGATTTCGAAGAGCTCCAAAGATGAAGAGTGGTATTGTGTGCACTTGGATATTTACCAGCTTTTCCTTCAAACTTAGGAATCTCTGAGGTCAGTTTAATGGGTACAAGTGGCCATGCTACATTGTACCGCATGGGGTCATTCATTATATTTGACAAATATTCCAAGTCTAACATTGCTAAGAAAGGAATTTCGACCCTAACTAGGGTTTGATAATAAGGAGTTTGGGGTGTGTAAGGACCTTCCCCCTGGCTCCCAAAAGAAAAGGTGGGGTTGTCCCTAGTCACCAGTTGTGATGTGGTTGCATTATTCTGAAAAGGGTTCCACCCAAAATCTAGTGGATTACTAGTTTGTGGTGCATGATATGTGGTTTGACCTGCTCTAGATGAATATGGAGTTTGAAACACATAAGCAAGAATCCCTCCACTCAAAAGTGAAAGTGGAGAGATATTGAAAGAGGCAGTCGAAACCTAACTAGTTGTTTGAAAGATGACCTGTAAATGTATTTGTTTCTCCAGGAAACATACCCACATAAGTAGGAGAAGGGCCTACATAAGGAGTGGATGGAGGAATATGTCATCCATTCCATGGAAAAACCTTAACAAATGAAGTGGATCCACTTGGACCACTTGATAACTTTGAATAAAATAAGGAGAAGTAAAAGGTGCATTGGGAATCTCAGTGACCACCCCACTAGACTGACCTAGCACATTATAGTGTGCTGAGGGTTGAACCACTTGAGCACTTTGTGAAAGGGGTGTAGTAGATACACCAGGTCTAGGAGCACTCACCGAAGGAGGTAATAACCCACCAACCAAAATGGTTTTATTTGGGGTAGACATACCCTCTCCTGAGATAGACATAACTGGGCTCAAAGAAACACCAGAAACAGGTGAACTAAAAGGGAGAATCTATACTATCACAAGATCATTTAGATAAATTAGAGGTAAATTAAATTTTCTTGAAAACCCGTAAGCCTACAAGTATTCTATCTCTACTGTTGAGGTTTCTTCCTAATTAATCCTGAGTTCTGGTTCAACTGGAACTTCGCTAACACTAGCCATTTTGAAAGAACCATTTGTATCAATTCTCCACCTTTGAGGTGCTAGTGGAGGATCCACTGTGGCAGATGGAGGAAGGTTTCGTAACCTTGTAGACCTAGGAAGAGGTTGGTCCTCCACAGCTATAAATATGACTCACACACCAAACATCACACACTAAAAAATATCCTAAGTAACAAAGACACAACAGATAAAAGATACACCTTCCAAAGCAAATCCTGGGATGATTAGGGCCTAGGTCCAACTAGTGAATATCGAAGGATGATTACTTGGCGTATCGTGAATATTTTCTGCGTGCAAGTTCTAGAATCACCCAAACACCCTCCCAAATTTTCAATCAAGATTAAATTCCAAGTCCATCCTAGGTGTACTAGAAATAGCCTTCCAATACCATCTGCATAAGACCCTAGTATCTAGAGACTAAGGCTACAAAATCTACACTGAGAATCCGATGGAACAGTTGTTGTTCTGATCGATATGTATGGGAATGGTAGCTAATCCTGAAACCCTATCAATATTGGCACCTCACGGGGCCCAAGAGGTGGTATTGGTAAGATCCCCAAATGCACTGTAACAATCGTGGTAAATGATCGAACAAGGAAGTGGAGGGTTATCACCTCAACCGAGATCTCAAGCAGCCTCGTGCTTAACTCTTGTGTGAGAGGATATTTCTAGATTATCTCTTGTAGAAATGGATTTGCCTAAATATAGGCCACTGCGTTTGAAATCCAAGTTTTTTTGGACAGTTTAAATCTACTAGTTAAAAAACCTAGCCTAAGTTAGTTGATGTACAAACCTATAAATAGAAACGTACTAATAAATTTTAATTAAATGCTCTTTTTAATGGTTGTATTACTCGAAAGGTAGTGGAATGAGACTGAATGGTTTTATAGACTCAACAAAGTGAAAGCAAACAATCTATAAAAATTCAAAATGAATTCAACTAACAATGCAATTTTTTCCTTTCTTTTTCTTTGTAAATGAAAACTAATGAAAAAAAATTAACAATTTGAGAAACTACAAGACTTAAATTTTTTTTTTTTTTTTTTTTTCTGAAAAAATAATGAGAAAAACAACTAATGCAAACTAATGCAAAATGCAAAACTACCCTTGGTCNGGTCTTTCCTTTTTCAAAAAATTCAAAAATCATATACAACTAAATGAGCTTTGAGCAAATTAAACAATTCGATCATATAAATGTAAATGATAGCAGTCAGATCCTATAGTAACAATCTTTAGCCAATCAAGAAGAGATGACTCAAAACCTATACTTGGACAAGACTATTGACTTAAAAACACTAATAGATCCAAAAGATGGAAAAAATGACTCATTTAGACTACTGGAAAAGAAATCCCAAGTATATCAGTGTCCTTAAAGGACTGATAGGATCCAGTGACAAAAAATACACAAGCATTCAGACCAAGAAGCCAAGTAGGAAGGACCCAACAAATTCACAAAAGAAGGAATCAACCCTATCTTTCTGAAAACTACTTGACTTAACAAGAAAACAGTGAAATTGATACACCCAAAGCGACAATATAATGCTAAATAAGAACCCTAAAAGGCATAAGAAGGATCATAAAGAAAAGGAAAAGAAAAAACTTAACAGTCTGATAGACACCTACAAGAATTCATGACTACCATTAAGAAAACCTGCGAACCATTCATGACTATTACAAAACCCATGAATACCTCAGACAACACAATGTATGTATTGGCAGGTCGCGAATACAGTCAAAATTTTTCAAACAGAAAAATAAAAGACCCAAGGATTCTGAGAAAAAAGCACTAAAAACTAAAGGAAAAATCCAAACAAATCACTCATAGGATCAAACAAAGAAAAACTGAAAGAAAACAAAAGGAATGGACCCACAATAGGTTGGACTTCCTAGTGTAGTTTCTAGTTCTTTTGTTCAAGAAAATACAACCTTATAAATGAGGGTTTAGGGTTATCAACACACTAAATAAAATTGTAGAAATTCATCCATTTGAGAATTTGACAGAGAAATAAGGAACAAAGTAAGTGTACCTTATTTATGGAGGTTTGTCCTATCTTTCTTCTTCAATCTAAATGATCCAACAACTTCTAGGAAATCTTTACACCTGCAAAGAGACAAACCTTCCTACAATATCTTATATGTTATATAGAATATTAATGAAATAATATGCTTGCAATAAGGTAACAGGACAATTCATAAATCATAACACATAAGAGTACAAAGACGCCAATTGGAAGAAAGTCTCTCTTTATCGATAAACAATTTATGGAAGATTACAGCTAGTATCTGATACAAGTCCTCCTCTTCTAGCCAAGGAATTGAGTTATGTTGCTCCAATATCTCCAAAGGAAATCCACCATCATAAATTTTCTATATAATTGATGATCGTTAGCCTCAACCTATACCCTCTATTTATATCTGAGGAAAGAGAGAGGTTATGAAGGTTGAGATTGTTGAGGAAGTTGGAATAATTACGATTAGGAGCCCAACTGTCCTAGAATAAACTTGTTTTTATTTTTTGATTTTTTGATAGGGCATTCATGGCTATTGATACTAGCAAGTCGTGGGTGACTCAATACTTTTATAAGGGAAACCTGCATGTTCAAACCATGATCATGTATTCACGGGTTGTAATGTAGATACTCATGAATGCTTTGTGGGTTGCAATGGAAATAGTCATGAATTCTCCTTAATCACCATATAAAAAATAGGTCAGACTTGAAAGACGATGATGTATAAGGGTACATGCACATATATATGGTTTTGGCCTCTTCAATCCAGTTTGTCCTTTTGTGTACCGACACATTGAGTGTCAGTACTCAGACGAAGAAGTGCCATTTCATAGGATAACACTCATGGGGTGAAATTTTGTATGAGGAAATTCATAACTACCCACTCATATAAGCAAAATGATGGATGGGGTTGCTACATAGTTCTATCAAAGGATGGGAATTTAATGGTGGGGATCATGTTTACCTCCAAGTGAGGCCAAAAAATAGTTCTATGAATCTTGGAATATGTTCTAAGTTGTCAAAAATATATTGTAGTCCATTTGAAGTGCTTGAGAAGATATGGCTAGTTGCATATGTAATTTCAATGCATTCTAACACTATAGATCATAATTTATTTTGTTATTATTTTATTAATAAATATGTACATGATATAAACTATGTCATTGATTGTGATATGATCTAGGAAAATTTCTAGGTGTACTTTCAAATAGAGCCAGTGTGAATCCTTGATATGAAAGTAACGTTAATGAAGAACCAAGCCATCAAATAGGTAAAGGGGAATTGCAATAACCTTTTTGTCAATGTAAATGCATGGGATTTGGAGGGTTCCATGAGAGAGGCATATGTAATGTTCCTTTTTGTAGTTTTGGATAAAATTATAAATTTGGGCAAGTTTCGATCTTTCCTAGTCAAGGCTGTAGGGGGGTCCAATTGATTCCAAATAGTCTCAAATTTTAAATGTAAGGGTATGGTGAGTATTAAACATAAAAAAATTGTATATGGACACTTTTTATCATACTTTATGCATCTGCATATTTTTTTGGTTCTAAGGAGAAACAATATGAGTTTACTAGGAAATTATGTTCAAATCCCCCCAAGGATGAAGGCCAAACTAGCTCTCCAACTGAAGTATGACCCTCCCAAATTTCATAATAGAGTATGGGAATGAGTATGAATCATCAATGTATATCCTTAATCATTTTTATGAATTTCTTCAAATATATTATGATTTGTAACAATTGTAGGGTAACTTTATGCATGTAAATTGCTTAAGGGAAATTGCAATACTAGCTTGACTTTGACACATGAAAAGTATAATATATGATTATGAGAGTAATATGAAACATGGTTTTAATATATAGGATACATATTTATTCCCCAAAAACATAAAAATTATAGTTAAAAACTCATACAAATCTTATACAAGACTCCTTCAAGATTGAAGCCAACGTCATGGAAACTAGTGATTCAATGGCATGAGAATGCAATATTTTCACACCTTAGTTTCTTGGATTTCGGGCCACAGAGAATATGGAAATGAAATTAAATATTAATAAATCATATATGGCTTTCACAAAATCATTAAACTCGAAGAAGATACCTCATACAAATCTGGTATAAAACTACTTCAGGATTGAATCCAAAATCCATGAAAACTAGTGATGCAATGGCATGAGAATGCAAGGCTTTTCAAATAGGATTTTCTTGGATTTTTAGATGCATATCATATGGGAATGGAATTAAATAGAATTAAATAATATTTGGATTCCAAAACATCATCAAAATCATAGGAACATCCTCATACAAATCTAGTATAAAACTACTTCAGGATTGAAGCCAAAATCCATGAAAACTAGTGATACAATGGCATGAGAATGCAAGATTTCCACACATGGGTTTCATGGATTTTGAGATGCATGGAATATGGAAATGGAAGTACATATAATTAAATAATATATTTCTTCCCAAAAATAATAAAACTCATAGTAATTTTCTCATACAAATATGATATAAATCTACTTTAATATTGAATCCAAATCCATGAAAACTAGTTATTCAAGAGCATGAGAATGCGAGCCTCTAACATGTGTATTCTGGATATTTCGAATTACATAGAATATGGATATGAAATAAAATATACATACATTATATTTCACATCCATGGCACCGAATATACTCATAAAATCACAAGCATCACTCCAACAAGTGCGTCCTCAACATGAGAGTGTGGGGGAATGAAGAAGAAGGAACAAGAGAATAGGGGAATAGATGATAATTCGACTATATGGTCCTTCAATAAGAAAATAAAGATCCTTGATTAACCTAAAATGATATGTATTAACAGCCTCTCCATCAACCAACTTTTAAAGGAATCCAACTCCCTCTAAATTGGTTCACAAGCAGGGAGAGTAAACACTCGACGTGCAATGGACAAAAAAAGATCTCCAAAAAGCCAAAGGAAATTTAAAAAATGATCCAAATTAATTCTCATTCCTAATGAAATAATTTTATTAAGTTCATGAGGCATCCTATTTTTTAATTTGTGGAAATTGAGCCCAAGAGATAGAACAATTACACTCACAAAATTGCTAATCAAACATGCAAAATTCACACCAAAGGAGACTGAAATTGGAGCATAACACTGATCTGTATTCAATAAGTGTACAATATCTAACCTTATGAAGTAATATGTTTCTGAAATATATAATTACATGAGATATTCAAATGCATAAGGATGCCATTCAAAATTGTCAAAAAGAAGGCTTACTAAATCTAGTCAAATCCCCCATAGGTGCATAAGGCAATTTCCAAATATACCAAGATGCTCACGAATTGGATTAGTAAAGTAGGAAATATAATGAGGGATGGAAAGACAACTCATACATGCTTTTATTATGAGAAAATGAGGGACGATGATGTGGGAAAAAAATAAGTCAACTACACCTAGTCTAGCTTTTTGTTTTGCCTTAAATCTGAATAAAACAGGCAGCTTTTCAGAAAAAGAAGATATGCACTTTGGAGGATCTAGAATAAACAAGACATGATAAATTGGGTTTCTAAGATGTTTCCCAAGTGCTCTATGACTCAGTTTTAGCATGTGTTGACTTCTAGGACTTGTAGAAGGCAACTAGCATAGAGTAGAATCTAGGAAACTAGGTAATAAGACAAAAATAATTAAAATTAATTCCTAAGGTAGGTAACTATGGGTTGATTATTATAAAACCCCCTTTAAGCCTAAATTTATGAGTAAATATCAGAAAACTATAGGGCCTAGAAACAATTCTTAGTCACCCTTTACATACTGCTTGTCCATACAACCAAGGAAAGAGGCAAAAACCCAGTGGGAAAATCCTCCCTTAAACATGGACAGGAAAAAAAAAATGGAAATCTTGTCATCAATCATGCTTCACAGCATGATTAGAAATATAGAGCAGTGATTTAATATTGGTGAAGGTCTTCTCACAAAAAACTTTGGTGAAGATGTCTGCTACTTGTTCTGAAGATGCACAGAAGGGTAGATCAATGGTGCCATCATGCACAAGTTGTCTGATGTAATGCATATGGATATTAATGTGCTTGGTTCGCTGTATATAAAATGGATCATTACATATTTTGATGGTGCTTTGATTATCACAGTAGATAATATTTGAAAACTCTAATTTGAAATCACATTCTCCAAGTATCCCCTGCAACCACAAACATTGAGTTGCTACATTTACAACTCCTCTATATTGTGCTTCTATAGATGAGAGTGTTGTGGCACTTTGCTTCTTGCTTGACCAGCTGATTGGTCCTTCTAAGAGCATGAACACATATCCTGATGTAGACTTTTGATCTGTGTTGTTAGCTGCCCAATCAATGTCAGTAAACCCAATCAAATCAAGATAATATTTTTCTTTGTAGAAGATCCCATGAGTTCTTGTTCCTTGAATAAAATTTAGGATCCTTTTGGCCGCTCTCCAATGGATCTCATGAGTCTGATCCATGTATATCGAAGCCACACTAAATGCATAAGATATATCAGGTTGAGTGTGTGTAAGATAAAGCAAACATCCAATCAACTGCCTATATAGTGTATTATTTACCATAGGAGAAGAACCTGCTTCTTCACGCTTAACTCCTGAAAGGAAGGGAATCTTGCTTGGATTGCAATATTTCATGTTGAACTTGTTCATCAAATCTAGAGCATACTTGAACTGATGTACTTTGATTCCATTTTGGTATTGAGAAATTTTGAGACACAATAATTGGCTCAACAATCCCAAATTTGTCATGGAAAATGCATGGTTCATTGCATCCTTCAAGGAGACAATCTCTTTCTTTGAACTTCCTGTAATCAGAAGGTCATACACATACAAGACAATAATCATAAAATAACCATGAATTAGATTCAAATATACATTAGGATCATACTTGCATCGAACAAAACTTAGTGATAGCAAAAACCCATCAATCTTGGCATACCAAGCCCCGGGGGCTTGCTTGAACCCATACAATGATTTCTTTAACCTGCAAACTAAAAATGGATTAGAAAAAAAAACTTCAGGTTTCTACATGTAAATATATTCAGTGATATCTCCATTTAGGAAAGCACACTTCACATCCATGTGATGTACCTCCCACTGCTTCAAAGCTACAATGGCTAGAGATAGCCTTATGGAGTCCATCTTCGCCACGGGTGCAAAGGTTTCATTGTATTCAATACCATGTACTTGTGAGTAACCCTTGGATACCAATATTGCCTTATATTTCAAAGGTGAACCATCAGCAGCAAAATTATTCTTGAAAACCCACTTACATTGAACTAGCTTCCTCCCTGGGGGAAGATCAACCAGTTCCCAAGTGTTGTTCTTCTGGAGCGAGCTGAATTCTTCTTTCATGGCTGTTTTCCAAATTGGATCATATGATGCATATTAATATGTCTATGGATATGATTCAACCATCAAATAACACTTCTCATCAAATAGAGGATCTTTCACACAAAGGGCACTCTCAAACTGAGATCTACTCCTCCTAGTGTCACTAGGATTTCCAGTTAGTTCCCCAGCTGCATGAATGGTATTTGCTGCCCATTTTTGTCTTGTAGGACTGTTAGGATATGAAATAAAATCATCATTATCATAAATATCAGAATCAACAAACTCATTAGTCTCTCCATTTACAATCAATGGATCTGGTGGTGAAGAAGACTCTCCAACTTCAACTGCTACTAAAGGCTCTTCTTGGAACTGAACACTTCTTTCAATGAAATATTTGTTAGTGCTCAAGTTGATCAGCTTATACCCTTTTGAATCTTTAGAATACCCAACAAATAGGCACTCTTTGCTTTTGGGCTGCAAAGCCTTCCTCTTTTCAGTTGGAATTCTAGCCCAAGCCTTTGAGCCAAAAATCTTGAAATGGGTCACATCTAGCTTGTGCCCAGTCCAACATTTGAAAGGAGTCATACCATCAAGCTGCTTATGAGGCACCCTATTTTGGATGTAGGATGCATATTTTATAGCCTTGACCCAAAACTTTGGTGGCAAATTGTTAGCCTTCATCATGCAGGTTGTCATCTCCTTCAGTGATCTATTCTCTCTCTCAGCAACACCATTTTGCTGTGGTGTGTAAGGGATTGAATGCTGCATCTGAATACCTGCATCTTTACAATACCGAATAAACTCAGACTTGACATACTCACCACCATTTCTAGATCTAAGGATCTTTAGTTTCCTCCAGGACTAGTTTTCAACCAAGGCTCTAAAGACTTTGAAGAGGTCAAGAACTTCATACTTATGCTTTAGGAAGTAAACCCAACAATACCTAGAGAAGTCATCTATGAAGGTCAATGCATATTTGGCTTGAATAATGGACATATGAGGGAATGGACCATCAATTTCACTGTGGATCAGCTCAAGAGGTGCAGACATTCTCTCGTGATTAGCTTTCTCATACTTGTGCTTTGGGTGTTTTCCTAGGATACAACCTTGACGGACTCCCTTAGAAAACTTGATCTTTGGTAACCTATGACTTTATATTTTTCACACAAATCAGAAAGATACTTGTAGTTAATATGGCCAAATATTTCATGCCAAAGCTTGCTTGCTTCATTAGCATGAATAAGAAGAGCAGAGGGGTTTGAGTAGGGTAGAAAATGGGAAAACTTGTATACTTTCGAAGTGTGATCTACAACACCTTTTACTATGACTTTACCATTCTAAAACTCAGTGATTTCAACATAATCAAGGGAGAATATGACCTTATTTGGAGACTCAGTATGATTCATCTAATACACTAACAAGATATTAGAGGAAAGACCTGGAACATACAACACATTATTGAACTTACCAAGGTCAAGATCAATCCTTCCCTTTCCCAAACTGTCAGTGAGAGAGTCATCCCCCAAAACTATTGGTGGAACTTTTGACATGTCAAGAGAGGATAATATATCTTTTGTCAAAACCATATGTCTAGAAGCTCCAGAGTCTATGATGAAGCTAGGTGAGGTTGATGTGCCAGTAACCAAGGCATGTACTCTCTCTCTGTCCTCTGAATTTGATTCTCTGTCCCTCTTCTTTGAGCAATCAAGAAGGGAGATGTTATTCTTCTCCAGGATTTGGGTCAACATGTCAGTTTTCTTTTTCATACAAGAGCTCTTAGGATGATAGCCCTTACTGTAGTATGCACACTTGCTCATTTCTCCTCTGTTCTTCTTCTTCTAGGAGTTCTTCTTGAAACCTTGGGGCTTCTCTTGAGACTTGTTCTTGTCTCTCTTTTGCTCAGGTGGATTTTTAGATTTTTTCTTGCTTTTTTAATCCACCTTTGAATCTCCAGCAACCAAATCTTTGTCTTTGGAAGGTTTGATGGTGCCCATCATCAGCAACTTATCTTTCTCCTATGTGACGGATTCCATGAACTCTGCAAGCTTAGGAATCTTCCAGGCTTGAGCTGTCAACTTGGTGGCATGGAAGGTTGAAATAAAAAAATGAATAGTCAGGACCAAGCTTAGAAAGTATGGCTAAAACTAGTTGCTCTTCCTTCTTTTTGATCCCACACTGTTTCAACTGCAACACAAGGGCCTTAAACTTAGAAAAGTAGAGTTGCAATGACTCGAAGCTACTGGGACTCAAGGAGATCAGCTCATTCTTGATTTGATGTCCTCTCATATCATCTATATTTCCAAAAATATATTATATATTCTCCCACACTTCATTAGGTGATTTCAATCCATCAATATGGAAGAGGAGGTCTCTTGAAATGCTCAGACACAAAAGACCATAGGCCTCATCCCTCCTGTTGTGCCATTTAATTTTCTCTGTAGCTGCATTGGGATATCCCTCTATTGCCATATTTACCCTATAGAGACCTTTTTCTCTCAACAATATCTCCATCTCATATTTACACTCAAATAAATTGAATGGATTCAAGATGATCTTCTGAGATTGGTCCATAGCTCAGAAACTGTGTCCTCCAGTCAGCAGAATGCGCTCCTAGTCAAGATGTCAAACCTGCAATAGCAATAAGGAAGGAGAGAAATCGATATACAAAGGCTCTAATACCATGTGGAAATTGAAACCAAGAGATAGAACAATTACACTCACAAAATTTCTAATCAAACATGCAAAATTCACACCAAAGGAGACTGAAATTGGAGCATAACATAGATCTGTATTCAATAAGTGTACAATAGCCAAACTTATGAAGTAATAGGCTGTGGAAATATATAATTACATGATATATTCTAATTCATAAGTATTCCATTCAAAATCGTCAAAAAGTAGGCTTACTAAATCTAGTCAAATCCCCCATAGGTGCATAAAGCAGTTTCCAAATCTACCAAGATGCTCACAAATTGGCTAAGTCAAGTAGGGAAACTAATGAGGGATGGAAACACAACTCATACATTTTTTTATTAGGAGAAAAGGAGGAAGGATGATGTGGAAAAAAAACAATTCAACTACACCTAGTCTAGATTTTCCTTTTTCCTTAAATCTCAATAAAACAAGCAACTTTTCAGAAAAATCAGATATGTGCTTTGGAGGATCTGGAATAAAGAAGACATCCTAAAATGGGTTTCCAGGATGTTTCCCAAGTTCTCCATGACTCAGTTTTAGCATGTGTTTACTTATAGGACTTGTAGAAGGCAACTAGCATAGAGTGGAATCTAGGAAACTAGGTAATAAGACAAAAATAATTAAAATTAATGTCTAAGGTAGGTAACTATGGGTTGATTAATCTAACAAAATTTACCTCCATGGGATTCCTCCAACTCATCTTAGTGGTTTAATATCTCTCATGACACTTGTCTTCCTCTTCATGCTCCAATTCTTTCCCCAATTTGAATGGCTACCTCTAACCCCAAATTCAAACTATTGGTGGATTTTTTAATCCCTGTCATGTCATATTTATCATATGTCTGCAATCAGGTCTGAATTTATCATACTTGTCATAGCATCTTTCATCATTTGTTGTCATAGAGTCCATGGAATCTCCTTCCATGTGGCACACCTTGTCTTCTAGTCTCTTCCTCTTCCATGGTAGTTACTCTCCTTTACCTATTCATTTTTATTGGCTCATTATATTATATTTGACACCACATAACCCTCCAATAATGTTACATTCCCATGTATTCAAATTTGGATGAAGATCATGTCAAGTGTGTGGGGAATCTAGTCATCAAAAGGATCCACAAGATTCCAAGTTTCTTCATCAACCCATGGTACCTTATTTTATTATAATTTATCGTTTATGTGGCTCATTTAAATGTGAATATGGTAAAATAAAGTCCTTTTGGGTCCCATAGCCCCTTATTACAAAATTTATGTCTCCATATCAACCTAGGGATCTAGTAGGTTGGTGGAATATTATTTGCAAGTAGTCTTATTTGGAAATTATTTAATTGGGGGCATAGAAACATATACGTTTTTGTTATAATTTTGATGAAAACACAAGGTTTCCTTCCAATGGGAAGGGCAATGTAACACCCCTAGTTTTGAAACTTAGAATGTATTAAGTTATATTATGTAAAATGATGTAAAATATACCAATGTAGATTCATAGTGTAGAGATCAAGGACCAATCTCAACAAGTTGATGGATAAGTATGTATAATATAAATAATTATATATGGGAAATGTGGTTGGATTTTCATTATGACTAAAAAATGTATTAAAATATTATGTTAGAAATTAATAAAATGGTCCAAGAAGAAGATGTGAAGAGCTATAAAGGGGATATGATCATCAAATGGGAAGAGGAAAGGTGGCCCAGAGGAGATTAAATCCTCATTTTCAAAGTTTCATACTTAAAACTCATCCATTTCTATCATGTTCCTTAAATGAACCCTTTATCTATTTTACTTATAAAATCCCATCATTGAATGCGCATTTTAGGCTCGTGGCTCAATATCTTCTCATGTAGTTATGGAAGAATGGGATGGATACACTTTTATGACAATTATAAGAATCCCGTAACGACCCTACAAGGGGTCCAATAAAATTAACTAAAAAAATATGCATGCATATAAATGAATAAAGATCTAAAATAATTTTTCACTTAAAAGCACTGTTTCTTCTTCTTCTTCCTTTTAAAATCAATTACATAAATCAACAGATCCTTGAATTTAAATATCAAATTCAGAAAAATCTTCCATGTCCTTAATATATATAATATTCAATAAATTACATCTTCATGATATCCTTTCAATTATAGTATTAAAAATACAATTTGATAACACAAAAAATTTACAATAAGCCTGACCTGTTAATATGTTGAGGTTTGTTAGTGTTGTTGAAGACTATTTTTGTTGTCGAAATACACACCACAAGCTCATGCAAACTCACCAATATCTGTTGGTTCTCCAAAACTTGTTTTCTACTGGAAGCTTTGTTGCATTCTCTGGATGGATTTCCAATTGCAATGATCTCACTAGTTTCCTCCCTTCCATTCCTTGACGGGTACTCTCCTCCCCCTGGGACCCCCGAGCTCAATGGGACTGACAATACATGGCTAGCAACAAAAATACAATGCCAAGCTTCTGTTGCGAGGATCCCAACCCCACTCCACTATATTGAGCCACATTGTTCCATAGTCTCCTTAGAGCCACCAAATGGTTCTGGCTCAAACCTATGGCAGGACTAAAGAAGAAGATCCAGATCCCCTGTTCTTCCTTTTCTTTAGGTTTTATTGACATTTTAATTAATTCCCATGCATCCCATGCATTACTTTCATTTTAAAACTTCAGTTTACTTAATTAATTAATTAATTAATTTTATTTACCCACCCACTTTTTAGGTATCATTGGTTCTCTGATTCTTTTCCGATTAGTTATAATTTTACTTTAGTTCAAGTTCCTTAATTTACTCTATTAACTGATTTCTTAATTTTGATTTATTTCAATTTATTTATTATTATTGTTCATTTAGCTATTATTATTATTATTCATTTATCTATTATTATTATTATTTATTGTTTTCTTGTTTGTTTGTTTGTTTATTATATTTATTTATTTATCATTATCATTTTTAATTTAATTTCACATTTCGTAATTTAATTAAAGTTATTTATGAGAAATTTATTATTTCCCTTAATTCAAATAGATGTTGATTACCGTCGCATTCTCATCACAACTAGAATTATCAAGGTGTTATACTCCTAGCATGCCCTTCTAATAATTCCCATAGGTAGAGAGTTTGTTATGATGACTAAGCCAATGCTACCTTAGTTCTCCTATCCTATGAAGATCCAGGTGGTTCCTAGGGAATAAGGTCGATTCCTTATTGTGCGCCCCCCAGTACGATATTCATGAGTGACTGACTCGCGTCCTACCTTCACGACACACATATCTGATGAACTGGAGCTTTCCTCGCTCTATTCAAAGTTCATCGCACCACCAAATTTGATATACTTTCATGTATAATTTTTAATCCTCATCACATGATGTGGGTCGATTCGCAATTGTATCCTATCACCTTCACATATAAGGATCCGTGGGTCAAATCTTATAAATAAGTTTTCAACCATAAAATGAACATCAGTCGACCTCAAGTGTTGAGGTTTCATGACTCATCTAGAGTGCATGCATGATAGTGCATCTAAAATATCACAATTCCATTATAAACAAGACTGATATCACCTTCCATAGTCATCGACTCAGCTAGAGTCTCAACATACTGATGCTTTCTTGTGTTTCATGTACCTTCGTTTCTAGTCACACTTGGCAAACCATTAGAGTGCATGCTAAATAAATTTTGTCAATCATTCAAAAACATTATACAACTTTAATCCTTGCTGATAACTTCATATGATTTTTTATTCATAATTAAAATCATAATAATCATAATTTACTCATCAACATGTCATATAATCTTTCTTGGCTCCTATCTCATCAATAATTCATTGCTTCACACATGTCTAGGTCATCTGAAAATGGATTCCCTAAAAAAAATTCTTATAACACTTTTAGATATCAAATAAATAAATAGTTTAGTCATTCATCATAGAATTCCCTCAAATAATAATTTATTCTAATCTCAAGAGTGAGGGTAAAAACAGGGTGTTACATACACCCCCACTTCATGAAACTTCATCCAAAAGTTCTAGAATATGGATAGTGTCAATGTATTTCCAATGTGTCCTTCTCGATCGTAGTATTGGGACCATAACCTTCCTTGATTTTAGATCCTCAGACATGAATCATGCAATACTAGTTTACACAAGGACACTAACCATTCTACCTTAGTATCGAGTCATCATTTCGATTTATACATAATGATTCTATTCAATTACTATTCCTATCCCTAAATGGGATGTTACATAATTCCCCTCTTTACATAACTTCATCTCGAAGTTAATTTTTATTGTTTATTCTTTGCTAGTTTCTCTCACATTCAAGTATTTATCACATTCTACTATATTTTCAGCAAATGATCATTCCCATAAGCACTAGATATACTTCTATTTTTTACCTTATGTTCCAAGCAATAAGATTGCAACTCACTTTCTTTAATTCAATAGTAATTTTATAGAATGTAAATCCTGTAATATCTTAAATAATTTCCAATGTGATCTAGGTTGTCAACACCTCCTAGTCTCCCATGAGGATTTTTGATATCCCAATTAACTATAATGTATATCGTATAAATAATCAATCAACTTTTAGCACATCCAAAGGTAAGTAAGATTTCAAATCTATTTGGCTATATCGTCTCTTCCAAGGGGAGAAGGTATAAAACCATCAATATAGATCAGTAAGTTACCATTAGGAATTACTAATTCAAGAGTGACTATCATATCATCAAATCAATATATAAGCTACTCAACATTCCCATAAGACCAATTCCCTACCTGTAAATTTTAATAAAGTTGGTTCTCAACTTGATATGATTCCCAAGCATCAGAACTTGGAAACTTTACCGATCATACTAAATTTTTACTCCTATTTATTTTGTCATTATCTTCATGTCTTGTTTAAGGATATCATCATGTCCTTAGCTCATTTCATCATTCTCATGATCATGCAACTCCTTCGGTAGGCTTTACAAGTCACATACTATGCGCCATTATATCCTCATAGAGTCTTGTTTTAATAACTAGTCATCATTTTAAGTTAGGCTTCAACATCTTAGGATTTTATCATCATTACTTTCCTCTTGTTGTGCATTTTTTTTCCATTACAACCAGAAGTATATATCTATATAATGAAAGAGAGAGTGGCTAGCTCAAGTTAGCTTCATAATCAAAGTGAGGAGGCCCCTTAGGTGGGTTTTTGGTGATTTATTCCTATGAACATAACAACCATTTAAGAGGTGTGTGAACCACATTTTATAGGTCATTCTTAACAAACGTGTATGTTCAAGCCATCCAACGGACCAACAGCGAAGTCAATCATTCATAATCAGAGTGAGGAGGCCCCTTAGGTGGGTTTTTGGTGATTTATTCCCGTGAACATACCAACCATTTAAGAGGTGTGTGAACCACATTTTATAGGCCATTCTTAACAAACGTGTACGTTCAAGCCATCCAACGGACCAACAGCGAAGTCAATCATTGACTTCGTTGTTGGTCCGTTGGATGGCTTGAACGTACAC
>LPNX010726019.1:86189-210934 GCA_001517045.1 Pseudotsuga menziesii
ACACCTCTTAAATGGTTGTTATGTTCACGGGAATAAATCAGGTTGACTTCATTGTTGGTCCGTTGGATGGCTTGAACATACATGTTTTTTAAGCTCAGATCACTTTTTATATATATATATAATTTTCTTTTAAAATGACAAAAATATATTATTGTTACTATAGTAATTTTTTTAACAATAATTAAATTACATATTATATATCATTTTACAATAATACATTATTAATACTAAAGTATTTTATTTTTAAAGAAGACACCCATTAACTGTTATGATCTCTAGATCAACAAATTAATACAAATATATTATAACTTTTTTTTCATTGCTTTATTAAATCAGCATAGATCCAAATCCTAGGCTCTATCAAGGGCCAAGATGGATCAAATCTCTCTAGGTGCAAACCTCTTCTTAAGTATTGCACTCAAACCTATTTTTAATCGTGCATGCCTCTTTGATGAGGAATTCACCCATATGGTCAAAGAAGCTTAGCCCATACTACTTCTTGTGGAACAAAATGATGACATGGATTGACTTTCTTAGAAGCTCCATTTGCTAAAGAAAAAGGTCAAAGATTGGACTCATAACAAGTCCTTGGAGATGAGGAGGGACTCTCTGGCTCTTGATTTAGAAATTAAGGCCCTCTTGAGCTCTTCTGTATCAGGAATTCTCACTTTGAAGGAACAGAATCGACTCTCTGAGCTCAGAAAAAAATGAAACTCTTGTTGGATCATGAGCTCCTCTCATTGCAATTGAAGAGTAGCGTGACCTGGGCTACACTGGGAGATGCGAATACCAAATTTTTTCACTCTATGGTATCTTCCCGTAGGAATCAAAATGCTATTTTGACTCTAAAAGATGACAAGGGTACCCTAGTGGAAGATGAGAAGGGTTTAAAGGATTTAGGTGTTAAATACTTCTCCAATATCTTCAAGGATGATCATTAGTCAAACATTGTGGCTCAGCTCAAGGTTATAAGACTGTTTCCTTCTTTTATCCCTCGAGATGAGGTTGATAGCTTCACCTTGGAGATATCTATGGGGGAAATTGAGGGTGCTTTGAATTCTTTCAAGAGGGACAAGAGCCCTGGGCCGAATGGGTGGCCAGTTGAATTTTCCTTGGTGTTCTTCTGCATTCTGGGAAAGGATATTTTAGATGCTATAGAATGCTCTGGATTGGAAGGGAGGATCACTCCATCTTTGAACTCTACCTTTATTGCTATGATTCCTACGAGAGAAAAGACACTGAATTTTGTGGATTACAGAGCCATTTCTCTCTGCAAATTGGTGTATAAGTTCATTACCAAGATTGCGGCTTTATGGTTAAAAACTTTTTTGGACAAGTTCATTTCCTCCTAGAAGTTTGGCTTTCTTAAGAATAGGAGAAATGTAGAACCAATTTGTATAACTTGGGAGGAATTACACTCTGTGAATACAAAAAATAAAATTTCCCTAATCCTAAAGATCAACTCGGTAAAAACCTTCGATAGGGTGAACTGGTCATATATCAAACTCATATTACTGCAGATTGATGTTCCCCTGGGTGGTGTTAATTGGATTATGGGATGCCTGTCATCTACTAACTTTTCCCTACTGGTGAATGGTACTTCCTCTAGTTTTTTTTTGCCTCTAGGGGTATAAGGCAGGGCTATCCTTTATCACCTCTCCTTTTTATTCTAGTCATTAAGGGTCTAAGCTTACTGATTGAATATGCCAGGGAAAATGGTAAGATCAAAGGCATAAAAATCTCCTCACAAGTGACCCTCACACATCTACTATTTGTTAATGATGTGGTTCTCTTTGGGACTGGCACTTTGGAGGAATGGGCTTCTTTCAAGGTCATCTTGGATACTTTCTTACAGGCATCAGGTATGTGCATCAGCATGGATAAGTCTGGGTTTCTATTCAATAATGTGGAAGTGGACACATTAAACAATATCACACTCTCTCTTCCTTACAATTATGATCACATCACTCAGGGTTTCAAGTACCTGGGATATTACATCAAGCCCCTAGGTTATGTGGTGAAGGACTGGTTATGGTTGATAAAAAAATTTGAAAGGCGAATTAAGCATTGGACCTTTAAATTTCTCTCTCTCGGGGGAAGACTCATTTTGATCAGGTTTGTGCTTATCAGCATGCCTATATATTGGATGGCTCTCACCCCTGTTCCTAAATATATTTTATATAGACTCAGGAAGTTGATCTTTTCCTTTCTGTGGAGCTCGTCAGCCGACAAGATGTATCATCTGGTGAACTGGTCGTCTCTCTCCGGGCCTACAGACCTCGGTAAATGGGGTATTAAAAACTTAGCCAGGTTCAACCTTTTTTTGCATTTCAAAACTTTGTGGGTGGTTCTAAATGGGAATGGGATTTTGCACCATGTTATTACCTCTAAATATTTAAAAAACATTTATGTTGTGACCTGGCTCAGACTTAAGTCATTCTCTGTAAAGGGTGTATCGATTATTTGGAATGGATTTCTCAACACTCTCACATGGCTTAGTAGATGCTTGTCTTGGCAGGTTGGTAATGGTATGCACACTCTTATTGGATCTGATTCGATTGTTGGTTCAGACACTCAGCCCTTTCTTCCATCCAAACTCAGAGACTACTTAGAGGACTATGGCATTACCTCTCTGCAACATGCACACAATCTTTCACATGGGTCTTCATGGTATTGGCTCGATGCATATGATCTTGAGTTGGGTGGATATTGGCCCAATCTTATGAGGGAAGTGCATTACAATCCTCGAACATGGTAGGATTCGTTTCAATCCCTCTCCGGATTCTCTAATTTGGACTCACAACAAAAGGTTTGGAAATATTACGGCTTCCTTGGTATATGATTTGATTTCCAATACTCTTCATGGAACCATGATGGATCAAGTTGTTTCTCACTTGTGGAAATGTAAAATCCCATTAAAAAATTGTTGTTTCACTTGGATAGCAGTTGGGAATCGGATTTTGACATGGGATAAACTCATGAAATGTGGATTGATCGGGCCTGGTGTTTGCACCCTATGCAGCTTCAGTGAGGACTCAGTTCATCACATTTTCATCGAACTCCATTTTCCCAGATGGGCTCTCATTAGTTTCTATGAGCGTTTTTGTGTGCCTCCTTCTATGGATTACACTCTCAGTTTATTTTTGGACCACCGATTCATCAAGCACACCATTCACTCTGTCCACAGCTACATTCCTATTTTTGTTTTCTGGAGTGTTTGGAAAATGCGCAATAGGTGCATATTTGATGGTAAGAAGGCCTCCATGATGGACATCATTCACCAGGTGGATTACCTTATGCATTTGTATCCTGTTCCAAAGCAGAAGAAATTTTTTAGGAACATTGGATCTAGCCCAAAGATTACTTTTCCTTGTGGATTTTTTGATGGGGATGCTATAGAAAAAAAGGGTGGAGCTGGTTTTGTCTTGTTTCTTAATGAATCTCACTCTCTCAGCTTCTCTATGGGTTGTGGCTTTAGCACCAATACAAGGGAAAAATTTCTAGCCCTATGGGCTCTTCTTGTTGTAGCAAAAGAAATGGGGATTCCATCCTTAAATATTTTTGGTGTCTCCTCAGTCATTATCAACTAGGAAAGCAGTGTTCCATCTTTGGATTCACCTTTCTTAGATCACTGGTGTTAGGATATCAGGTTACAAATGAACAGTTTCTCCTTTTTGGTAATCAAGCATATCTATCATGAGCACAATCAGTGAGTTGATTGCCTATCAAAAGATGCCTTGGATTTGGCTCCTGGATCTGGTATTTTCACTAGGTTTATTTATGGTTTGAATGATTTGAAAGGGTTTTTTTTTCTCTTTTAGAGCATGGTGCTAGGACTTGGTCCCTTTATTTTTTATGGGCACCTATTTTTTGGCTGTATGGAGTAGGCTTCTTTTGGTAGAGCACTCAGCTCCCTCTCTGTGCACATGATGGTTATTCTTGGTTGTCATCTGGCTTTTGGTCATGACTGTTAGCACCTTTTTTTATCCTTTCTATGTACTCGATGTTAGGATCTCGTCTCTGCTCCTTTTCTCATGGTGAATTGATGGCCTCTTGGCATCTTTTGGTTGCTATTATGCATGCTTAGAGGCCTGGTTGATGGCTTCTCCTCTCTATATCTTTGCTCTTGGAAAATTTTGGTAGCTTTTATGCTGTTTAAAAGCATAGTTGTAGGCTACAATGTATATGATGTCCTTTGATTCAATTAAATGAATATGAAGGTCTGGTATTTTTTCTTCTGAAAAAAAAAGTATTGCACTCAATAAGCTATCAGCTTTGGTGTGTCCTATATACTTTATCTTTAAGGTCAACATATAATATTTTTATTATTAATATTTAATATTATTTATTTTGTTAATAACGAACATTACAACATCTCCCCCATACATGGTTTTAAAACCATTTGCAAGGCCCTCCTAAACCATGTACAATAAAACAATGGGTTGTTTAGGAGGCCTGGCACATGGTTTCAAAACCATGTGCAAGGCCCTCATAAACCATGTACAATAAAACCATGGGTTGTTTAGTAGGCCTTGCACATGGTTTTAAAACCATGTGCAAGGACAATTTTTTTGGGGGGATAATTCAATTTTTTATTTTTTATTATTTTGTTAAGTATGAACATTACAACATATTTTTTTGGAGATAATTAAATTTTTTATTTTTTATTGTTTTCTAAGGTAGGAACATTACAACATCTCCCCCGTATTAGTTTTTTTAACTTGCAGACATTTTATTTAGTCAATAATTAAAAATTTTATTTTTTATTATTTTTTATAGTAATAATGTTACATATGGTTAGAAGATCTCCCCCATACTAAACTGTAAAACACCTCTAGGTACAATAAAAAATAAATACCAAAATAAAAAATTTACTTAAACCATTTATAAATGGATACAACTAAAATCACTAACATATTTTGTATAATTATAAGGATTCCTCACTTATGGATCATGTCTTAAAAATTCTCATACATATAAATATGGATTTTTGTGGTATCCGAATTCCCCACAATAAACATGTATGTGGTTTTAACTGCTACCTATCCGTAGTTTGTGATATTTTGATTCTCAATGCCGATGATGTGTTTTCGTTTACATCATATAAGTGTCCAAGAACTAGATCCTCAAAGACTTGATCATCTAGCCAGTTCGACGGTCCAAATGTAACTACAAATCTAACAATTTTTTCATACAGCATTTTAAAAATTGAATGATTGCACTTATTTATTTCAAAATCCATGGTTTTTTTATGCTTTAAAATTCCTCCCATCTTCATTTTAGTGTTCACCTTACTCCCTTTATTTATAGCATCAAGTGTCCCACTCTTATATTCTTTCTTGATCTTCTCTCTGTTGTCAGAACATAGAATTTATAACCTATAACATTGCATTCTCTCCTCTTTTATTCTCTTGGTATCTCCATGGATATTCTCTATTTTATGCTCCCTTGGAAATCTCAATGATTCACTTATCTCCTTCTTCTGCACCTATGCACTCAAAAGAACCGATATTGTTGATCAAACTAGGGACCACAACATGATATTCCTCATATTCACTGACATATACCACAACAACTGCAATTTCCTTCTCATTTTTCTCCTCACAACTCATTGTCATGTATAGTATTTCAATACCTAATTATCCTTCTGCATTCTACATTGTGACCTCGACAACTTTCTTAGTTACCTTCTCCTTAGTACTTCCTTCACCACAAAACCACTTTTCCATGGAATCAATATATTCTTCCCATTCATTTCTTCCTTCAACCTTTATGGTATCCTCTTCCATTAGTACAAGCTCCTCAGCCTCCTCTTCCTTCACAACAATGTTAAATTTGTTCTCTTCATAAGAAGCTTCATCCTCACTTTCTTTCATTTTCCCTATTATTTTGATGCATGGTCGCCAACTACATTCTATCCTTCCTTATACAAGTTTACCAAGGTACCAACATCCCCTAGGTTATATTACACCTTATCCTCTGCAAGGTCTACTCCCTCGTATTCTTTTGTGGCATATACATTGAATCTTTCCTCTTCTTTGACCTCATGGATCTAGGAATATCCACTTCTTCCTATTTGAAGAATATGTTGGTATTCCTCCCCTATTTATATAGGGAGTCTTGAACCTCCTCTCTTACCCTCATCATATCAGAGTGACCATCATCTATCTCATCTTCTTCTTCTTCCTTTGGGTAACCCATGGTTAATCCTTCTTCCAAATCTTCTTTCTACTGATCATAGGAATTGGTACAACATGCCTCTTGTTCTTGCTCCAACACCTTAATCCTTTCCACAATTAGCTTGTTAATATTACTCACGTCCTCCACTGTAAGGCTCATTGTCTCTTCTATCAAGACATTTAGTAGCTTTTCACACCTTAAGATTTTATCGACCTCTCAAGATCCTTAAGGAGATTATTTACATTCACTAATGTTCTCCTCAAATTGTCACATACCTCTATGGGAACCATCACATCCCATGACCTCCTCTTAGTCAAATTTCTCATATTTAACCACCTTCTACAATCCATATTTGCAACTTCACAACATCTAGTTCCTTTGAGAACTTTCCTATTGAGTTCTCTCTCTAACTGTTCTACCTAGCTCCCTCAGTTGGAACAATTATCTTATCAACTTAGTATGTGGAACTCAATTCCACCTTCACCTTCAAGTGTGATTCCATTTCAGTAGAAAAATATACCCAAACACCTTTTTAAAGATACTTTAATTTCTTAGAATTTATCTCATGCCAATTTCTTCCTCTTCTTCACTTGATAGCTAGACTGTTAGTTTTTCTTTAGATCTGATTAGTTTATCAGGATATTTATTTGAAACAATAACAAGTATAGCAATATGCATAAGATATAAAAGATACACAAGACACAATTTTTTTCACCGAGGAAACCATAAAGGAGAAAACCCCGCCAACTTCCTGAGAATAGTAAGATTATAAAAAATAGTAATAAGAAGTATTCAACAATTATCTGTCTCTCCTCCTTTGTCTCTCTCTCTCTCATGAGAAATTGAGAGTGTGAGGTGCATATAAATGAGGGAGAGAAACTCCCTATTTATACCCTTTCAATTCATTGACCAAACATAAGACTGGGGCTCACATGTCTTCCCTAACAAGAACGACTTCTCCCAGAGAGACTCCAAATACAAATTACATGATGTTACACTAGGGACTATTGCCTAGACTTACATCTAAGGTTGTACCTCAAGGTATAGACACAATTAAGACATCCTGCAAGAGGTTAAAAACATCCCCAATGGGGGCACAACAACATACAATGATAATATACATCAGAATATCTTCCAAAGATACAAATACATCAACACTCTCTCTTAACTATGAAGGTATTCTCTCTCTTCACAGTCATCAACACATCTGATCAAGTCTTCATAGCATAGGCATCATCACAGAGTCATAGAGTCATCATCATAGCTACTATCATCATCTTTTTATTATACATCATCGATCGGTACTATCTATCATTGGAAGTTTCTACAGAACCATCCCTATCTCGACCAGGTGTAGGACTAGTCCTCATTTAGGTCCTCATCGCATCTCAAGAAATCCATCTTGTAGGAATGGTTCATGACCTTCTTTACATTTCCACAACAATAACCTTTGTCTCCTACCTTCATCTCATCCTATCCAAATCATCTCTTTTTTCTTGCACAAAATAAAACAAGGAACAAATCTTTAGATGCAGACCACCTACGTTCTTTCACCATAGTAGTAAGCCAGGATCATTTTCACATCATTAAGACATCCTACAACTTCTACTATGTGAGAATCTCCTAGGAGAACAATCAATGCATTATGTCTTTGCATGGTCAACATGCACTCTATCAGTAGAACCACCTAGGTGCACCTCTCGTGCTTCATGAACTTATCATCTCAACATGGGAACACATATATAGATATATATGTAAGGACAGATTATGACCAAACAAACTTCTACATCAAGACCTTTTATGTTCCTTCTTCAATCACAAGGACTTATTACATTTGAACAAATTGCATCTAGGATCTTTTATGTTCAGACAACCTTCGGGGTGTATTACTTCCAAGTAACCTGTGTACCATGCCAGCTCTCATTTTACACTCGAATAGGCTATCATCAGATGGATTATGTCTAACTATAACCTGCGAGATTCGCCAGAACCGATTACATCCGAGGACAACCTATAAGATTGATTACATCTAAGCATCTTTCCTCACCAGTATTTTTCCCACTCGAACAACCTCTCACATTTCCCATGTGAGATATTATGCATCAACTATTTCTATCATAGAACACATCAGGACTGATTACATCCAAGTATAACCTGCGAGCTTTGTTGGGACTTATCCAAGGATAGCCTACAAGACTGGTTATGTTTGACCAACCTACGAACTTCGCTAGGATGTTATGCTTAGACAACCTGTCTCTATATCTATTCTAGAAAACATTGCTCCCTCTTTCAAGGGATCACGATTTAGATCACACCATGTCTTTCTCTGAAGTACTTAATCTTCACTCTTGTGAGAGGCTTGGTCAACACATCGGCTATATTCTCCTCTGTTGCCACGTATTGGAGCTTCACTGCTCCTCTCTGTACCATATCCCTGATATAATGAAAATTGATCTCAATGTGCTTCGAATTTTCATGGAACACTAGTTTTTCTAAAAGCTTCACGCAACCTTGATTTTCTCAAAAGATACAAGTCACATCCAACTGGAGATCAAATAAGTCATACAATAGCTTTCATAGCCACATTGCCTTGCAACTAGCCGAGAAAGTGCCAACATACTCTTCCTCAACTGTACTCAATGCCACACATGATTGCTTCCTGTTGAACCAGGAGATCATGCAAGATCCAAAAGTGAAGCAACCACCTGAGGTGCTCTTCCTGTTAGTGGCTCTACCTTCCCAGTCCAAATCAACATAACCTTGTAGGTTAGTATTTTTATTCGTATCATATTTGAGCCCATAATCCACTGTACCTTTTAGGTACCTCAGAACATGCTTTGCAACTACTAGGTGAATAGGTCTCGGATCCTCCAGGAACTAGCTCAAGGTGTTCACCACAAAGAATAGTTCTGGTCTCATATTCGTCATATATGTCAATGAGCCAATCATCTCATGATACATCATGGCATCAACCAATTTAGATGAAGCATCACTCAGAAGCTTCAAGTTAGATTCCATAGGTGTGGCTATCGCCTTGTATTCCAACATTCTGAACCTCTTCAAAATGATCCACTGCATGCTTCCCTTGCCCAATGAATATTCCATCTGCACTCTTCCACACCTCCATGCCTAATAAGTAGTGCATCATACCTAGGTCTTTCATCTCGAACTCTGTATCAAGTATCCTCCTTGCATCTGTAATGAGTTCATCTTCGCCTGCCATAAACAAGTCATCGACATATAGCAGGATTATCAATGGAATTTTGTATTCCACCTTGAAGTAGAGGTTGGAATCCTCTTTACACTTGGTAAATCCCAAGCTCATTAGGAAGCTATCCATCCTGTCGTACCATGTCCTCGGTGCTTGTTTCAATCCATGCATGACCTTCTTTAATTTGAACACATGGGTCTTCCTTTCATGTGTCTCGAATCCTAGTGGTTATTCCACACACACTTCCTCCTCGACTACACCATTCAAGAAAGTTTTCTTGACATACATATGATGTATTTTCCATTCCATAAATGTTGCCAAAGAAAGTATGGTCCTAATGGAAGTGTACCTTGCCACGGGTGAAAATTTATCTTTGTAGTCTATTCCTTCTTTATGTGAGAATACTTTTGCTATGAACCTTGACTTCAATTTCATGATGTTTCCATATGAAGCATGCTTGATCTTATGGATCCACTTTGGAGTCATGGCAAACTTCTTCTCCGATCTCGTAACTATTTCCAGACATATTTCTTCATGATCAACTGATACTCCTCTATCATAGCATCCTTCCATTCTTTATTTTTGTAGCACCTTTATAGATGGATGGTTCTTTGTCAATGATGTCACACAGCAGGGCCACATAGCTATTGTAGGAATTTTCTCTCTTTCTCTCTCTATGTATTCCTTCTGGAGCACCATGCCTTTCATCTTTTCATTTGAGCTCCCATTCCCATGCTGGTTTCCTCTTGTGGGAGTCATTCTCAAGGAATGTATTTACTGGCTCTTGTGGTTCTGTCATGTTGTGATATTCATGGTCTTCTAGAATTGGTTACCCAATTTCCATTTCTCGAACTCTTGTCTCTTCAGGTTTCTCGACTTCCTAGATAGGAGTCCTCCTGGATATGAAGTATGTTGAGTCTTCATAAAAGGTTACATATCTATTGATATCTATATTCTTGAATCATGGGAAGTATATTAGGTATCCCTTTGATGTATCATTGTATCCTACGAGTATACCCTTCCTCCTAGAAGGATCAAACTTGGTCCTTTTATCCTTTGGGATATGTATGTACACCGAGAAACAAAATATCCTCAGGTCGTTGACTTCTGGTTTCTCTCCCGAGAAATCCTCTTCAATATTCTTGTTTTCAAGTACTTGATGAGGAGAATGCTTATGTACATACACAATTTCTCTTGTTTTATCTGCCCAAAGGTGCATAGGAATATCTTGGTCATGTGGCATTACCCTTGTTTCTTCCATGGTGGTTTAGTTCTTTCTCTATGAAACCCCATTCTGTTGAGGATTGTATGGAGTGCTCAACTCCCTCTTAATACCAGAATCTCTGCAGAGCTCTTAAAATTCATCTGATGTGAGTTCTCTGCCATTATCTTACCATAGAATATTGATCTTCTTATCAGTCTGGTTCTCAACTAAGGATTTGTATTCCTTGAACTTATTGAAAACTTCAATTTTCCCTTTCAATAAATATATTCAAGTCTTACATCAGAAATCATATATAAAGGACACATAGCATACATACTTTCTTAATGAGTTAGAAGACATGGGTCCACATACATCCGAGTGTACTATCTCCAGTGTTAATTTAGCCTTTCTCTCACTGCTAGGAAATGTATTCTTTGCATTCTTTCCTTGTGCACATCCTTTGTAAATTCCTTCATGCTTTTCCTTGATCTCTGTCAATATTGAGACTACTTTTCTTTCCATCGGTACTGCTCTGTAGTGCACATGTGAAATCCTTTTATGCCATAGTTTGCTTGGTTCAATTGACTCATGAACTGCTTATTCAGGTTGTCCCTTTAGCTTGTACAAGCCTCCGTCTTCTTCTCCAATCATTATTGCATCCTCTATTATCTTTCTTCTGGGCCACATCGGAAATCAGCCATCAACAAAATAAACCCTAATTCCCTTTTGAATCTAGTGTAGATATGGAGAGAAGATTCTTTTTCAATCCTGGAACATATAGCACATCTTGCATCTTTAAATATTTCCCAGAGTCAAGATTGTATGAATCTCCTCCACTCCCTTTTATGGGGTATTGGTAATCATCACCAAGTTTCACCTTGTGTGGTGACTCATGTTTAGACATATTGACAAATGATCCCTTGTATCTCGTCATGTGTTTAGAAGCTCCACTATCCACAAGACAATCATTGCTTCTGTGTGAGATAGTGCTAATAAGTGCTGAGATTAGCACATACCCTTCATCTCAAACATTGTTCTCCTATATAAATATTTTGTTTGTTGGTTCATCATCTTTGGCAATATGAGAATGGTGTCTCTTTTTCCCGATGGAACAATCTCTTGCAAAATGTCCCTTTTCATCACAAGTGTAGCATTGAACATTTGAAGTATCTCTTTTGGTATTCTTCAGTTTTTTTCCTTCTTATTTTTGTGATGAAAGTTCTCCTTCTTCTCCTTCTTCTTGAAGCTCTTCTTGGTGTGATCTGTGAGAGCTTGATCTTTAGTTTCTCCCATATTATCTTCTCTTATCACGAGTAGAAATTCTTGTTGTGCACATTCTTCTCGGAGTCTGCTGAAACAGATCAACCTCCTTCTTACACAAATTCCTTGAATGAATGAGTACCATGATCTAGGGATACCATTCAAGGTAGTCATTACCATTTCTCCTTATTTGACATTCTCTTCAACCGCTTTTACTTGTTCTTTGATTTGAGCAACCCTTGTGAAGTAAGGCTGTATAGACTAGGAGTTCTGTATCTTCACATTATTCAACTAGTTCCTCAAAGTCATATTTCGGTTGTGTTATAATTTTTGTGCCATTTAGATCATCAAGCAAAGAGTCCAAATTATTGATGCATTGAATAGGAATGAATTATACAAATTGAACAAATCAAATATCATAGGAAACAAACAAGTATTTCTCAGGGAATTATAGCATTGTCTTCATTACATAATCTGGTGTTATAATAGTGTTACATAGGAAAAGAATTCGAATCATTAGGTATGAATTCAAATCTCCCAACTAGATGTGATTGCATCTGACTGAATGGCTAACTAAAGTTGTCTAAATCACTATCGGATTCCAAATGGTTAGCTCTAGATGTCAAATAAAGTCACATAATCAATTAATAATCAGTTAACTCAGTCTAATTGAAGTGGTAGGTCAGAAAAGGATCCTTATCCACATGCAACCATGTCTAACCGGCGCTAACTGAGATGAAAGTGAACTAACTGAAAGTAACTGGAAAATAACTAAGATTAATTAATTTTAACTCCAACTAACTAAAGGAGGTTGGTGTCGGGACTACCGGTGACTCATAAGATGTAGGGATTGGCCTAGGAGGTGCCTAAACCAATTCATGCAAGTGCAGTTAGTGGAATTTATCCTCTATCATTGTTCGCCACACTCTAGTGACTGGTACATGTGGCCCCATTAGGCAAAGTGGACCCAATGGCACTAGTGGACCCAATAATAATAAAATACTTCTAATTTAGGAAAATAATAATATAATAGACAATATGGTCAAGGGAGGATTGTAAATCCTAAAACCCCCCCTGAATCCTAACTTGGACAACGGTCAGCCTTTGCAACAAGGCAATAAGTCACCCATATACAATATAAAAGATAAAATAAATATGCTTAATAAACTATGGAAATAGGGTAAAACCTCATGGGAAACCCCCCCCCCCCTCAAAATAAGCAAAAAATAGGAAAATACAAGCTATCTTTAGAAGAAAGAGGCTTCCTCCTTAGAAAAATAACTTGTCAAAAAGTGCTGCAAATTTTGCAGCTCTATGTAGCAGCATGGTCCTTCTGTGCAGTAACATCCTGAAGCTGTGTATATCAACCTCTCAATGTATTTCTGAACTACTGAATCTGTGTGTTTTTTCTAGATGGTAAATGTAGAGAATGATCAAGTTTCTTATTATGTGGACCAAGTGGTTGATCATTCACCATCATCAAGTAGCACCGAACTGGAATTTTACTACACTAATCTATAGGGAACGAATCTATGAGAGAGAGTGCAACATGCTCATTCTGATACTGGGACCTGGTTCTCCTTTTGTCTTTTGGATTTCCTGCAGAATCCCCAACTGCATCAATGATATTTTGCACCCATCTAGGATTAGGACTTTGGTTTGGAATGGGTGCTAGATATGGATTTGGAATCTTAGGAGGTTCAGCCTCAATAACAGGACCATGCTAGTCTTGATCCTCTTCATCTGAATCTGAAACATGTAGCAAATCATCATCATCAAAAATGGGAGGAAGAGTGTTTATACCTTATTTTTCTTTGGATGGTGGTGCATCATACAACTCATCTTCTTCAAACTGAGCACTCTGCTCAATGAAGCATTTCCTAGTTCAAACCTCCATCAACTTGTATGCTTTTCCATCTTATGCATATCCCAGCATAATGAATTCACTTCTTTGGGATTGGAAGGCATTCCTCTTGTCAATTGGTATTCTAGCCAAAGATTTGGAACCAAAAAATGTCAAATGAGAGACATTGGGCTTATACCCATGCAATGCTTTGAATGGAGTGGCCCCAACCACTGATTTATGAGGCACTATGTTCTGAAAATATGAAGAACAATTTACAACTTCTTCCCAAAGAGAAGGAGGGAGATTCTTACCATGGAGAAGGCATGTTGCCATCTCTTTCAGTGATCTGTTCTTCCTCTCATCCACACCATTTTGATGTGGTGTGTATGGAACTAGGTGTTCCATTTGAATACCCTCTGATTCAAATAAATAATGAAACTCTATTTTTATGTACTCTTCTACTTTATCATATCTTATGGACTTGATTTTCTTACTGAAAGTATTCTCAACCATAGCTTTAACAACTTCAAAAATATCAAAAAAATTTGATTTCTGTTTCATAAAGTAGATCCAACAATTTCTAGAACAATCATCAATAAAGGTGAGGAAATACCTACAACCATTAATGGAGTTTGTGGGCATAGATCCAACCAGATCACTATGTATCAAATCAAGAATGAAGGAAACTCTATGTGCCTTCCCAACTTCATACCTCTTCTATGGATGCTTACCTACCAAGCAACCATAACATACTCCATTGGAAGTTTGGATGAGAGGCAAACCTTCAAACATTTTATCATTGTGGAGTTGTTGGAGATATTTGAAATTGAGATGACCATATCTCTCATGCAGAATCTTGCAGGTGTTGTTAGCATGAGACAATAAAGCTGTAGGAGGTGAGACGGATAAAAAATACGAGAACTCATAATATTTAGTAGAATGATTCGCAATACCTTTTGCTATGAGTTGTCTGGTATTTTTTTCTGTGATCTCAACTGTATCTTAATCAAATATAACTCTCTTGGGAGATCCTATATGATTCATTTGATAAATAGACAATAGATTAGCTGCAAGGTAGGGCACATAGAGTACATTCTTGAACTCACCATGCTTCGCTCTGACTGAGCCCCTTCCTTATGCTGGAATTTGGCAATCATCTCGCATGTGAATATTAGGCCCTTTTGATAGTGTGAGGATGGAAAAGGATTCTTTGGAGGAAACCATGTAATTGGATGTTCCATAATCAATTATATATGTTGTTGACTGAAGAAGGATATCCTTCAAGGCATGGAACCTTTCATCATCTTCTGGTTGTGGTTCATCATCAGGATTCTTTTCTCTTTAAGGGAGAGAAATGTTATTCTTCTTGAGGAGAGAAGTTAGATGGTCAACTTGCTTCTTCATCCAAGATTATTCAAGGTGAAAACCCCTCATACAATAGGGACACATCTTCTTTTATAACTTCTTCTTTTTCTTAGAGCCATAGACTCCTTCATAAGTCTTATGATTCTCTTTCGGCTTTGAATCAGTTTTTTTTATGCTCCTTCCCTTTAGATATCCCTTTAGCTTGCTTTTTGGTAGAGTATGTCACTAGGAGAGATTGATCTTTGGAAGCCTTGATGACTCCCATCTGGATCAACTTCTCTTGCTGCTGTATTAAGGATTCGGCAAAGGAACCAAGTTAGGGCATCTTCTAGTTAGGAATGGAAGTTCTCCCAGAGTGGAAGATTGAGACAAATATAGAATACTCAGGACCTAGTTTTCTAAGTATGGAGAGAACATGTTGCTCATCCTTTATTTCTATTTTGCATTGTCTGCATTGTAGTGCAAGAAACTTGAATTTAGTAAAGAATTGTTGCACCATCTCAAAACTACTGGGATGTAAGCCTACCAAATCATTATCCAGAATGTGTCCCCAGAGCTCATCTTGCTTGCCAAACAAGTTTTCAATCCTCTCCCAAGATTCCCTGGGAGTCCTCAAACCTTCAAGGTGGAAGAGGAGATCTATGGATATGTGAGTACATAGATAACTGTAATCTTCATCTAAGCGGTTTAGAAACTTGTTTCTCTCAACTGGATGATGGGGCTTGGCCTCCCTAGAAAGTATTATCCTAAATTAGCCATGGTTGCGCAAGTGCAGCAGCATATCTACCCTCCAATCAACATAATTGAAGGGTGTTAGGATACGAGGTGTAGGAGATTGAGAATCGATAATTTTCTGGCTAGAAAAGACAACATCTTCACAAAAGCTACATAGAACTTGTAGAATTTCACTGCAAAATACTAAAAAATTCAAACTATGTTAGAATCATGCCTTCTCTCTTAACGTGGACACCTTCTCAGGGCCCGTCATGCCTGCACCACCACTCTAAATAAATTCATAGGAAGCAAGGCACTCTTTGTGGGACTTTTGTGGAAACCCAACTACTTTTGGTGTTCAATGGAGAGTACAAAGACATGAAGCTCGCTTGAATGACTCTGATACCATATTATAATTGTTGTGCCATTTAGATCATCAATCAAAGAGTCCAAATTATTGATGCAGTGAATAGGAATGAATTATACAAATTGAACAAATCAAATCTCATAGGAAACAGACAAGTATTGCTCAGGGAATTACAGTATTATCTTTATTAGATAATCCAATGTTACAATAGTGTTACATAGGAAAATAATTCGAATCATTAGGGACGAATTCGAATATCCCAACTGGATGTGACTATATCTAACTGAATGGATAACTAAAGATGTCTTAATCACTACCGGAGTCCAAATGGTTAACTCCAGATGTCTAATCAAGTCACACAATCAATAATAATCAGTTAACGCAGTCTAACTGAAGTGGTAGGTGAGAAAAGGTGCCTTATCAACATGCAGTCATGTATAACTAGTGCTACTGAGTTGAAAGTGAACTAACTGAAAGTAAATATAAAATAACTAAGCTTAACTAGTTCCAACTCCAACTGACTAAAGGAGTTTGGTTCCAGGACTCCGAATGGCTCCTAAAATGTAGGGATTGTCCTAGGAGGCACCTAAATTGATGGATGCAAGTGCAGTCAGTGGTAGTTAGCCTCTATTAGTGTTCCCCACACTCTAGTAACTGGTACATGTGGCCTCATTAGGCCAAGTGGACCCAATGGTACTAGTGGACCAAATAATAATAAAATACTGGTGAGTTAGGTAAATAATAGTCTAATAGACAATATGGTCAAGGGAGGATTATAAATCCTAACAGGTTGATGTTCTTTCCTTCCAACATCTTTGTCAAAGCATCATAAACTTCCTTTAGTGTATTGAATGTAGACACATGGAAAATGAGGTGATCCTTAATGGAATAAGCAATGATTCTCTTATTCTTAGCCATGCTTCTCTTATTAGCAACCTTAGCCTCATCTCGCTCTAGTTCTGGAACTTCTTTAGTGATAAACTGATCCAATTTTTTTTCCAAGGATCAGATAGATTATGTACTTCGATGCTCAAAAATTATTAAACCCTCCAAGATTGTCATCAAGCTGAGTATGGCGAGTCATCTTTTCAAGAGAGAAGCTCAAAAGGAAATAAAAAATATTTATATCTTACCGATTTGAGGTGTCCGACCTGATTCCAGAGCTGGCTAACCTACGGTTTGTTAGAGAAAACCTAATTTTCCAAACTTCAAGTTTGGGAATTATGTTTGGATAGAAAGATGTTCCTCCTTGTGGAGATTTTCTTAGTAGGGTCACTTTCTAAAAACTGAGGTGGGAAGCCTCTGAAACTTCATTCCCTAGTTCTTCCCTACAATAATGACAGGATAAAAAATGAAACTTCTTCAATATTGAATATGCTTCCACCATAATATGTGCCCTACTGAGGCAATTTATCCTGGCCCTCTTCTCTTGATGATCTATGGAGAGAACACCTTGAACTAGGAATCCCTGCCGTATATTTCTTTCTTTCAGAGAGGCTCTGATACCATGTTATGTTTTCTTTAGATATGATTAATTTATTTAGGATCTTTATATGAAATAATAACAAGTACAATAAGATACATAATATATAAAAGATACATCAAAATAATGAGATCATCAAAATCATTAATAATAAGTTTTCAATAGCTATTTATCTCTCTCTCTCTCTCTCTCTCTCTCTCTCTCTCTCTCTCTCTCTCTCTCTCATGCGAACTTGAGAGTGTGAGGTGCATATAAATGAAGGAGAGTGCCTCCCTATTTATACCATTTCAAGTCACCGACCAAACATAATACTGGGGCCCACATGTATTCCCTAACAATGCCGAATTCTCCCAGAGAGACTCCAAATACACATTATATGATGTTACACTAGGGAATATTTCCCCGAGTTACAATAGAGGTTGTACCTCAAGGTCTATACACAATTAAAACATCCCGCAAGGGGGTAAACACATCCACAATGAGGGTACAACAACATACAATGATTATATACATCATAATATCTTCCAAAGTTACAAATAGATCAACATAGATTATTGAACCTTCAAAGATGGAGTTATCCTTGCAACTCTACCCAAACAAAAATATAGCTATCTTCCTATACTTTTCACAACTCTACCCACAATCACAACTATGGATTTGTAGCTTCTTCACACTCATTTAAGTTTCTCCTACTTTGATACCAAAAAGTGATGCACATTCAATAGTTAGATTCTCAACCATACATTGAACCTCAAAGCACACAGTGGGGTTCATGCTATGCAGAAGGGAGAGAGGGATTAGGATTTGTCCCTACTCAACAGATTTTGCATAATACCTATATTGAATAAAGAGTCTAATAATAGTGGATAGAATGGCCCTTCCTCTATTATTCATAATAATATATCAATTTACAACTATGACTCAATGCCACAATTTATCATACATGGGTTGTGTGACACTTCAATCTTTTTTACCCTACTAGTCTCTATATCAACCATGAAATACATTCACAATAGATACCTCCCTTATCCTCCCATCTAAATACACTTCTCTTCTCTTTTGTTCTCTTCTCTCTTCTTTGTTTAATTGTTATACTCTATTTTTGAACTATTAAATGAATTTAACATTGATGTCAATGGTTTCAATATATCTATGTCATTAATATTGAGTGATGTTGTCATTCATGTCAAAGTGATAATGTCAATGTCACAGTAATGTTGAATATGTACTAGCGATGATGATGAGGGGGAATTAGTATAGGATGGTTTCTTGAGCAATGTTCGATGAAGTCTTATGAATTCTTGTGAAGTCATGAAGATAATACAATAAGAATAATTGAATCCCTTAAAGAATCTCTTGAAGAAGAATCCTTGACACAAGTGTATATAACTCCAAAGCGGTCTCCTTATGGTATATCAGTTATGCATGGCCCTCACAGGAAGACACTTTGAATTGTAACCAAATAGAGAAAACCATTAAAGAAGTCTCTAAGTTTTCTCCAAGGTAATATTGGTGTAAAGTGTGAAGAAAATCCTAAAATAATGATGGTGTGTATGCGTGACTAGGATGATTGGTCCATATGACCATGAGAAGTAACCCCTGAAGTAATAAGGATTGCTCCACACCACGATGGTGTGAAATATGAATAAACCCCCAAAGTAATGGTGATTTTTTCCACGTAACCCTAAACATACATTTGGTGTTTGGTCAAGATGATCCTGAAATGAATAAATAATTATGCCCTTAAGTATGATGATGAGGAAATGGCCCAAAATATTCTTTAAGATGTTTCGAAGTGATATAAAAGGAAATATGAAGTTCCATGTTATAACTCAAAAATTGGTCCATGAAGTTGGGATTGATTCATTAAAGTCCCCTTTAAAATATGGAGATGCTAATTTTAAGAAGAATTATATTTTTTTCCATATAATAAGTTAAATTCATCTTGGAGAGTATAAATAAGAGTTGAAACTTCTCGTTTTATCATGATTCAAGTCTCCCTTTTCTAACTTGCAACTACTAGGAGAAAAGTGAAAAATATTGAGAAGGATAAAAGTTCAAGAGGAGAAGAGCAAAGTTTTGAGGAGGATCAGGTATATTCATGAAGAATTGCATAACATTCTAATACAATATCACAATTACAAACTTATTGGATTGTTGGAAAGCTTATTGTAAGGGCTAAGTGATGACATGATATAGAGTTTCTTTTGGTGAAGAGTTTATTTCTTGTATCTTAATATTGGAAAAGGTATGGTTCTTTCGTATGGGATTATATTTTGATGATACATGTATCCCATGGACTAGGGTCTATATTGTTATCTTGACAATGGTATGAATCTTGTACATGTACTAGAGATTCTCTCTTGGTGAACCTTGTTGAAAATATTGCATAGAGTGTTGTGAAATTGCATGGATTGTGATGATACTTTCATAGATTATGGTGATGATATTGATATAGATCATGGCAATGGCATATATCATGATGATGTTATTGGAATACCTTATGGTGATGCTCTTGGTATAGATCATGGTGATGGTATATCATTATGATGATGTTATTTGAAAATATTATGGTGACGATCTCACATATATTGTAGTGATCTTGCATAGATTATAGTGAACTTGATAAGTTATAGTGATTATGGTGATGGTAATGGAATAAATCATGGTGATTATCTTGGCATAGATTTAGTGATATTAGCATGCATTAGTGTGATTTTACTACCATAATCTAGGGTTCCTCTATTGGAATGGCATGGTTCTTGAAGGTGATAATGATGTTAAAGGTTTGAAGAAACAAGAAAATCAAGTGTGTGGGTGATTGTTTTTATGGGATTTTATTACACTCTTTTGAGACATCATTTTTGTTCTATTCAAGAAGGTTTTTATGAAAATTTGAAGATACATTTGAAGGACCCATTTCATCCTTGTTTGTGAATATTTCGAAGACATATTTTGGTCTTGCAGAAGAGGTTTTTCTTGTAGATCTGAAGACTATCTTGGAATATGTTGCTTACATATTTGCAAAATGAGATATAGTTTGAGATAGTGACAATGATAGTGACAGTGATAGTTGAATAGGATAAGAATACTGAAGAAACATTATCAACTTAACTAAAACAAAAGTAAGAAACATGTAAAGGGAAGGAAAATTCTTATCAAGAACAAGAAGTTGAAATTGTCTCCTTAAAGAAAGAACTTGAAATGTTAAGTATGGAAAACTTCAAAACTGAAGTGGACCTCTCAAATATCTGAAAGGAGAACCAATTACAACGAAATCATTTTCAAAACGCTCAGGAGGATTATTGAAATTCAAAATGATGGATGGTAGATAGTAGTGAATAATTTGAAAATACCATTATTGGTTTGAGAGGTCAAATATAAGATTCCAATAAAATTGAAGAAGACCTAAAATTCAAGTTCAAGAAAAGGAAGACATTTATAAAAGGAAATATCTTGAGATCCTCTCTCTAAATCAATATTTGGACAAGATAGTTACCTAGATGAAAACAAATTTAAACCCTGAGAAGAGCATTGAAGAAAGTGAAAGCTCCAAGCCACTATATAAGAAAATTGAAAAAAAAACGCTAAGAGTTATGTACATATTTTCAAAATCTCCCATCAATGCAAACACTATAAAATAAAAAGTCATGGTCAGCAAGATTCAAGGAAGAATAGGTACAAAGATGTTACATCACAAAGAAGATATTTTTCTCCCATGTACCAAAGTTTGTTTTTTAGTTATTTTTTTCATGTAACCGTTTTTGACATAGAGCTAGAGATTGCAAGGCTTATAATGAAAATTCTCAAGCAAGAAACGGAGGTTTCCACATGAGCTACAATGTTGAATGCTAAAATTGCCACAATTATGGGAACATGGAAAGATATTTTAGAAGTATGATGGACTACAACATTGAATGATACAAATACCAGAATTTTGGTCACACAACTCGTGCCAGTAGAATCCTATTGGAGTCTTCCATGAAAGAAAATTCTCATTTTAAAATGTAGAAGAAGAAGTCGGAAGGTCAGAAGGAAGAATATCATGGATTGGTCCTCTCAATAGATGAAGAAAGTTCAAATGTCAAGATAGGAAACAAAGTAATTCTCTTATATTGAATATGGGAAGCATACTGAATAAAAGAAAAAATAGTCCAAAGATAGAAGACATAAAGGAATTTTTATTACATGATGAATATGTGAGGGAAAACAAGGAATAATAGGTCAATAGAGAATTCTCATAGGACATACCTACAACAGTTGTTAACTCAAGAAATAAAGATAAATCAACAATAAAAAAAAGGTGTTAGGATTATAGATAAGAATCATGTATCAAGGAAACAATATACATTGTACTAAACAATGTGGCATATAGATTCCCAGTATCATGGACAATATTGAGGAGGATTCTAAGTAGAAGGAAAGGAAGAACAAAGATTAAGACAACAACTTAAGGATTGTATAGAGAAAATATAGGGTTTTGGTAAATCATACAAGAACATGGGGGAAGCTACTTGAGAAAGATTCAATAAATTACCTAGTATAAGGGGGATCAACATAGTCAAAGGGGGAGTGTTGTCACCAATAATAGGTATTTTTAGAAGGAATTCTTTACAAGAGGAAGAGAATGATAAACAAAACAAAGTCACACAAAAGAAGCATATTAACATGGAGAGATAAAATAATACCAAGGAGAAGGTGAAGAAAGTTTCTTCACTGATTTGTCATTAATGTCAAAGGGGGTGAGAGGGTTTAATTTGTTGCCATAAATGACAAAGGTGAATATTGTTTAATGAAGTTGACATTGATGCCAACAAGGTCAAGAGGTCTATTTCATTGATATCGAGTGATGTTAACATTGATGTCAAAGTGATAATGAATATGTGGCAACAATGTTGAAGATGTACTAGTGATGATGATGGGGGGGAATTAATAGAGGATGTATTTTTAGTAATGTTTGATTAAATATTATGAAGTCTTGTGAAGTAATTAAGATAAGAAAATAAGATTTCTTGAATCCCCTTAAGAAACTCTTAAAGAAGAAGTATTGACACAACTTTATATAACTCCAAAGATATCCCTTTATGGTGTATCGCTTACACATGGTCCTCATTGGAATACACTTTCATTTGTACACAAATAGAGAAAGCCCTTAAAGAATCCCCTAAAATTCCTCCAAAGTAATATGGTTGTAAAGTGTGAAGAAACTTGTTAAGCCCTTAATGGTGGCACATTGCCCCATATAGTGTGGCGCATTACCCCCTATATTGTGGTGCATGACATATTATTTATGTAAGATTGGATATATTGGTAGTTTTATTATTTTTTATTGTACACCTTTGCCTCCTATATATAGGAAGGATATATTCTCATTTCAGTCATCATTGTATCTTATCTTGTCTTGTGTACCCAATACATTGTGTAACGAGGTTCCTCCCTCAAATAGGAATGATATTTATGTCCGTTCTTCATTGTGAAGGTGAATATTACTATCTTATTTTCTATTTCTTCTCTTTTTATTATATTTCTAGGACTTGGTTACATAACATCTGGTATGTGAGCTCTTTCCTTGGGATTGGCTTCTGTAAAGCGTGTCATATTGAATGTTCACTACAACTTTTTTTCTTCAGGGACTCAGATATTGAGGTTAAAAACCCACTTCTAAAATAGGATGAATATCTCTAATCCTAAATTTATATCCTGAACTATTATAGTTTTGGAGATCATTGTGGAGGAATATATGGTTTGTCACTAGTCCAAAAACTAGTCCAAAACATGTCTTCTAGGGAAAAAGATCATATCTAAGGCATCCAAGATCCAAATTGAGTGATACTCATTGCATCCAAAATAATACGAACTATGGTATATGTGGTAGAAGTTTCAACTACAGAAACAAAATATTGGTTACATGGAATACTGTACAAATTCTCTCTTCTGGATAGGCCAAAAATAAGAATATTTGGGACATTTGCAATAGTGTTTTAATTATGGCACATCCAAATTTGGTAAGACCCGTGGAATTGGAAAGAGGACACATCAGGGTACCAAAAAATGAAGTTTCATACCCATAGGAGTCGAAATTTATTTTTTACCTCAGTTACAAGTGGACCCAAAAAAAACCTTGTAATCAAGGTTTGATAAAGGTACGCCCTTTTGCATTTGAATAAATTTTAGTAGAAGGATCTATTTGTGGTAATCCATAGGGTGTGATATATATTTATTTTTCAAAATTCCACCAAAAGGAATTGAAAATAATCACACTCCACTGAAACCCCCGAAGGATTCATCCCCAGCATACAATGAAATGGAAGACATATCTTTTAGAGTGTTCAAGTTGGAAGATATGATTAAAGGAAATGTGAAAATATATGACTCGGTTAAATTGGGAAATAAGATGGCTAGTAAAGAGGATCTCAAAAGGAGCGCTAGTAAAGAGGATTTTAAAGGGATGGTTAGAAAATAACATCTTCAAGAATTGAAGGAATTTATGAAGGATATAAAACATAGCTTTACTCCTCATGTATCTACTCAAGAAGAGGATAAGGAGGAAAAAAAGGACTCATTCTAGTCACATCTCATGAAAATTGAAAAACAATTGGATAATAGAAAGTTGGAGTCCTCAAAAGTTGATTATATACTACAACATCATGGGTCCAATTCAGGTCCTAGGAACTACTTTATCCGGAATATTGACATGAGAAATTTTGATGGCAAGGATCCAATCATGTGGATTTTTTAGATGGAGCAATTCTTCGATCTACACTAGGTTCCAACTTTGAAAAGGTAACTATTGTATCCCTATATTTAGAACTTGATCAATTTGTATGGTAACAATGAATTTGTGACTGTAAAAAGGAATCTATTATATCTTGGTCTATATTCACAGAGGAATTGATTACACATTAGGGGGAGATAAATATAAACACCTAGTTTATCTAGTTGGTAAATCTCAAGCAAAAATGTCCAGTTATAGAGCACATCAAGCAATTTCAGCAACTAAGTCTCATAGTGAAGAATATTTCAGAATATAATTTATTAGATCTCTTTATTGGAATCTTGAAATATAGTATTCAACCTGAGGTTCATCTCTTTGAACCATCATCCCTTGAGAAGGATTTCATGATGGCAAGGAAGGTTGAAAGTAAAAATATGGCAATGAATACTAGAAAGGGTTTCTCCAACACATATAGAGAAAATAATGTTCCTTATTGTAAACAACCGCAAAGGTTGACACCCCAAAAACTAGATGAAAGAAAAGAAAAAGGATTATTCTTTAATTGTGACAACAAGTATAGTAAGGGACATAAGTGCGGTGAGAAGTAATTATTCTAGATAGACTATGAAGAGGAAGAACCAAAAGAAGAGGAAGACTCTCAATAAGAGGTGACTTCATAAGAAATAGAAGAAGATACTTCAGAAGAAATTGCTCCCACCATATCTTCTCATGAATTGATTGGAATAAACACTCCTCAAACTCTCAAGATCGAAGGATACATCAAAAATAAGAAGGCAATAGTGTTGATTGATTCCAGTAGTCCTCATAATTTCATTCAATGTGAATTAGACAAATTTCTTAATTTCTTTGTATATCCAGAACCAACGTTTCAAGTAATGATTGCATATGGAGGAACTATGAATTTATGAGGGAAATTCCATAATATCAATCTATATATGGGGGAATATGTGTTTAATAGTCCAATGGTTTCTATCCCAATGGGTGGTGATGATTTTTTCCTAGGTGTCCAAAGACGGTTACAATCATTAGGAACTCTAGCTTTTAATTTTCAAAAAAAAATCATGAAATTTGAATATGAGTTAAATGGTATCATAGGAAAACCAAGCAAGGTGATAATATCTAATGGAATGACAAATTTAAAAAAAAAGGAACATCAAGTTTTAGTTGCACAATTATGTTCATTACATGTTCAAACCTCAATGCTCCCTATCTTCCCAAATCTCGAAAGGGTCATTAATACGAATTCCAAGGTATTTGAATCTATTCTCAAAGGTATTACACCTATTCGAGACTTTGATCATGTTATTCACCTATTTCTAGGAAGTGTCCCTCATATCATACCTTACCGATATCCCTTATCCAGAAGAGTGAAATTGAGTGTATGGTTGTTGAAATGTTAGAGGCCAAGATAATTAATCATAGCCAAAGTTATTACTCTACACCAGTGGTAATGGTACCCAAGATTGATGGTCATGGGGTATGTGTCTCGATTATAGAGAGCTCAACAATATCACCATTAAAGATAATTTTCCCATTCCCATCATCGATGAATTCTTAGATGAATTACATGGGGCAGTTTTCTTCACAAAGTTAGATATTTGTTCCCGGTATCATCAAGTTCGAATGAAGCATGAAGACATCCCCAAAAAAACATTCAGAACTCATGAAATTCACAATAAATTTTTTTCCATGCCAGTTGGTCTCACAAATGCACCTTCAACATTTCAAGGCCTGGTGAATTCTATTTTCAATCCTTTCCTTAGAAAATTTGAGTTGGTATTCTTTGATGACATACTAATGTATTGCAAGTCTTGGGAAGAACATGTTCAACATGTTGACAGGGTACTACAACTACTAAAGGGGCAATAAATGTATGAAAAAACCTCAAAATGATTATTTTGAATAAAGGAGGTAGAGTATTTGGGTCATATTGTATCTCATGAAGGTGTCAAGGTAGAACCTAACAAAATTAAAGTTATGATGGACTGGCCCATTTTGAAAACCTTGAAGAATATTTGAGGATTATTAGGTATGACAGGGTACTACCACAAGTTTGTTCGAAACTATGGAAGAATAGCACCTCCGCTAACAACATTACTAAACAAAGATAGATTTTCTTGGACACCAGAGGAAACTCAATATTTTCAATAACTCAAAGAGTCCATTTGTAAAGCTCATGTTTTGGCGACACCAGACTTCACAAAAACCTTTATTATGGAATGTGACGCTTCAATAAATGGAATTGGAGTTCTACTAATGCAAGAAGGACACCCTCTTCCATTCACAAGTCATCCAATCAAGTGAAAGAACTTAAAAAATCCCATTTATGAGAAGTAAATGTTGGGAACACTACATTCCTTGAAGAAATGGAACCCCTACCTTATAGGGAGACATTTAAAGGTTAAAATTGATCATGATATTGTTAAATACTTCTTGGAACAAAAGTTATCTTTAGAAGAGTACCGAAAATGGGTGAAAATATGTTGGGATATGACTTTGAAATCATCTACAAAAAGGGGAAGAAAAATGTTGTCACAAATGCACTCTCCAAGAAATATGAAGATGTTGAAGCATTACTCGATGCTATATTGATCATACAACTAGATTGGATAGTTGAAGCAAGGGGTGAATGGAAAAAAGATGAAGAGATATCAGAATTCATTCAAAAGCTGCAGCAATATCTCAATGCCTCTAATACATTTAGGTGGAAATATGACTTGTTATGGTATAAGGATTGCTTATATCTTTGTAAGATATCCTAGCTCAAGAAAAAGTTACTTTTTGAATTCCTCTCCTCACTGATAGGAGGGAACTCAGGTTTCTTAAAAACCTATCACACAGTAAATACATATTTTTGGGGGATGGTCTTCAAACTAATGTTCAAAAAATTGTGACAGAATGTTTTGGTTTTAAAACAAAATAAAGTGGAAACAATTAATACCCTTGGTCTCCTACAACCACTTTCCATTACAATCCAAAGGTGGACATGTGCATCGATGGATTTTATCACAGGTTTACAAAACTCTGAAGGAAAGAGTGTCATCATGGTGGTTGTTAATAGTATTACTAAATATGCAAACTTCTATGCACTATCTTACCCCTGCAAATAAAGCACGATCACTAATTATTTTATGGAGATAGTCCAAAAACTACATGGTACTCCAAATATTATAGTAAGTGACATGGATCCCATTTTCACATGAAATGTTTGGATCGAATTATTTTCTTGTTTGGGTACTCAACTGGCTCATAGATAATCTTATCATCCTCAATCTGATAGAAAAACATAGATCATAAAAAAATGTTTAGAGGGTATCTTTGATGTTTTGTAGCTGATAAACAAACATAATTGTTCAAGTGGTTACCCTTGGAAGAATGGTGGTATAAAACTTCCTTCCATACAATAACAAAATGACCCCATTTATGGCACTTTATGGCTATCATCCACCATCTATCACATATTCACCAAGAGAGTCCTTTAAGTTTCAAGCAATGGAATACCACATGAAGCATCAACAACAAGTTCTTCAGCTCTAAAGGACAACTTGAATCTAGAACAAAATTGAATAAAATAACAAGAAAATCAACACCATAGTGAACGAAGCTTTAATATGGGGGATTTGGTGTTTTTAGGACTACAACCATACAAACCGATGTCCCTAAAGAACACCAAGAAGGATAATAAATTAGCACCTAAATATCACGATCCCTACAAGGTTTTACAAAATATTGGTAGCATGGACTATAAATTGCAACTACCTGCATCTTCATAAGCCCATCCAGTTTTCCACGTTTCATGTTTAAAGAAGGTAATCAGTGACGAGATAATAGTTCAAACAATATTACCAAAAATTTATGAGGAAGTAAAAATCATCTTGGAGCATGAAGAAATCACTGAAATAAGAAATAGACAACTTCAAAATCGATCAATTCTAGAGTATCTCATTAAATGGAAGAACTTACTCATGGAAGATTCAACATGGGAAGTTGAGTCCTTCATACAACAACATCCATAACTAATTCAGCATTGAGGACAACACTTTTGAAGGGGAGGGGCATGCTAATCCCTTAATGATGGAACATTACCCCATATAGTGTTGTGCATTACCCCCTATATTGTGATGCATTACATATTATTTATGTTGGCTTGGATCTATTAGTGGGTATATTAGTTGTTATTTTACATTTCTCTCTCCTATATATAGGGAGGATATATTCTCATTTTAGTCATCCTCGTATCTTATATTTTGTCATGTACTTAGTACATTGTGTAAGGAGGCTTCTCCCTCGAAGAGGATTGATATTTATCTCTATTCTTCATTATTAAGGCATGGATTACTCTCTTATTATCTATTTTTTTCTCTTTTTATGTTATTTCTAGGACTTGGTTGCATAACAAAACCCCTAAAAGAATGGTGTTGATTCCACATGGCCAAGATGATTGGTCCATATGACAATGAAAAGTATCCCCCAAAGTATAAGGATTGGTCCACAAGACCATGATTCTATGAAATATGAAGGAATCCCAAAGCAATGATGATTTGGTCCATATAACCCCAATAATAATGTTGTTGGGTCCACATTACCCATAAATGAATAATGAGTTGTCCACATAAGTATGATGAGGAGGAGATAGCCTAAAATTGTGAAATTATGAACCACATGGGATTGTTAGGGTGAATAATACCTTACAATGAAAGAATTATGAAGAATGATGAATTATAGTGTTAAAATTGGTAAATATGCACTATGAAATTAAATATAGTAGAAAAAAAAATTTGGAAGAAATAACTAGAAAAAATATTCATTAATATTTGTATGAACTATACATAGTAAAAAGGAGGAAATTCAAATACTCCTAGAGTGTTTTGAATCCCTGACTGTAGCGTGACTAGCATAGGAAAACTTCACACTTTAGACATCACCAGTGCAACTCTGAACAACTGAATCAATAAGCAATCCATTAACTAAACTTGGTAGGTAAGCATGGGAACCTTTATCCTTAAATAAAAAAAGGCGCATTATCTAACTAAAAGTGAACTGAAGCTGGAAATAAGAGCCTAAATCCACTCAGGTGAGGGTGAACTGATATTGGGACTCCCAGAACTCAGAGTGGGATTGTAAAATCTAGGTATTAGTCTCTGGATATATTAAAATCATGCATAAGGGAGCATCAAGTGGCTGGTGGTCCCTAGATAACATCTGTATAGCATTAGGGGGTCTACAAAATTATCCTAAACCAGGAAACTACTAAAATAACTAAGGTGGACAAGGGAGGATTATTGAATAATATGAAAGGTCAACCATGTAACTGACATGAAAGGTCACCCATACAAAATAATGAAAAAATAACTGCTCGTGACAATAAAGAAATGTGGAAAACCTCATGGGAAGACCCACCTCTCAAAATTGAATAGTAGGGAACTCAATCATCCTACACACCAAGCATTTATTTGAGATAGACAAATATCTTCTGAGTGAAATACTTTGTAAAAATGTCTGCAACATGCTCCTCTGTACAACAATAATGTAGTGTGATGGTCCTATTGTGCACTAGCTCCTTGATACAGTGCGTGTGAACCTCTTCACATTCTTCCAATCTAATGTCAGATAGGAAAGGAAATGTTGCTGCTTTGAAATAAGTCATATGGAATATTTTGAGAAAATCAGCTACATATCTAAATTATGAACCCATGATCCTTGAAGCATCTATCATAAAAAAAAATTCACAAATCTAAATTTATGTTCCTCAATCCAATAGATGAACCATCGATGATGAGCAAGTCAACCGGATACAGTACAATCAATAGTAAGAAACATTAGTTTTGTTGCATATAGACATTGTAGTCATACTTTCACTTTTTGAAACTATGTGATAGTGAGAAAGACTCCATATTGAAATGCCATTGGGGTATTGCTTGAGCCCATACAATGATTTGATTATCCTATTTTCCAAGGAAGGATCATTAGTGTACCCTTCAGGTTGTTCCATGTAGATATCTTCTTCCAAGTCACCAAGTAGGAAGAAAATTTTCTCTGTTCTCTCTTGAGGAAGAGAGACAAGATGCCATGTCTCTTTGTTATGCAATGGCTCATATTCCTCATCCATGTCATCCTGCCATTTTGGATCATGGCAAGCATCTTTGTAGAAATGTGGATCATAACCCACCATCATGTAGCACATCTCTGGTATAAGTGGATATGTATGACATAGTTCAAGGTTCTCATCTTGAAATTGAAATTTGGTTCTCCTTTGGTGAGAAGGATCCCCAACAATGTTCCCAACATCTTCAATGAGTATTTGAGCCCATTTATTCCTAGTATTTGGAGCAAGTGTTGGATGTATATTTTCTTGATATTCATACTCAACATCAAGATATGATTCAACCTAATCATCATCTTTGATTCTAAATATAAATCACCAGAATAAAAATCACGACATGCAAATGATGTAGGTAGAGAATATTTTCCTTCCTCTTCAACTCACTACAAATTTGAAATGGATCTTCATTGAATTGAAAACTCCTCTCAATGAAGCATCTCTTGGTTTCAATCTCCATTAGATTTTAAGTGTTTTCATTTTTTTCATATCCCAATAGAATTCATTTTCTACTTTCGTATATTTTCTTTTTTCAGATGGGATTCTATCCCATGCCTTGGAGCCAAAAACCATCATATGTGAGACATCAACTTGATGTCCCATCAATGATATTAATGAAGTGAACATAGCAGCTGACTTATGAGGTACCCAATAAAGGTATATGAAGCACAATTCACTACTTCTTCCTAGAGATATGGTGGAATATCCCTTGCTTCAAGTAGACCAATGGTCGTCTCTTTCAATGAACAGTTATTCCTCTTAGCTACACCATTTTTTTATGGTGTCTATGGGACAAAATGTTGCATTTGGATTCAGTTTGAAGCATAGATCTTCTAAAAGTACCTTTTTATGTTCTCCCCTCCATTGTCTAATATGATTTCTTTGATCTTATTCCCAACAATTTTCTAAACTAAGGAATTGAAAAATTTGAAGGTATCCAACACCTCTGACTTATACTTAAGAAAATAGATTCAATAGAACTTAGAATATTCATCTATGAAATTCAAAAATTATTTGAATCCATTCATAGAAACTGTAGGAATTAGTCCAAAGACATCATTGTTTATCAAATAAAGTGTGGAGGAAACCCTTATTTCCTTTGCAACAAAGGACTTTCACTCTAGATGATTACCTACCAAGAATCCTTTACATTTTCCTTGAGAGAAATTTATGAGAGGAAATCCCTCAGCCATTTATTGATTTTGCAACTGCTGCAAGTATTTGAAGCTCATATGGTCAAATATCTCATGTCAGAGTCTCCTTATCTCATTAGCATGGGTTAATAGGGAACTTTTATGTGAGTATCGAAAAAAGTGTGAGAACTCATATTCCTTGGAGGCATGGCTTCGAGAACCTTTAATGATCACCTTCCCAAAAGACATATCTGATATCTCAAATGTGTCAAGTTAAAAAAACATATCTTTAGTGATCCAGCGTGGGTCATATTATAAAAAGATAACAAGTTTGTTGCTAAGGAAGGTACATAGGAAACATTGTTGAACACTCCATGTTTGAATCGTACTATGCCCTTCCCTACATATAGGATCTGATAATCATCTCCCATGTGAATTCTTTGACCATGAGTGATATATAAAGAATAAAATGACTCTTTATAGGAAACCATGTGGTTGGTGGCTCCAAAATTTACGAGAAAAACTTGAGATTGTGAAAATCCAACCTTGAGTGGATGGCATCTCTCATGATATTCTGAATTCTTTCTAGAATTAGTATCCCTTATGTATTCTAGGAAGGAAATATGGTTATGTTCAATAATTTTTTCCATTTGATCTATCATCTTCTTCATATAACTACTCTCTAGATGGTTTCCTTTCTTGCAATAGGTACAATTGGTCTTTTCAAACCTCTTATGCTTATCCTTCTTGGAACTTGACGATCCATCTCATTGATTATGATTCTATTTTGGTTTGGATTCAAAATTATTCTTGTAATTTCCCTGATAATTTCCTTTAGCATTCACATTCTTTGACTCCCCAACTAAAAGAGCATGATTCTTGGAGGATTTCAGGGATCCCATTTGGATCAGTTTGTCTTGTTCTTGGATTAGGGATTTAGTGAAAGCATCAATATAAGGAATTCATGAGTTTGGAGTTGTTAGCCTCCCAGAGTGGAAAGTGGACACAAATACTGAAAATCCAGTGCCAATATTACTCAAAATGGATAACACCAGCTACTCATCCTTGTTCTCAATTCCACATTATTTGCATTGCATGACCCAAGGCTTGAATTTGGTGAATATTTGATAAATGGTTTTGAAATTGTTGGGTTGAAGAGAAATCAATTAATTCTCCGGAATGTGGCCTATTATATTGTATTTCTTGTCAAATAGAGATTCAAGATTTATCCATAACTCTCTTGGGGTTTTCAATCCATCAAGATGGAAAATAAATTCTGTGGAGATGTGAATACATATAAAACCAAAAGATTCATCAAGTTTATTCAAGCACTTTGATTTCTCAAGAGATTCCTGAGCTTCAACCTTGTTTCCCATTGTGACCCTATACAAAATCTTGTTTTGCAACACTATATACATATTTTCCCTCCATTCCAGATAATTGAAAGGTATGAGGAGTTTTGGTGTCAAGGGAGTTGAATTCTCCATTTTTTAGCTAAAGAAACAACATACTTTTTATTGAAATTGTCTCAAAACCTGCATAAAACTCTCGAATCAAATATAATTGATATCTATAGAACTATGATACCCTGTGAAATTGTGAACCACGAGATATGATTAGGCTGAATAATAACTTATGGTCAAATAATTAGGAAGAATGATGAATTACAATGTTAAAATTGGTAAAAGTGCATTGTGAAATTAAACATGGAAGAAAACCGAATTGGAAACAAGAACTTGTAGAAATATTCATTAATATGTGTATGAAAAATACATATAACAAAATACGAAATTCAAATACTCGAGGAGTTATTTGAATCCCTAGTTGTAGACATGACTAACATAGGAAAAATAAACACTGTAGGCATTACCAGTGCAACTCCAAACAACTGAATCAGTCAACAATCAATTAACTAACCTTGGTAGGTAAGAATGGGCTCCTTTATAATTAAATAATGAAAAATAGGTGCATTATCCAACTGAAAGTGAATTGAAGGTGGCCATAAGAGTCTAAACCACTTGAGTGAGGGTGAACTAAAGGTGGGACTCCCAAAACTCAGAGTGGGCTCCAAAAATATATGGATTGGTCTCTGGAGATAATAAACTTATGTAGGAGGGAGCATCAAGTGACTAGTGGGATCTAGATAGAATCTTCATAGTACTAGGGAGTATACAACATTATCATGAACTAGAAAACTACTAAAATAACTAAGGTGGACAAGGGAGGATTATTGAATAATCCTAAAAAAATTCCCTTTGATGATGTTTTGGAGTGATCTAGAAGGAAAGATGAAATTCCATGTTATAACTCTATAAGTGTTCCATGAAACTGAGATTGATTCATTAAAACCCCCTTAAAATATGGATATCCCAATTTTAAGGAGGAGTAAAATGTTTTTACTAAAAGAATTCAAAGGCATATTGGAGAGTATAAATGGGCACTCACACGAATTTGGTTCCACTTTTTAGTGCCACTTAAGAAATAGGAAATGCACTTCCGAAGTGTAAATTAATAACGCATATGCGTTATTGATGGTACATTCAGAATAACCCGAGCCCAAATACGGGGCTAAGGTTAGTAAGGAAATATTGCATATGTGTTCTTTAAAATTTAAATATCGAATTTGCGATATATCGCATATGCAATATGGAAAAAAAGAAAAACAAAACAGAGTTCGTGGGCCTCACTTTGTCATTTGCAGAGTGATCGTTTCGGGAGAGCGATAAACCGCACCGAAAATAAACCACACTAGCGATTTGCATTTGAGCATTTGGAGGTGGTTGTGGAGATGGCTTGGATCCAATGGCAAGTAACTACTCATATCAATTACAAATTGCTTTCAATTTTTTATTGTTTTTGTTAATTTCATAGTTTTTATATTTGTTTAAAACAAATTTAATAAAAAAATTGAATTAAATGAAAGAATGATAAATTAAAACAATTTGTATTTTGTTGTTTAAATCTTAAAAGATAACAGAAATGAGCAAGATATTGTGGAAAACGAACCCACTAATAACCAATAAACAAACCCAAACATGCACCCAAACACGAACCCAAACCCAAACCCGGAGGGGGAAGAAGACCGAAACTCACAGATTTTGGCGCGTTTGGGTGCATTGAGGCGCCTCAGCTCATATTTTAGAGAGGGGCATCATTTGAGACAATATTTAGCCGAGGCATTGGACACCATAACAAACACAATTGCTAGTTCCCAAGGAGCTCTGTACAACATTAGCTTGTACAAAGAATCTAGGAGGCAATACTATTCCGATGGTTTGAGTTATAAAGACATCAAAAACCTAAAGATTAGAAAAGACCAATTGTTTTCATTATTCCAGGACCCTAGCACCGGATTGGTTCCACCCACCAGTCGAGCACACATTTCCATATACTGGTGCATGGAACCATATATAAAGGCTAATTGGATGGATCGTTGGTATATGGTATTCGATGAAGACCCTCATAGGAATAGGGACATCCCATTTTATTTCCTCCGGAAGTTGTATGCAGAATTGATCCTAAGGAAACATGTTAACTATTTCAATATTTTAGGCTTCTAGGGTGTTGTTCTTCGGATTCCATAAGATAGGGAAGGGTCTAGGATGGATCCTAACCATGTGCCACGCCCTCCATGCCCTCCACCCACACCAAAACCCCCTTGGGTATATCCTCCTGTGGGTCCTGTGATTAAGGACACACAGGAAGACTTATTTGACTTGGAAAATACATTGCTTTAGCATTGGTTGATGTCCAAGGCAATGTAGGCCAAGGGGTTGGCACTTCTAATGCCAACCCATCTCATTGTAAGGATCCATCTATAGATCGTACTGGAGACGCATAACGTTCAGAGTGTCGTGTTACTCCACACCCTTGCACAGTGTGTGGAGGCATATGATATGGCCCTGCTTCAGAGTTTTGGGATGATGTATTACTTTGATTTGTAAGTAAAACTCATTATTTTCATATTATATTTTGTTTTATACATAATTTTCAATTGTTTTTCAATTTATTTCTATTTAATTATCTAACAAATTATATGAACAAATATACAGCTGGTGTCCTATGGCACTCTAGATTTGCATTGTCCACCGATTAATGTTGAGAATATTGATGTTGTTGTCAATATTGCATAAGGGTGTGGTTCTTCACCATTAGCTGTAAGAACTATACTTTTTAATTTGTCAACGTTATTTACATATTTATAGTAGAGATTGTAACATTCAATACATCCTAATATGGATACAATATGTTTTATGGGGGGTGATCAAGATGAGTACATTGAATCCCAGCCTAGTCCCTCTCATGTAGAGGTAGATTTCCAGATGCAGGTATTATTTTAAATATGATTTTAATTATATTTCACTTTCTTTGAAAAAATCATTTTTCGTCCATCCTGTATATGTCTCGTTTTATTTGTATTATCTAACATTGACATATTTTACTTTATGCAGGCATCTATTGAGCCATTGGTTCTTGAAGAGCACCAAAGAGAGGTTGTTGGAGACCCACCTCTTCCCCCCCGCTAGGTACATGTATTTTTCGCTTTCTTTGAAAACATCATTTTCTGTCCATGTAGTATATATGTCTATGATTATTTTTATTATCTGAATTTGACATATGTTATTTTATGCAAACTTCTAGTGAGGCAATGGTGCTTGAATAGCACCATATCGATGACCCACCTCTGACGAGCCAGCAGGTACGTTTATGTATCGGTTTCTTTTACTTGTGATTTTAATGATTCAACATGTACTTTTTTAATTTTTTGAAATTGTCTAATTGTATCTTTATCCTTTTGTACGTAGGAATGTGAGTTTCATGAATATGTCCAAAAATTGAAATTCTTCGCTAATGCAAGTAGAAGTGCTTTTCTCTCGTTGCTAGTTAATCGATCCACTAGTTACAGACCTCGTCATGTCCCCCACGTATATTTATATATTGCAACTCTTGCCTATATTGTTTTTTGTATGTGCAAGTATCTTTTTCCTTGTTGCCCCCATTGATATGTCTCGTTTTATTTGTATTATCTGAAAAATTGACATATGTTAATTTATGCAGGCATCTATTGAACCAATGGTGCTTGAAGAGCACCAAAGCGAGGTTGTTATCGACCCACCTCTGATAAGCCAACAGGTACATTTATGTATCGCTTCTCTGATTTGGTGCTTTCTCTTTGTACTTTTTTATACGTTTATGTATCATTTTGACATATGTTACTTTATGCAAGAATCTATTGAGCCAGTGGTTCTTGAAGAGCACCAAAGTAAGCTTGTTGTCGACCCACCTCTGACGAGCCAGCATGTACGTTTATGTATCGCTTTCTTTGATTTGGTGCTTTCTATTTGTACATTTTTGTACGTTTATGTATCACTTTGACATATGTTACTTTATGCAGGAATATATTGAGATGATGGTGCTTGAAGAGAACCAAAGCGAGGTTGTTGTGGACCCACCTCTTCCCCCCCACTAGGTACATGTACGTTTCACTTTCTTTGAAAACATCATTTTCCATCCATGTAGTATATATGTCTCTGATTCTTTTTATTATCTGAAATTGACATATGTTACTTTATGTAGTCTTGTAGTGAGGCACCGGTGCTTGAAGAGCACCAAATTGGTGACCCACCTCTGATGAGCCAACAAGTACATTTATGTATCGCTTTCTATGATTTGGTGCTTGAAATTGGAATATATATATATATATATATATATATATATATATTATGCAGCTTGGTAGTGAGCAAGTGGTGCTTAAAGAGCACCCAATCGAGATCACTGCTAGTGAGGCACCACGACCCGCCATTACTTACTCACATATAGTGAGCAAAATTGTTATATTGGTTTGGAATTTGAACAAATGTACATAGAATTTTTATAGGTTGGTAAACTAACTTACAAATTTTGGGTTTCCTGTAGTCTCCACTGATGCCACCTATCCCTCTTATTCAGCGATGGGGATCACCAGTGAGAAGTTGGAAAAGAAAACTAGACTTCTCCGAACACATTGGCAGTGGCAGTGAAAGGGGTGATAACTAGAATAAATGTATAGGGGGGATACATAGATGTAACTTTTTTTTATACATAGATGTACAGTTTGATCCACTATTTTCTATTATGTCCATGTGGCATGCCAATTTTTGTAACATTATTTCTATACATATATAATATAAAGTAAGGTTCAAATTTATACATATATGGTTGACTTGATCTTGGTACATTATATGTGTGGTTCATCTAGGTGATATAATGATATGTGTGGTTCACATGCGTGCTAGTATGCATTTCCAATACTTAAAGGAAGAATTTATGACTCATCAACTTTTTAACATTATGGCTATCGTCAAATTTTTAACATCATAACCATACCGTACACTACCTAAATTACAATAAATTTACATATGTTTCTACTTATAATTCACGTGTGCATGTGTAATATACCATATCATACCCTACAATACCCTATGATACTAACATCATACCATACAAAAATACAATAACATGCCATAACATACCATACTAACATCATACCATATTAACATACCATACCATACTAATATACCATACCATAACCTACAATACCCTATAGTAACATAACATGTACCATAACATCATACCCTACAATACCCTAATTCGATGTCATAACTTGTCAAGCCTAGTTCCATGTCATAACTTGTAAACCCTAGTGATAGCATTCAAATTGTTGTTCATGAAACCCTAGTTGGTTTTCAATATGTACATGTCCATGTGTTTCTAGTTCCATCTTATAACTTGTAAAGAGGTCACTAAACCCTAGTTCCATCTCATAAATTGTCAACCCTAGTGATAGCATTTAATTTGGTGTTCACGAAACCCTAGTTGTTTTTCGATTTGTACATGTCCATGTGTTTCTAGTTCCATCTCATAACTTGTAAAGAGGCCACTAAACCCTAGTTCCATCTCATAACTTGTCAACCCTAGTGATAGCATGCAATTTGGTGTTCATGAAACCCCAGTTGTTTTCCAATTTGTACATGTCCATGTGTTTCTAGTTCCATCTCATAACTTGTAAAGAGGTCACTAAACACTAGTTCCATCTCATAACTTGTCAACCTAGTGATACCATGCAATTTGGTGTTCATGAAACCATAGTTGTTTTCCAATTTGTACAGGTCCATGTGTTTCTATTTCCATCTCATAACTTGTAAAGAGGTCACTAAACCCTAGTTCCATCTCATAACTTGTCAACCCTAGTGATAGAATACAGGTTGGTGTTCATGAAACCCTAGTTGGTTTCCAATATTTACAGGTACATGTGTTTCTAGTTCCATCTCATAACTTGTAAAGAGGTCGCTAAACCATAGTTCCATGTCATAACTTGTTAACCCTAGTGATAGCATTCAAATTGGTGTTCATGAAAACCTAGTTGTTTTTCAATATGTACATGTCCATGTGTTTCTAGTTCCATCTCATAACTCGTAAAGAGGTCACTAAACCATATTTCCATCTCATAACTTGTCAACCCTAGTGATAGCATCCAACTTGGTGTTCATAAAACCCTACTTGGTTTTCAATATGTACATGTCCATGTGTTTCTAGTTCCATATCATAACTTGTAAAGAGGTCACTAAACCATATTTCCATCTCATAACTTGTCAAACCTAGTGATAGCATGCAATTTGGTGTTCATGAAACCATACCATACATCACTACCTAAATTACACTAACATCATACCATACACTACCTAAATTACACTAAATTTACATGTGTTTCTACTTCTAAGTCATGCATACATGTGTAATATACCATATCATACCCTACAATACCCTATGATACTAACATCATACCATACTAACATACAATAACATACCCTACCATACCCTATAATAACATAACATCTACCATAACATCATACCCTACAATACCTCAGTTCCATCTCATAACTTGTCAACCCTAGTTGCATGTCATAAATTTTCAACCCTAGTGATAGCATTCAAATTGGTGTTCATGAAACCCTATTTGGTTTTCAATATTTACATGTCCATGTGTTTCTAGTTCCATCTCATAACTTGTAAATAGGTCACTAAACCCTAGTTCCATCTCATAACTTGTCAACCCTAGTGATAGCATGCAAATTGGTGTTCATGAAACCTTAGTTGGTTTTCAATATGTACATGTCCATGTGTTTCTAGTTCCATCTCATAACTTGTAAAGAGGTCACTAAATCCTAGTTCCATCTCATAACTTGTCTACCCTAGTGATAGCATTCAATTTGGTGTTCATGAAACCCTAGTCATTTTCCAATTTGTACATGTCCATGTCTTTCTAGTTCCATCTCATAACTTGTAAAGAGGTCACTAAACCCTACCTCCATCTCATAACTTGTCAACCCTAGTGATAGCATGCAATTTGATGTTCATGAAACCCTAGTTGGTTTTCAATATATACATGTACATGTGTTTCTAGTTCCATCTCATAACGTGTAAAGAGGTAACTATACCATAGTTCCATGTCATAACTTGTCAACCCTAGTGATAGCATTCAAATTGGTGTTCATGAAACCACAGTTGGTTTTCAATATGTACATGTCTAGGTGTTTCTAGTTCCATCTCATAGCTTGTAAAGAGGTCACTAAACCATATTTCTATATCATAACTTGTCAACCCTAGTGATAGCAAGCAATTTGGTGTTCATGAAACCCTAGTTGTTTTCCAATTTGCACATGTCCATGTGTTTTTAGTTCCATCTCATAAATTGTAAAGAGGTCATTAAACCCTAGTTCCATCTCATAACTTGTCAACCCTAGCGATAGCATTTAATTTGGTGTTCATGAAACCCTAGTTATTTTCCAATTTGTACATGTCCATGTGTTTCTAGTTCCATCTCATAACTTGTAAAGAGGTGACTAAACCCTAGTGATAGCATGCAATTTGGTGTTCATGAAACCCTAGTTGGTTTTCAATATATGCATGTACATGTGTTACTAGTTCCATCCCATAACTTGTAAAGAGGTCACTAAACCCTAGTTCCATCTCATAACTTGTCAACCCTAGCGATAGCATGCAATTTGGTGTTCATGAAACCCTAGTTGGTTTCCAATTTGTACATGTCCATGTGTTTCTAGTTCCATCTCATAACTTGTAAAGAGGTCACTAAACCCTATTTCCATCTCATAACTTGTCAACCCTAGTGATAGCATGGAGGTTGGTGTTCATGAAAGCCTAGTTGGTTTCCAATTTGTACATATACATGTGTTTCTAGTTCCATCTCATAACTTGTAAGAGGCATGGTCGAGGGTTTTGCAGAGTTGACCCACCAATCCAAGAATTTTATTGAAGGAAACTGAGCAAAAACCTAGTTTACAAATCAATGCATAATGAACTCACTGGTCCTTGAAACCAGGAGGGAGAGGGCCACCTAGAGGTAATCGCATGCCAAGAGACCAACAGAGTCAATGGATCTTTGATCCAACCTATGATTACTGAGTTATGTCCATTTAAAAGTCACATGAAAATGTCATTCAGGGACACTTGGTGACTTCTAGTCCAGGAGCGAAAAACCAAACGGAGCCGCAAATTTGCATGTTGTTGGCTCCTGCAAGTGTGTATGGGCAAGGCCGATATGGGAACCCTACAAAAACAACCACAGTCGAGGGTTTTCATGTGTTTAACCCCAAATGAAATAGTTTCAAGAGTTGACCCAACAATGTATTTAAATGTATATTAAACTAAAAACATCAAAAAATGTAAATTTCAACAACTTGAGAGCATGTTATTTTCTGATTTCTATTTGTTGGTGTCTAAAGACACTAATCTTGGTGCCTCTAATGTGCCATATATGGTGTGTGTATCCTATGCACATGAAAGGCTAGACATTAGTAACATCATAAGAAAAAAAGAGAACCCAATGAAAATGTGCAAACATGATTTATAGATAACACGCTCGAGGTTGTATGATCGTGTTTATAGTATCTAGTATCCTATGAATAATATTATGTCTGTGAATGGTATCGATCAATCAAAGGTTTATTACATCGGGAATAAACTAAGGCTAAATAATTGAAATTTTTCTTCAACATTCACTTTAAAGGTTAAATAACGCACCTGACAATGCACTTAGACGAGTAGGCCATCTGGATCATCTCTGGTGCCGATGGTGTCCATCAATCTTTCATGCTCTATATGAGGTAGCAAGTATTGTACATGTGACCAAGTGTTCACAGCTTGATGTTTATACCAACTACTAGGTTGGTGAAGTGGTATACAATAGCTCTTGGTCTATAATCCTGATATACATACCTAGCCTTCCTTTTTTGTTGTGCTAAATGTGTCAAGTAATGCCCTTTTATAACCATCAAGCTAGTTGGGAATTCAATATTTTCATCATCTGTAACAGGTTTGAGAATGGTTTGTTTCCCCTCTAAGTAACGTTCCAACCAATAGTCAGAACCCCATTCATTATTTTTTTGGGCAACCACTACATATATCTAACTTGTGAAAGGAAATAGGTCGAGTTAACAATACATTTTTTAAATAAGGTCTTGCATTTCTAATTTCTACATTAATTAAATTCTACATAGGTTGAGTAAAAAATACATAAATGCATTTTCTTATTTAGGTACTACTCATGTACCTGCTTGTATGAGATCTGATATGTGATCATAGTCTGTAGAAATATGTGTCTGATCATCTTCCAAATGGTCTATTTCATTAACCTCGTTGAAATTGGTGCTAAGTGTCACTCGATCCCATCTATCAATGGTATCTATATACTCACAATCATCCCGTTCATCGATGCTGTAGGAACTGCAAAAGCAAGCCTTCAATCTTGTCCAAATTTGTAGGGTCGAGTTGACTGAAATTCTAATTCAATGAAACTGTTGAGTTCCATGAACTCTGTTCACACAATATGTTTTGGATAGGTACACATTTGTCACCTCCCAGAATATTCTCCGCACCAAGTCTTTCCTTATTGCTTGTTCTCCCATGACAGATGCACACCATTTCACTATAGATGCAGTGTCTCGAAGGCGAGCACCTATAAACTTCATCTCTTCCCTTCGAAGGGAAACTTTTATACATGTACTAGCACCATCGTGCCGCTCATTTTCCACCAGCTTCAAAGTAGTTCCATACATGTGGCACCTTGTATTTTATGTGCAATAAACACAACCATTCAAATAAACGTGCATTCTTGAACTGTCCAGCACAACCATTAGACCGAATGAAATGATGATAAAATGGTATATCCATAGCTATCATGTGATCATAGAATAATTTAAATCAATGCTACACATAATGGATGTCATGGGTTTGGTCGTCACTTATGTAGAAGTGACTTTCTTTCAGTACCACATGTTTCTCTTCATTTCTATCTAGCCCATGTCGATATGTGATATGTACCATTATGCTCACCTGCTCTGAGTGATAGTATTGACTTTGTATTTCATTTTGTGGTTGTAGGGTGTAATTTTCCACAAAGTCAACCACTGATAGTATTGTTCCGAGAGGGAAGGTGTCCCAACATATTCTGAATTACTCATCTTGCCATCGTGCCATATCGACATGTTGAATGTACTATTAGATCTTTCCACGAAACTCTAAAATAAAACCACATACTTGCACCTAGTGTAAAAAAATAAACAGTGTTATAAAAAAACATAAAAAGATGTGTACATGAATATTAATATGTCAATATTCAACAATTTACCTTTGAAGTCACCAATTTAATCTTCCTTCTTTCTTTCCCATCATGTAGCTGATATGTCTCATACTGATAGTTATGCTTCTCAACAATTGCATTCCTGAATGCTTGATCTTCACTTTCATGGATGCAATCAGACCATAATTATAGACCACCACAATTGTTGCAAGAACCATATACACATTGTTTTAAGTAATGTGTCTACCCATCTTGCCTCGGACACATTATGCTATGGATGAAATCTTTGGATGACATTGGTGGTACTGTACTTGAGAATTCTTGCACATGGTTAGGATGCAAAAAATGATGTATATGTGCAAATGTATGGTAATATAGGTCAAACTCTATGTGGTATCTACAGAAACAATTGTTCTAGATGGTATTGATTCTAACATACCAAGGCTTGAATTTTTCAAAAGATATTTTCTCGAGCCTTAGCCCTACGTGGAAAAATTTAAACATCTCGAACAGTTGAGTTTGTGTCATGTCAAGATAATGTTTAACATGAGGTTCATTGTTGCTAGAACCCATACAATGTTTTAACACATCCTGCGTGTTAGAAGAAGGCCTAGTGTTATCGTGCCAAAACATGTGCACTAGGCCCCTCACTGCTTCGACTAACTTCATGTCTTTGCGGGGAAACCTACCGCTAAATGCCCATAATGTTTCCATTTGTCCCTCTACATCAAGGTTGTCTCTTCTTACTGAATATTTTTTAAGTATTTTTGGATGTAAAGGCACAATTTGTGATGTGCATTTAAGTAAACGACGTTGTCTTGTGGATCTACATACAATTGATTCAGCCAATATGTGGCGAGCCACATTACAGTCCTGTGAATGATTTTTTTACCAATCAATGTGAATGCAGCAGCAAGATATTTAACAATGTGATTACTAGATTCGATATTCTTCATTGTTCTTATGCCTAAATTTCTTTAATAATTTCCATATTTCTAGATTTGAGAAAAGCTAAAAACAATTGGCATTTACCAGCTTCGGATTTGTTAGCAATATATTGTTTCATTATTTCAGAACAATGACGAAGGATAGTGTGTTTAGCCACCTTACCTTCCATGGAAGTCAATTCGCTCTCATCCACTTGTATGCGTTTAAAAGTTCTGTTTTGTTTTGATGCAAAATTTCTTTCCGTTTGAAATGCTGGAGTGATGTTTACATCCACTACAAGATGACAACTTCAATTAGGAGATTGAACCACTTGCCATGGTTGTTGTTGAGTCACATTTGCATTGGTATTAACATAACTATTGAACTCTTCACAATATTGTCCATTTACTAATGGATCAATAATATCATCTTCCCTATAACCAGCTTCCTTTAATGTTGCATTATCTTCCTCTGCCTCTACTTCAGGTATCTGTTGAGGGGGAATGGGAACTATTTGCTCATCTAATGAATGCCAATGATTTCTTGAATCTTCCCTCTTTTTTTCTTTTTTATTTTCAGCTTCTTCCAGTGTAAACACCTTCCTCACTGACTTTCGACCTCTATTACATACATTCCCCATTGAAATCCACCCAAACTTGTACAAAACCTATGGAATTATGTAAATAATGATTAAATTGCAGGTTGAACAGTTCTCTGTGCATGGGTTCAGAAGAATTATGTCTTTTGCTACAGTAAACCCGGTCCACGGCATGCAACCCAACATTTTTAATATAACACATATCGCATATGTAATATAATGCATGTCCTTTTTATCGCATATGTGATATATTGCATATGCGATATTGATACAATGCATTTTAATAACAGGAATTTTTTTACGTTATCTCCAAAACGCATATGTGATTTAGTGCATATCAAATATGCAACTTGACTGATCCATGCTTATCAAATATTAAAATATTAAATATCAAATTCATATCAAACTTGGGCTGAAATATGTTAAACTTCTATAACCTTACAATGGACCACATACCAATGGTTAAGACCTCCAAACCTATCCTTGAACCATGGTAGTGTCTATGATGATGGTCACGAAAAGCATGACTATGATGACGATGATTATGATGATGATTATGAGGATGATGATGACTATGATGGTGATTATAATGATGATGATGAGGATGAGGATGAGGATGATGACTGTGATGATGAGGATGAGGATGATGATGATTATGAGGAGGAGGAGGAGGAGGAGGAGGAGGAGTGACTATGATGATGATGAGGAGGATGAGAGTGATGATGATGATGATGATGATAAGGATGATGATGATGATGATGATGATGAGGACGATGACGACGACGATGATGATGATGATGATGACGATGATGATGAGGGTGATGATGAGGAGGAGGAGGAGGAGGAGGATGATGATGATGACGATGACGATGATGATGAACAATGATAGTGATGATGATGATGATCAGGATGAGGATGATGATGACAACAATGATGATGAGGAACAATGATGATGATGACGATGATGATGATGATGATGATGATAGGTTTAGTTGAAACTTTGCTTTGATTTTATTTTCAAGCATTTGCAATGGAATGGTGATGATGAACAATGATGAGGAGGAGGAGGAGGAGGATGACAATGATGATGATGAGGATGATGATGATGATGATAATGATGATGATGATGATGATCATGATGACGATGATGATGATTGTGATGACGATGTTGATGATGATCGTGATCATGATCATGATGACTATGGCTATGATGATGATGATGATGATGATGATGATTACGATGATGAGGAGGAGGATGATGATGAGGATGAGGGTGATGATGATGATGAGGATGATGAGGATGATGATGGTGATGATGGTGATGCTGATGATGATGATAATGATGAGGATGATTATGATGATGACTATGATGATGACGATGAACAATGATGGTGATGATGAGGAGGAGGAGGATGATGACCATGACGATGATGATGAGGGTGATGATGATGATGATGATGATGATGATGATGATGATGATGATGGTGATGATGAGGAGGAGGAGGAGGATGACTATGATGATGAGGAGGAGGATGAGGGTGATGATGATGATGATGATGATGAGGGTGATGATGAGGAGGAGGATGATGATGATGATGATGACCTCGATGATGATGATGATGATGAGGGTGATGATGAGGATGAGGATGATGATGATGATGATGATGATGATGATGACGATGATGATGATGATGAACAATGATGGTGATGATGAGGAGGAGGGGGATGATGACTATGATGAGGATGATGAGGATGAGGGTGATGAGGAGGAGGAGGATGATGGTGATGATGATGATGATGATGAAAAATGATGGTGATGATGATGGCGATGATGATGATGATGATGATGATGAGAATGAGGGTGATGATGATAAGGATGAGGATGAGGATGATGATGATGATGATGATGATGATGATGATGATGAAGACAATGACGATGACGACGATGATAAGGAACAATGATGATGATGATGACAGGTTTAGTTGAAACTTTGCTTTGATTTTATTTTCAAGAATTTGCAATGGAATGGTGATGATGAACAATGATGAGGAGGAGGAGGAGGAGGATGACAATGATTATGATGAGGATGATGACTATGATGATGATGAGGATGATGATGATGATGATGATGATGATGATGATCGCGATGACGATGATGATGAACAATGATGGTGATGATGATGACGATGATGATGATCATGATGATAGTGATGATGATGATCACGATGACTATGGATATGATGATGATTACGATGATGATGATGATGATAGTAATGATATTTCTCCCACTTACTATAAATACTAATTACTAAATCTTGAAAACCATCAAAATATTTAATACACATATAAACACTCATTACATTGATGGCCAGTAACTTGTTTGAAGATTTCTGGTACCAGATTATCTATTCTATTATATGGCCTGTACATTTGCAGACATCGATGAACAATCTTCCACCCCTCATATCTCTCATGCCTCCCCCTCATATATCTCCCATAACCATCCCTCCCTTTCCCTTATATTTCTTCTCCCTTCATCTCCCCCATATATGTCCCCTACCCATCCCTCCCTCCCATGATTCCCTCTACACCTTCCTCTCCCTCCTTTGACTCCCCCCCCCCTCTTAACCAATGTAATGTTGGGCCATGAGCCACCCCATAGACCATCTGGATGGAATATTGGGAATCTAAATGGTATTATAATGGGATAAGGATGCCATTACTATTTCTTAATCTCGTACCAAATTAGTTAAGCAAAAACACATATGCATTATAACGCACATGTGATATGAATCGCATATATGCTATATCGCATATGCGATATGAATAAGCTATAACGCATATGTGTTTTTTTTAAATTAGAAAAATCAGCGGGAATAAGGTTTGAAATTATGTTCGGAAATAGCTTCGGACTACCGAACCTATTGGCTAGGACAATAAACCAGGGTTATTGCTTGTCTTTTAGAACTCTATCAATATGCTAAGTTTCAATGGTGTGTTTTGCTATGACAGACACAATATTTTTTATGAAAATTTGGAATATTGTAGAGTACGATCTTAGGATTCTAATATGTAATTTTTCTCTTCAAAAGTATGTTTTATTTATTTGTTATTATTTTTCTAAATGACACACGTCATCTTTTGAAAATAGATACATCGATTGTTTTTAATATAACTTTTGAATTCCTTCACCATTTCCCAAGAAAACTATATGGTGCACTAGACGAGAGCAAGCTCTATGATCTTATATGTAGAAATCAAGGATTTCATTAATTTTTTTCCCTAAAGTGTTGCACCCACACAGAACATTTTCATTTCAAGCTTTTTTGACTTCAATAATTAATAATAATAAAAAATGATTCATGAAAAATTCTGAATAAATAGTGTTACAATATCCCCATATGTCCTTTATATGTCTGCAATATTTTATCCCAAATTGACATCATTTACCTCATATATTGTTGCACCGTCATAAACATATATGTTATGATGTGCTGAAAATTTGAAAACCCAATTTCATGGAAACTAATTTTATAATCATTTACACGCATTTTGTCTACATAAATGTTATATATTATGAAATCTGATTCAATTACCTATCTTTTGTCTTTTTACTTCATCTTCAAATAAGTTAGGTAAGTACCCCTAATTGTTACCTAAAGTCAAAGTTTCTAGGTTTTTCTAGTATTATGTGACATCTAAATTGTCTTTCAAGGAGTCCATGATTTTGCATCAATCCAAATAAGAGTCGAAATTCTCATTTTATCATCTTTTAAATATCTCTATTCTAATGCACAACTTCTCAGAGAAGAGTGAGAAATATTAAAGAGAAGGATGAAAGTTCAAGAGGAGAAGAACAAAGTTTTGAGGAGGATCAAGTATATTAAAAAAAACTTGCATGACATTCTCATACAGTATCAGATTTACAAGGTTCTTAGCTAATTTCAAATATTATTGTATTCATTATGGGATGACAAGATATACGGTTTGTTTTGTGAAGGGTTTATTTATTGTTTCTTCATATTGGAAAAGGTATGGCTCTTTCTTATGGCCTTCTTCATCTTGTTAGCTTGACAATGGTGTAAATATTGTATATATACGAGAGTTTATCTCTTGGTGAATCTTGTTAAATATCTTGAATAGAGTATTGTGAACTTGCATATATTTTGATGATACTTGTATATACTATGGTGATGATCTTGGTATAGATCATGGTCATGGAAAATATCATGATTATGTTATTGACATATTATGGTTATGACCTTGGTGTAGAAGATGTTAATTGCATACATCATGATTACGTTATTGGAATACCTTATGGTGGTGATCTTGCATAGATTGTGGCCATATTGCATAGATTATAGTGAACTTTATATGTTATGGTGATTATGGTGATGATATTGGCATATCTCATGATTATTATCTTTTCATAGATCATGGTGATTATATTGGCATAGTTTATGGTGATATTGGCATGGATTAGTGTGATGTTATTGGGATTATCCAAGGTTCCCCTTTTAGAATGACCTAGAGTTTGAAGGTGATAATGACGTTAAAGGTTTGAATAAGCAAACAAATAATGTCTATGGATGATTTTTTCTAGGACTTGATTACACTCTTTGGAGGAACCTTTCTGTTTCTATTTAATAAGGTTTTGATGCAGATTTGAAGACAAATGCAAAGGACACATTTAAGCCTTGTTTGTGAATATTTGGAAGATATATTTTGGTCTTTCACAAAAGGGTTTTGTTGCAAATTTTAAGACTATATTGGAAGAACATGTTATACAACTTGACAAGAAATTTATACTCCAAACAAGAACTCTAGCCATTAAAACTCCTGTTTTTGTGAAAAAACACACCAAAAAACACCTCTAAATCCAAAAGTGGCGCTATAGCACCACTTTTTGGGTGGGGAAACAAATGTGGACATTGACGAAAACAATCCTTATTGTTATTTACAATAACCTTAAAATCAAACCCCAAATTGAAAATTGATGGCACTGATAGCACACAATTTCAAAAAAAATCATAATTATATATTTTTATCATAATTTAAAATTGTAATTGTCAAACCTCTTAGTAATACTATATAAAAAATTGCACTATATTAAACAAAAATTATTCAATAAATTATTAGACCACTCTTTCCATATAAAATAAAAGAATTTCCAACCCAAAGAGCACATTGTTAACACAAAACTCCTAAAAATAAAATCAAAAATCAAAAAATTCAAAAATTAGACATTAAAAACAATTAAATAACAAAAAATATTATAAAAAAACATCAAAATACAATTAAATTGAAAATCTAAAATATTCTTAAAAAAATTAGATAATTTACACTCACTTTAAAACTATAACAAAACATTTAAAAAACAATAATTTAAAAAAAAAATGCCTGAACAAACACAAAACAATGTTAAAAAAACAAAGAATGAAAAAAAAAAAAAATTTAAGAAAAAGAAAAAAAAATACAAAATATTAAAAGGTTTTGTGGTTTTTCTATAAGTAATATATATATATGGCACGAGTAAGTTCTTAAGGAAGTGATTCTTGGAATAGTATAACGCCTTTATATTATTTAAACATTTTTAATTATTTTGTTAATATGTTTTTTGTCAATATATTTTTTCACATGGCTTTGTTTAAATTTTTTTTTTTTTTTAACTTACGTTTTTCTTATATTATATATTTGTTTTATTAAATTTTTATGATGTTCAAATGTTTTCACAACTTATTGTAATTTAAAAACAAAATGTAAAAATATTGATTGTTAAAAAAGAGTTTTTGATATTTTTGTATTATTGATTAGTTTTATATTGTTGAAGAAAATGTATTTCACAACTTTTTTATAAGATATTTTTTGTAATAATTTAAAATATATATAAAATGTAAAACAATAAAAATTATATAATATAAAACTTAAATTATAAAACAACATAAATATGAAACAATATTAAAAGTACCAAAATATTTTAAAAGCAAAATAAAAAACAAAATCTAAAAAAGTTTTGTGGCTTTTGTATAAGCAATATATATAAGGGGTGAGGAAGTTCTTAGGCGGGGTGATTCTCTAAATCTGGACAGCCCTTTATACTATTTAAACTTCCTTTATTATTTTGTTAATATGTATTTTTTTTAAACTTATATATATTTTTCACATTATTTTGTTTAAAAGTTGTATATTTTTTCATATGTTTTTTTTTTAACTTATGTTTCTATTAGTATTATATATTTTCTTTATTCTTTTTATGATATTTAAATATTTTCGCATGTTTTTTTCAACTTTAAATTAAAAACAAAACAAAAAAACAAAACAAAATGTAAGTATATTGATTAATAAAAATAAGTTTTTGATATTCTTGATTAGTTTTAAGTTGTTGAGAAAAATGTCTTCATAAAAAAATTTATACGATATTTTTGTAATATTTTTAAAATATATGAAATGTAAAAACAATATAAATTATAAGTTATAAATCATAAAGTATAAAACAACATAAAATATGAAACAATATTAAAAAAAACCAAAAAATATGTTAGTATAACAAAATATTTTAAAAACCTAAGAAAAACAAAATTTAAAAGGTTATGTGGCATTTGTATAAGCAATATATATAAGAGGTGAGAACACTGGATGCATGCGATTCTCGGAATCGTGCCACCCATTTATACTATTTAAACTTTCTTTATTATTTTGTTAATATGTATCTGTTTAAAACTTATATATATTTCACATAGTTTTGTTTATATATATATATATATATATATATATAACTTATGTTTCTATTATTACTATACATTTGTTTTATTCATTTTTAGGATGTTTAAATGTTTTTACATGGTTTTTTCAACTTACTAAATTTTTTTTTAAAATGTAAGTATATCGATTGTTAAAAATGAGTTTTTCATATTCTTGATTAGTTTTATGTTGTTGAGAAAAATGTAAGATTTCACTATTTTTTGATAGGATATTTTTTGTAATATTTAAAATATATATATATAATGTAAAACAATATAAAGTATAAAACTTAAACTATAAAACAACATAAAATATGAAACAATATTAAAAATACAAAATATTTTAAAAAGAAAAAGAAAAAAGAAAAAAATAAAATTTTATAAGGTTTTGTGGCTTTTATATAAGCAATATATATAAAGAATGAAGAAGTTCTTAAGGGAGGCGATTCTAGGAATTCGGCACAAACTTTCTTTATTATTTTGTTAACATGTATTTGTTTAAAACTTATATATATTTTTCACATGGTTTGTTTAAAAGTTATATATTTTTTCATATGTTTTTTTTTACTTATGTTTTTATTATTATATATTTGATTTATTATTTTTATGATGTTTACATGTTTTCACATCGTTTTTTCAACTTAATGTAAATTAAAAAACAAATTGTAAGTATATCAAGTGTTAAAAAGGAGTTTTGGATATTCTTGATTAGTTTTATGTTGTTAAGAAAATGTCAAATTTAACAATTTTTTGACACTATATTTTTTGTAGTGTTTGACTTTAATATTTTATTTTGAAATTAAATATTATCTTTTTAATATGTTGATTATAAATGTATGGTATACTTTTTATTAAGTTTATGAGAATCATCACTTTATGGAAAATAATGGTAAATAATATTACTTTTATACATAAAATAACTCAAATTACGTTAAAAGTACCTTAGAAATTGTTTGCATTGTCTTTATTTTCTCATATTTTTTACAAATTAGCCCCAAAAAATGATTTATTTAAAAGAAAAATTAAGGAAAAACTTCCAAAATATTTTTTTTTGTCCAATCTAGCTTCTAAATGTTAAAAAAATTCAAAAATGTATATAATTTTCATTAAAATGAGTTAGTAAATTTGTTATCTTTTGTAAAATTTCAAAAAATGCATTTGTAAGTAAAAATTATTCTTTTTTATGACCAAGAATTTTCAAAATCGGAAAAAAAATGGCTCAAAATGAAAAATGTTGCTACCAATATACATACTTTTCGAAACAAAGGTAAAAACAGCTACTAAAATTGATCCTCTAAGAAAAGAGAACAATGTTGGGTTCTCGTCAAGTTGTATAACTTGTTCAAGAAGTTGCTTGCAGATTTAGAGTATGTACATGTTGAGATTGTGACAGTGATATCTATAGTGAGAGTGATAGTGATAATGATAGTGATAGTGACAATGATAGTGATAGTGACAGTTATAGAGATAGTCATACAAGTATAGGTTGATAGAGACAATGTACATGTACATGTTGATAGAGATAGTGATATAAGTGTAGGTTGATAGAGAAAATAAAATAGGTAGAGGTTGAAAGAGATATTGACATGAAAGGGGGAAAAAGACAGCGACATAAATAGATTAACATTCTTTTTCATATCATTGTGGTAGGATAGAGAAAGGATGAGAAATTGATGCCTCCTTGAGATAAGTTATTGAAAATTTTGAGTTGGTGCTTATAAAGTGGGTTGGTGCCTCCTTCTTGTTGGTGCTAGATAAATCAAGAGGTTGGTGCCTCCTTCCAGTTAGTGTTGGTAAATTGGGAAGTAGGGCCTTCCCTCAGGTTGAATCATATAAATTAGCGATTTGGTTCCTCCTTCTAGTTGCTACTAGAGAATCTTGGCAGTCAGTGAATCCTTTGAATGTAAACCTGTTATTTTATAAGAAAAGGATTCCATGGTTTTCTCCCATTTCTGTTTCCTCGTAAAATATCTTATGGGCTACATATGTTTTATGTGATGATGAATGGTTAATGTTTACATGATATTATTAATGTTTGGAATGGTAAAAAGTGTTGAATATTGATTCACCCCCTCTCTCAATATTGGTGAATATTCCAACAGGAACTCCTCCTCGTAAGGACCCTTTCTTCCTTCCATAAGTTTATAGTTGTGCACAAATCCTTAACTTTCTTATATTTTCTCTTCACATCATTACACCATTATGGTGAGATCCATATCTCCCCCCAAAATCAACTTGAACATATATGTATCATCCTTCCATGGATCATCATCATTCTCCCCATATCGACCTTCATAAATTCTTCCTTTGAATCTCTTCATTATAGATCCTTTGATCATCATGCATGTTTAGTATTCATTCCTTGTCATTGCACATAGATCCCTTCTTACTCGGCTCCTTACTCTTGGCCATCCATCCATGCCATTTTTACATGGAAATCTTAATGACATTGCTTAAAGCACTATGAGTCTCTCTATTTTGAACATTCCTCTTTGATTCCCTACCTTTAATAAGTACTTGTTGTTATATTAGCTCCCTCCAATGTGTTCTCTTCGTGAATCCTTTCAACAAGCCATTCGTGATGCAAAAACTATGATGTTTCCTTCTCTAGATATAGTTCTTGATGCCCTAAATTCTAACATGTTGGGTCATGATACATTTCAACTCTTCACTCCACCACTTTTCTTGCTTCATTCCTATCGATGATCCACTCTGATAGTTTTCCTTAGATGAGGTATCTCTAATACACCAGCTTTTAATGCCACTTAATAAGATGGTTAGGTACATTCCCAATGACATGCCAAATGGCTATGATTGCTCATGACTTAACAACCCTGCTACTCATTGAGGTTATTTTTCCCATCAATAAGATTATTATTGTTGAACATTTGTGTCGTAATTGATGTCAAAGGATGAACCAACAAGCTTGATGAAGGCTTAGTGACAAAAGAGAAGTATGTAAAATGATGAAAATAGATAAGGATGTCAAAGGATGAACTAACAAACTTGATGAAGGATGATGATTTACATTTCAATCCATCGAGCAAAGATGCTTTGAAGAAATACATAAAGAAGAAATGAAATTAATTAGGAAGTTCACAAATTGCACAATGACATGGACATATGTGTGCATATACCACCAAGTAGAGGTTGTTAGTGCACAAAACCCTACAAAGATGAATTACCAAAGGAGACACATCAACGCAAAAAAATGGTGGTTAACTTGATCAAGAAGAAAGAAAGTTGGGAGATCCTCGATTAGAAAGAATCCTAACTTGTGGAAACATATATTGCACTCAAAAAGTATAAACAAGTAAGATATGGAAGCATTTGAAGTAAGCTTGTGGAGTGAAGAAGACAACATGTTTTGACAAGATTATAATTTTTGGGGTATTAATGGTTCGTTGTTTGTAGGAAGAGTTTATACACCATATCCAAATTGCACAGAACATCAGAAGATTGAAATTAAAAAGAATGCAAGATATAATGGTACACGGAATCAGGATGGGCATTTATTTCTTAGTAAATGTTGCATATCACAAAATTGTGAAGTGACCGAGTATTGAAAAATCACAGATATAAAAAGATTGCATGTTGCAAAAGTTTTTATTGTCATAGATCACATACTATTGTGATGTAGATAACAGAAGGCTAATATGCATACTCTAGAAGATACAACAACCAAAGATCTAAAAGTCACACATCATTGTTTAGGCCTGGTTGCAATTTTTCATTTTGATAACACAAACACTTTCTTATTAGGGAGGCCGAAAGGGACAAGGAAAGGAGTCATGGATTCCTTCCAGTTGGTGTTGGTAAAACAACTAGGGAGTCATAGCTTCTTTCTAGTTGGATCAACTTGTAAAAAAATCAATGTCATAGATTCCTTCCAGTTGGAGCTAGGAAAACAATTAGGGAGTCATAGCTTCCTTTAAGTTGGAGCTGGAAAAACAATTAGGTTTTTGTATCCTCCTTAGATTCATTGATGGTAAATATATTAGGGATTCAGTGCTTCCATTTAGTTGCATCTAAAGAAACAGATATCATGGTCTTCAATAGGTTGGTTCCTTAATACTGCTAGTTGTATCTTACGTCAAAGGGATATATATTTGTTCAAGTTGGTGCTTATATAGATATAAGTATTTATAGGTCAGTTCCTATAGTCAAAAGGTTGATACATGTACATCAAGTTGGTACCTAATTTAGTTGGTGATCACAATTGAATATTGTTGTCTTCCACTGATGTAATATTCTTATACACACACACACACACACACACACAAATATTACTTTACATATTTTGTGTGCAACTGTGTACACTGTTATATTTGCAGAAAACTTTTTATGATGTAAATTTTGATAAGTGTAAATTATAATAATCCATGCAATACGATGATTCACCCCCTCCTCATAGTATATTCAAAATTCCAACAATTGGCTAGTATCATAGTGGGTTTCTTCAGTAGAAGTTTGACCACTTGAATAGTGATCCTTGTGCAAATATGAATAAGTAGGAAGGAGTATCAACCAACATAGAACCATGTTTCAATGGTTTGAATTACACCTTATGGTGAATCAGAATGGAGGTATATTTATAGTCACACAAGGTAGATATTTGATAGACAGTAGTAAATGGCTATACAAATCCTACAATGACTCTAGTTGAACCCACAGATAAAAGACTATACGAGTACAACGCAAAATATAAAAATGAAATGATTTGTGGGACGGAATATGTTGAATTTACTAAGGTCATGTAATGTAAATAAACCAAGGATATATGCGATAAGATGAATATTAATTATGATGGAGATAGTAAAGTTAAAAAGGAAAAGTTTTATAATTATTCAACGTAGTTTGAAATGTTGCAAATGAAAGAAGAGGAGAATAATGCATTCTACTTTCTCTGAGTTGGCAATATTGTGAATTCAATCAGAGGACTAGGAGAAAGGATCTGAGAAGAGTCAATTGTGCCGAAGATAATGACAACCCTGCCACCTTGTTTCAAATAAAAAATAGTAGTTCTAGATGTCAGATTCAATCTGGATGAATTGATAAAGGATGAATTACATGGAATTTGAATGAAATATGAGATGAGGATGGAAAAATAAAATGGTTCTAGAAAAGAAGCTTCTTTTAAGGAAACAATAAAATAAAAAAATGTAGCAAGTAGGAACAAAAGGATCCATCTAATATATCAGATGAAGAAGAAGCAAATTTCATTAGAAAGCTTAAAAGGGGGCATGGTAAGTATAAAGAAAATTTTCCCTTTAAATGTTTCAAATGTGGTTAAGGAAATAAAAAGCAGTGATAGTGATGAAGAAATAGAGTATCAAGAACAAATAAATGTGTATCAACACAACAAAGTAGAAAGAAAGAAGAATTTTCCCAAGCAAGAGAAGATTCTCTATTCAAAAGAGGAAAGTTTCTCATCGGAACAAGAGGAGAACCATGAAAAATCAGAGGAATTGTTCTTTATGGCATTGATTCAACATGAAAACCCAAACGACAAAAATAAATGTGCATCGTTCAAAAAACCCAATAGTTAAAAGGACACATGGAAGAACATCGAATCTATCAAGGAAGTGGTATTACAATGGAATTTACATGTCACCTCTGCAATTTGAAGAAAAATAAAAATCAAGTAGTGTAAAAGGAACTCCAAAATATAAGATAAAGGCGGAAAATATCCTACAATGGAATTTATATGTCTTCATCAAAATCTGAAGCAGAAGAAAAATCAAGTAGCACAGACGAATACTCCAAATATGAAGATGCAAAGAATACATAGATTGATTGGGAAATATAACTGATCAACACATTAAAAAAATTAAAGAAGTCATAAAAGAGTAACAAGGAATGAAAGGAACAATTGGAAAACATGGAAGAACAAGCCAAGGAGACCAAGGTTGCACAAAAAACATTAGAAAGAAATATGAACGACAAAGAAAAAGATTTTGAAGAACAATTGAATTACGCACATATCAAGATCAAAAAACTTTAAGAGGATAATATTGTGCTAAAACGTATGTGGAAGAGAAGAATTACTTCTAAAAAAAACAAATTGCACAAAAAGAAGAGGATATTTTACATTTGAAAAATGAAGTGATTTGCGCAAATCAAAGAGAGGTTGAACTATGTCTTGATGCGGAAACTCAAGTAAAATTCGATGACAACTTAATAATTATGGGTGAAATGTTGATCAACCTGAGGTCTCCAGATAATAAAGTAGGTCTTCGCTATGAAGGCGTGAGTGATGAATTTTGCGGCATAAATGAATATTTCATTGCATAGCACCAAGATGCATCTTAGATGAAATTTGATATATCTACAAGATGAGCAAAACTCAGGTATCACAATCCTTTTAGTCACAAGAATAAATTATGTGCAATAAAATGTTTCATTTGCAATTATTTGGGTCATGTAGTACAATATTGTCATATTATAAGATGATACAAGTTTGTTGGATTCAACACAAGGACAAAGGCTATACAAATAAAATAAGACAACCAAGAAGCATGGATTCATATATCACTTGCAATGAAGCATGTGTAGGAAAAAAAGATCTTATACAAAGTAAAAGGAAGTATACACACATCAAACAATGGGTCAAGAAAATGTCATCTATGAGTAGTGTTGAAGAAGAAAGTAATTGTTTCCTATCTTGTTGGCCATTAAAAAGTTAATTAAGATCCTTGAATTCAACAAAAAAATCATAACGAATTCAAGGACTGGGTTAGTAAATTTTTGTAGTTAGAGATCATTTGAAGTTGGTTATTTCATATAATGTGATGTGCATCTATTATTTTATATGTGAAAACATTTTGAATTGTCAGACATGAAACATTAAAAGAAAGGTATTTCTTGAGCACACACAAGGACTGTGCAAATTGAGATTTGTATCATACCAAAATGTGATTACAAAAAAAAAAAATGAGAATCAACTCTCATATTACATCAAGCCACAAATGGGATACAAAAGGGATAATACAAAAACACTATGAATGAACACATATTTCCAAAAAATTGCACAACTAGTCGATTGGCACACAAAATTATAGTCATCAACATACCAAAACCTAGATATGAAAGATGAAGTTCAGTGTCAACGGAATTTGATAGAGTAAGGAAAAAATCAAGAGTCTGATTACCTGAAGCATCCTCGTTGTATGTTCTTTGAAGAAACTATACTAGATTAAGCTCTGTTAGCTAGCGGTTTGATCTGATCTACACTTTAAGGAAACAATCTCCTCAACATGTTGCACATATATTTGCACCTAACAATACCATATTTGGATATTTATCTCTTTAGTCCAAGAAGTAAAATGATCAAGTTTGATCGTAAGATATACAATTTATTTCTACTAAGACTCTACTATTTTAGAAACAACAATGATGACTGCATAAACTTGTTGGAGAGAACCAACCATCATAGTAGAATAAATCAAAATAAAGAAATTTATGATTATGGAGCATAAAAAACTTGTCGTTAATAGGTGGAGAGATTGAAAACTTGCACAATCCAAAACCAGTGAAGGAATGTAAAATTGAAGAAGCATCGATGATAAACAATTAATGAAGAATATATAGAGTACATGATACTTAGCAGTTCAAGGAAGAATGTTGCATTGATTGTGTCAAATTCATGTGAAATGATAAATAGAAATGAAGATATAGAGTACATTATACTTAGTAGTTCGAGGAAGAATGTTGCATTGATTGTGTCAAATTCGTGTGAAATGATAAATTGAAATGTGTGTGACCGTAGGATGATTTAATGATAACTATCAAATAATATTTCCATGTGTGTGAAATCCCATAGCAATATCGTGCATAGATCACATTAGTTAAGACAAATTCAATATCAAAAGATAGTGATATGAAGACACATAAAGGTAACAACTGTGAACAACGGGATGCAATGAAACCAGATGCAAAATGAAGTATATGTGATAGTAAAATATTTGGCATTAGCAAGATGAAGCATGATGATAGGGGGATTTTATTTCCAAAGGGATCCCTTTTCCATTAATTTCAAATGGGGAGACAAAAAGGACAAAAGGAGAATAAATTTGATGACAGCAAGTTGAAGAAGTGATGAAAGAATTTACAAAAAGAACATAAGAAAATTCAAAAGGGATGAACAAAAGGGAATTGTTTCTATGCACAGAAGAAGATCTCATTTTCAGGTGGATCCCATTGTAAGTTGGTGTTGACATAAATGCCAAAAGGGGAGATTGTTGAACCTTTGTGTTTTCATTGATGTTAAAGGATGAACCAACAATATTGATGAAGGCTTGGTGACAAAAGAGAAGGATGTCAAATGATGAAAATAATAAGGATGTTAAAGTATGAACTAAAAAAATTGATGAAGGAAGATGAGTTTGACGTTAATCCATCATACAAATCCACTTTGAAGAAATACATAAAGAATAAATGTTGTTGATAAAGAAGTGCACAAATCCCACTATGACATGGGAGATATGTTCACAGGTACTACCAAGTAGATGCGTGTTAGTGTGAAGAATTCCACAAAAAATGAATTAGCAAAGGACACACACCGATGCAGAACAAATATGGTGGTCAACTTGATCAAGAAGTAAACAATTTGTGGCATCTTTGGTTAAAAAGAATCACAACTTGTGGACACATCTCTTGAACTAGAAAAAGTATAAATTAGCAAGAGATGGTTGCATTGGAAGTAAGCTTGTGGAATGAAGAAGAATGATATGTTTTGACAAGCTTCTAATTTTTGGGGTACAAGTGGCTCATTAATGGTAGAATAAGTTTATACTATAGAGTTGAAATGTCTAGAATAGAAGAACATGAATAGAAAAAATCCTTGCAATATAGAAGGATACCCATAGTTAGGATTTACAAAGGTTTTACTCAATAAATGATGTAGATCACAAAATCACAGAAGTGACAGAGTATTACAGAATCACAGATATCTAAAGATTAGAAGTTGTATAACTTTTTATTGTTACAGATCACACATTGTTGTGAAAAATATAAGAGAGGCTAAGACACAAACCAAAGAAGATACAATAGTATCACATCATAAAGTCACACGTTATCGTTAAGGTGATTACAATTTTCATTTTTTATAACACAAACACTTTCTAATCAAAGAAGCAAGAAAGGGAAAGGAGAGAGAGTCATAGCTTCCTTATAGTTGGTGTTGGTAAAACAATTAGGGAGTCATATATTCCTTCCATTTGGAGTTGGTCAAACAATCATAGAGTTGTATCTTCCTTCGAGTTGGAGCTGGTAAAACAATCTGAGATTCGTAGCTTCCTTCCTGTTGGATATGGTAAAACAATTAGGAATTTGTATACTCCTTCTAGATAGTGTTGGTAAATATAATTGGGAGTCAGGGATTCCATTCAGTTGCAGTTGAAGAAACATAGATCTTAGTATTCAACAAGTTGGTGCCTAAATATTATGAGTTGGAGCTTATGCAAAACAAATAGATATATGTTCAGGTTGGTGCCTGAAGTTCGGGAAGTTAGTGCTTGCACAGATAAAATTCTTTACATGCCGATTCTTGTAGTGAGATTTCTAGTAATGAGAACAGTATTAGAACAACCCTAACCTCATCATCAAAGTTCAATTTTACAAAACTTAGCTAACTAGTAAGCATATTAAACTCATTTAAATGATCAGCAACATATCCATCTTCCAACATCTTCATATTAACTAAACATTTCATTAAATATACCTTGTTGGAAGCTGAGCATTTTTCATAGATCTTAGCCAATGTGCTCATCGCACCCTCTGTCGTATTTTCTTTTGATATATTGAAATCCACCGATGAAGCCAGGAACATGCACATTGTTCGCAGTTCCTTTCTGTCAAGAAACTCCCATTCTTCATCCTTCATAGTCCCTAGTTGTTTTTTTCCACCCAACGGTAGATATAGATCCTTATGGTACAGATAGTCCTCCATTTTCATCTTCCATGACTAGTAGTTTTGGCCATTAAATTTATCAACCCTAAACTTTTCTTCTTCCATCATTGCTCCCACTCGAACTAGGAACCCTTCTTTCCTATGAGTTTCCCATCCAAATAGATCTTTTGGTTATGATATCAATTGTTAGAAAAAGCATGATCACATAGAAATAAGAATTAAACAATTAAATAAGATGCAAATATGAAACACATTATAAGAGAGACACAGATATAACGTGGTTCACTTAAGATGGTGTTGAGGCCTGGAAAATCGCAGGTAACAATACTTAGGGATTTTCCCCAGTAAACGTTCCCAACTAGCCCATTGTTGTTTGGTATGGGGAATCCGTTTGGTTTATGGTCCGACTACCATAGGTCAAGTAACAAAAATAAAGGGTTTTATCAGTTACAGCCCGGTCCACCGTGTGCATTTTTAGTTTTTGTATCTAAGTATGAGATGAAAGTGCCTATCTAAAAAATGCATATTGATATAGAATACGAGGAGCGGTCTCAATGTGATGCGCAGGTCCTTATCTCTCGTCTTAACTCTCTCGCATCTAAACCACACATAGCAAGGAAAACTAAAACTAACTATCTAACCTATCCCTAGGGAGCAAGATTATTATTCATCAATGAGTAATGTATTTTGTGCATGAATTAAGAAAAATCGCAGATAGCTGTTACTTATTTCAAAACACATGAACATTTATAGATATATGAACAACCAGATAGTTAATTGTTTATGAACATCATTCATTACTCACAGTGTAAATTTCATAGAATAAACTAGACCGCATTCATAACAAGAACATAGGTTCAAAGAGTTAGAACGATCTCACAGTTAATGGATAACAGCTGAAAATGAAATAGTTCACATTCAACAAATCCATAGAAAAGAATTTGAAAAGTTCCACCAAGCTTTCTCTAACAGGAAACTTGTAATTTTTATTGAAAAGGAAATAGTTCTTCTTACAACATGTTCTCACAAATCTCAATCAGAAAAAGTCCTTTCTTCTATCTAACTCTCCTATACTTATACTACAACCAAAACTCTTGGGCTACCCCTCGATGACCTTTGGGATTCCCCCAACCATTTAGTCCCACAATTTTGTCTTTTAGTGAATGCTCATGATTTATACAATACGTTACATTTCATATTAAGATTTAAGAGAACTTTATAAAAGGGACCAGCTTGGTAACTGATGAAATTTTCCAAAACCTAGGCCTCTGTTGCTATTGATTCTGCTCAGTAATCCGTTGGTCTTTTGAGATCTTGTTGATCTCAAACCTCCACTTTCTCCTTCCTTTTCTATCTCTACTTATTTATGCTCTAGCTTTGTCTTTCTTTGCTCCCTCCCTTCTGCTTTGTATTTTAGATATATCTTCCTTGCAGCAATCACCCTGTCATGAAAATAGTAGATTTTAAACCATTTAGTGTTTAACAATGTGACACAAACTGTATCAATACATGCATTATGTAAAATAAACTACAACAATATTAATGCATGAAAAGATAAGGCAAAGAAAATCCTGCAAGCTGGGTTTGAAAATCCTGTAAGTGTGTTGTCCAACTAAAATCACAATCCCAATAGAACAGACTCTTTATCTCAATCCAAGCCGAATCTATATTAACTTGAAACCCTCCGATGAAAGCATGAACCAAACAATGTAACTGCTACTCCTCAAAACACCAAATCCCAAACTATGCTCTTGCTCTCAGAAAACCCTGACTTGACCAGCACCTATGGGAAATATCCTCCATTCCATAACATAGAGTAAAAGCACACCAAAAAGAATCGGTGGGAAAAACCCTAACAGCAATCGGAAGCAAGAAATGCTAAGCATCGGGCTGACAAACTCCTCATTGACGAATGGAAACTCTATACGTCAGACGGTTAGTTCACTAAGCCGCCGCAATGGCACAAAACAAATAGACTAAGGGTTCCTGGGTGAAATAAAATGTCGACAAAATAAAGCATTAAAAACTATCATCCATGCATCAGAGGTTGGAAGAACTAAGGACAATGCGTCGACAAATAGTTCATTGGAAAAGCCGCAACGATGGAAAGCAATCAGACTACAGCTTCCGATCAAAGTCATAAACCATTTCGATAGCGAAGAAACAAAAATAATAAAAAGTAATAAACCACAGAATCGGTGAGGATAAGCACTAGTCCATCGGAATGTTCATTAGTTAGCTTCTGCAATAGCGACCGCGTAAAGAACTATGGCCCCGATTCATTGTTCAAAAAATCTTCCAACAACTAAAAACAAAAAAATATCATCGCAAAGCCAAAAGGTTTGAACCAATAAAACCATGAATCAGTGAAAGTAAGAACTGTCCATTGGTCGGTTCTCTATTTGTCCTCTGCAACGATGGCTGCATGGATAACTAAAGTTCTGAATCAAACTTCAAATGACTTCTGATAGTGCTAAAACAAAACATCAATAGAGCAAAAGTTAAAAAATAAACAAACTCCATAATTAAAATATTTAGCTAGACAAACACAGATTTAGATCATATAACTCCCGAAACGAAGGAGACAATTTACCTAAATTCAAACTCAAAAAAGATTCAAAATTGTAGCAGAGAAACAACCGAGTTCAGGAAACCGAATAAAACCAGGCAAAAATCAACAAGGAGGGTCCAAAATTTTAAAAATTTGGGAAAACCATTGCAGCTGCAACAATTGGCGACTACCTGGTGAACCCAGATCTCTGGAAAACTTCCTCTTTGAGCAACAAACTGTTTTGACAATAAAACCAACATGTTGAATTCTTCTAGATGTCTAGATTTCCCAAATGGAAAATGTATGTACTTTTAATCATTGATGATAGTCCAATTTAGGAAAATGGAAACCAAGATTTCAAAGTCAAGATTACTCTTTTGAGGCCAGGAATATGAGTTTTATTTTTACCTCTTTCTTCAGGTAGCTTCCAGCTCAGACACCATAGGATTGTAACATATGGTAAATAGAACTATTCATTTGTTACTCATTCCCATGCCATTTTGCACTTTTTGTGCTTTTGGACTTTTGTCCTTTTTGAGCCCTCCTGCATGCCTTTCTTTCTGAATTTTTATTCAGGGTCCTCTATCTATAGTGTCCTTTTGTGTGAGAGATGTATTTAATTTTCAGCTCATGGACGGAGAAGAACATTGGCAATTTTGTACTCATTTGGTTTAGTACTTTGTTTTGATACATATTGCTTTCTCAGAAGATTCTTGACTCTTATTTTCCTTTTGGCTTTCAATTCTTGGCATGGGATCATTTATATATAATATACTGTTTAACTTGCTTCCTTTCCATGGGTCTTTTGCTGTCACTCCCCAGGATATTTTTTAAATGTGAGATGGATTGAGCCTCGAAATAGTATTCCATACCTTTTGATATTGAGTTATTTTACAAGGATTAAGTAGGAATTCAATGTGTTCATAGCCATTTAGGAAAACTGCTAACTAGAAGAAATTCTTTCAGATAAAACAATAGTACACAGTCTTATAATCAAGGATTTTAGTTAATCCAAAATTTTGATGCTCTCCATGTAACCAAAAGTTTGCTTCTTTTATTGAAATCAATCAACATCTAACTAAAACAAACAGAAATAAAGTCAATCAAAAAGAAAGAACCAAATCAGTTGACTTATGTACAAAATAAAAAGAAAAACCAGGAAAAATAAGGTTTGAGAACTAAACCATTAATTGGTAAGTTCTCTTCCCACCCTTGTAAATCTTGCAATTTGTAGGTTGAGGGGCCAAGTTTTGCTGCACTCTGAAAGGGCCTACCCATAACTGTTGAAACTTCGTGTGCTTCCTCTTTTCATCATGCAGGTGATCCCACTTAAGAACCAGGACTCCCACTTCAAATTCTTTTTTTTCAGCTTTATGTTTATCAAGCCACCACTTCACTACTTCCTGTTGATGCTTCAAGCGTTCTTTGGATCTGGATCTAGACTCTTCCGCCTTCAAAATATTATAGATTATAATTTGCAGGATTTCATTATCTGTGCCTCTAGACTCTTGAGCTATTATGGAATATGGTAGCATAATGTTAGGAGGAAGGATAACTTCTTTTCCAAAAAAAAGGGTATATCGTGACACACCTAAGGAATTCTTGGGTGTAACCCTATCAGCCCAAAGAGCATTAGGTAATGCTAAATGCCAACTTCTCTGGTTTTCTATCACAGTCTTTTTTAAGATCCTAATCAGATTCTTGTTTTTATATTCTGCCAAACCATTCCCTTGTGGGTAGTAGTTAGCATAATAGTGCAACTTAATTCCTCTTTCATGAGCAAAAGCAATTAATCTAATAGAAGAAAAATAAGTAGCATTATCGAAAAACAAGGAAATTGGAACCCCAAACCTGGTTATAATATGATCTTGCAAGAAATCCATGACCGCATCTTCATTCACTTTACGTAACAGAATTGCCTTGACCCATGTAATGAAGTAGTTAGTTGCCGTCAAAATATATTTGTGTTGCAAGGAAGAATTTGGTTTTATCTCTCCAATGATATCAATTCCCCATTGCTCAAATCATTCTGTTATCATCACCGACTTCAATGGTCCTGCTGCTTTCGCTTGTCTTCCCCCACACCTCTGGCAGATATCACACTTTCTAACATGGGCATGCGCATCCTTGAACAGTGTGGGCCAATAGTATCCAGCTCTGAGAATCTTATGGGATGTCATATCTCCAGAAAAATGACCTCTAGCAGGCCCATCATGTAACTCTGTTATGAATTTCTTTGCGTCTTCTTTCTCTAAGCATCTGAGAAGGACTCCATCATAATTCTTCATGAATAAAACTCCATCAATGATATGATATGAAGCTGATTTAAGGTGCAACGCTCTTCGCTGTTTAGAATTCCAATGTTCTGGAAACAATCCTTCCTGAAGGTAATGAACAAGGTCTTGGTACCAGGAATCTGGAGCTATGAAAAGAGGACATACATCCATCATATGTAACTCAGCTTCATTTTCCCAATTGTTTTCTTCATTGTTGTTCCCTTCAACCATTAGTTTGCACAGTCCTTACCCTTTAACTATGGATGCTGGTTTGAATTTGAGGTCATATTCTTGTAAAGCAGTTACCTAATTGCCTCTTCTTTCTCCTAATTCATTTTGTATGAAAAGAGACCTGACAGCTGGGTGTGGAACTATTACCTTCGTCCAGTTCTTAAGTATGTACGGCCTAAATTGTTTTACCGCTTTGAAAACTGCATAAGCTTGTTTATCCATAGCTGGGTAATTCAATTCGAACCCCTGCAAACCAGTGCTCATAAATGATATGGGGTACTCATCTCCCCCATCTTCCTTCTGAGTAAGCACCGCTGCTAATGAATCATCAGATGCGAAAGTGTACAAAATAAAATCCTTCTCAAAATTTGGACTTTTGAGAGATGGTGCATAAGCAATAGATGTCTTTATTTTACTGAATGAATTCTTCTCTACATCAGTCCACTTGAATTGTACACTTTGATTCACCATTTTCTGCAAAGGTTTAACAATTTGAGCGAAATCTGGCACAAACATTCGTACGAAATTTATTGTCCCCATGAATGATTGCATACATTTTTTGTTATGGGGTAAAGGGATCTATTTGATAGCTCTGATCCTTTCTGGGTCTATGGAGATCCCCATTTTAGAAACCATGTGACCCAATAGCTTTCCTTCTATAACCACAAACACACATTTCCTTGGATTCAGTGAGATCCCATATTTTTTACAACGCTCGAAAACTTATTTTAGATGGAATGCATGTTCTTCTCTCTTCTTTGAAAATATCATGACATCGTCAAGATATACTACAACATTATGGCCAATTAGACCATGGAAAGCTATATCCATAGCCCTCTGGAAAGTAGATCCAGTGTTGATGAGTCCAAAGGGCATCCTTCTATAAGAAAAAGTTCCCCATTTTGTTCTGAATGTAGTTTTTAGTCTATCTTCTTCAACTACTAACACTTGATTATAGCCAAAGAATCCATCTAATAATGAAAATAACTCAGAACCTAAAACCATCAAAAAATCTATTCCATGGGTGGGACTAGATAGTTATCTTTATCCGAAGCATGATTTCGGTTTCTGAAATCCACACATAGCCTGATTTCTCCATATTTCTTCCTTACTGGTACCAAATTTGAAACCCATTCTGAGTGTCTAACTTTGAATATAATTTTGGCATCCAATAATTTTTTCGCTTGACTCTAAATTAAAGGCTCTAGTTTTGGATGCATCTTCCTCAAAGGTTGTTGATAAGGCTTGACTCCATATCTAATAGGAATGACATGTTGTATAATCTTGGTGTCATATGTTTTAAGCTCTTCATATGTCCAGGAAAATACATCTTTGTACTGTTTGAACAAACTAATGAACTTATTTCTTTCACCTGGGGAACAACACTTTCCCAAATTTACATATTTGGGTTTAACTTCAGTTCCCAAATTTATCAGCTCGAATTGCAAAGACGAGCTATGAGTCTTGACATTTGCTGGTCTTCTAAATTTGCTGTCTAAATCAAACATCTGCTATAAGGTCTTGACCCCTTTAGGAATGAATTTGTCGAATTTTAACTCAGCTTGGTGTTCTTCATCATCGATAATTGCCCCTTTGAAAGTTTCATCATTCATCAAACATTCCAAGATTTGTTGATCATCATCAAAAACTCGTAGATTAGTAATCATGTTTGGAACCGAAGGCCTAAAAAGTAATTCAATAGAACACTTGTTATTTGAAGGTACAAGCCTTGCAGCTGAGGTAGCTAACAAGTCAACTGCTACATTCTTAAGTCTAGGAATGGATACAATATTAAATGCATAAAAATTTGTCAGGAAATACCACACTTCATTCTGATAAGCTTTTAAATGAGGTGAGATGCAATGTATCTATTTTCAAATTTTCTTTACAATTATTTCAAAATCCCCATACACTTTCAGATTTTCTACATTTAATTCAATTGATTTTCTTAGTCCCTGAACTAACGCTTCATATTCAATTGTGTTATTGGTACATTCAAACTCTAATCTACATGAAAGAAAATGTTTATTTTTCTTTGGATCAATCAGGACACAGCTAGCTCCTGATCCTTCCAAAGTTTTAGATCCATAAAAAAAAAGTGTCCAAAAACTATCTACAACTATATCTGAAACTAAGTCTACTATTTTATAGTCAAATTCAACAGCCCGTGAAAATCAAAGGATATCGGGTTGTGTTTCTAGTGTACCGTTGGCTTCTTCTGCTTGGTAATTTCCCGGTTCAAGTTCAATAAAGTAATTTCCCAACACTGAATTCACTGGTTCACCTTACCCTCCAACTGAGTAACATTGTGCTTCATGTGGGGCTCTCTTAATACTTTTATTTGATTGGGACTTCCCTTATAAGGCAACCACAGATGTGACCAATCTGTTGCAAAATATCCATTTAGCTTTGCTGACCAATCCCAACTCAAAACAAGTCCATAAGCCTCAGGTATTTCTGCTACTACAATATCGATGAACTAACATACCTTTTCATTTGAAGATAGTCAAATCAAAACATCCTCCATTTCCCCAATTACCTTCACAGTTGTTCTGTCTAACTAAATGACCTGCCAAGTAGATGGTTTAGGTTGTCCATTTATCTTCTTACAGACTGAAAGTGGCATAACATTGAATGATGCCCCTGATTCTACTAAACAGTTGTGCACGTTATGGTTGAAAATTTCAAACGTTAGGAGAAATGGTGGGGTTTCACATTTAGACTTACCTCCCACACTTACTTCACCAATTTATTCTTCTTCTGGTTGATTGTCAGTGGGAAGCTTTTCCTCTAGTACGTCAAGTGCCTTTAACAATTTTTATTTCTACTGAGGCATATTACACATTTCAAACAGTGATATATTTTCCTTAGCCCCTTTAATATCTTCCACAATATTATATTCCATCTTATGTTCTTCAAGATTCTTTTTTTACATTATCATTTTTCTCTTCGACGGGCTTAACAGGCATGTTGATTTTCTTTGGATTTTGACTCGTAATTGTGAATTCGGGTATCTTATCAGCTAGGGTGCTCTTCTAAATCTTCTTTACATTCTCTTGAAGTCTCTTAATTTTTGGGAGTATTGAATTGTCTTTATTTATCAAACCCTGACTTCTTGTTGTCACGTTTGTTTCTAATGTTTCTTCCTATTTCCATGAACCTTCTTCTTTGGTATCAAACATCGAGACACACTCCCATTAAACCAGAGCATCCTCTTCTTGTTTTTTTGTGGGTTGCTTATTATTTTCTTCCTCATCATCAGATTTTGTTAGTTTGGAGTCCAATAGCTGATTCATTACTAATGTCATCGAATTGATCCATTAGGGGCAATTTTTTTCAGAATGAGGCTGCTGATGAAAGGTGCAAAAATTATCCATACCTACCTCTATTAAATTCATTGATGCAGGACTGTGTGGAGGAGCTTTATATTGATTGTTGTCTTCTCTCCTTTTATAGTAAGGCTTATAAGATTTTTGAGCTTCTTTTTCCTTTTCCAAATCTATTATTCTGTTGGAAAGATTTTGCATCATTTTCACCATCCCTTCAAGGTCATGTGATTTCTCATCCTTAGGCTTAGTTAGTAACAACACTTTCTTACCAAAAGTTTTTTCTCCCAACTGCTCAAGATAATCTTCTATGCTCTCCTTTTCAACTTCTACCCTCTCAGCTTCTTCATAAGTTTCTGAAAATGTAGGTTTGACTGACATTTTAGCAAACATAGCCAAGTCAGGCCCCAGAGCTGAAGTATAGTATTCGCTCATAACTTTATCAGATGGTTTATCAGTTGCAGAAAAATTCTTTAGATAAGAATCAAACCTTTGAGTGAAACTATGCACTTTTTCTTTTCTTTCTTTCTTTAAAGCACATAACCCCTTCATTAACACTACATGAGTTTTTTGGACTGCATACTTCTAAATATTCTTTCAAATGTATCTCATTCTCTAATTGAGTTTGCAGGTAGAGAAAAATACCATGAGTCAGTTGCTCTAGATTTCAGGGTATGTGGAAACAATCTGCAAACTACATCTTCATGTTCTCCAGCCCTTAGTCCTTCTATAGCCAAGTAAAATATTTGCAAATGATCATCTACCAAAATATTTTTTCTTGGTTCAAACTTGGGCAACATTTTCTCAAAAGCATGAGGTAAGTCATGTAAAGGGGGTGCCAAGTTTAAAGGTGACCTAGCCCTCCAAGCAGGTGTTGGATTCAGTGGGTTGGGTGGCTGATTTGCATCCATGTTTTCCATGAGTCTAGGTGGAGAATGAGGTGGTGAGTGAACAGGGGTATGAACAGGCGAACAGTAAGGTGTATCTGGGTCCAATTGATTCAGAGGTTGAACAACTTCCTGTAAGGCTATTTCTACCAGTTCTTCAAAATCCCCAACCAACACTGCATCTTTCATTATAGGACAGTCTTTCTTTCGATATTCTCTTCTAGGTAAGACAGGAATAATTGGTAATCCTCCAATCTTGTTCACATATGCCCTAGTATGTCTTCTCAGATCATTAACTACTTCGTTATTGACAGAATACATATGCTCTTTACCCTTTTCTTCGGGAATTGGATTGGGAAACAAACTGCTCTCAAAATTGTCACTGGTGGAATAATCTTGAGAAAATGGGTTTCCTCGGCCAGCCATGCACTGGCTACCCTCCTTCTAGCGCCAAAAACTGTTGAGGCCTAGAAAATGGCAGGTAAAAATAGTTAGGGATTCTCCCCAGTAAACGTTAGCAACTAGCCCGTTACTGTTTGGTATGGAGAATCCGTCCGGTTTACAGTTCGGCTACCGTAGGTCAAGTAACAAAAATAAAGGGTTTTACCGGTTACGGCCCGGTCCACTGTGTGTATTTTTAGTTTTTTGTATTTAAGTATGAGATGAAAGTGCCTATCTAAAAAATGTAGATTGATAGAGAATACAAGGAGCGGTCACAATGTGATGCACAAGTTCTTACCTCTTGTCTTAACTCTCTCGCATCTAAACCACACACAACAAGAAAAACTAAAACTAACTATCTAACCTATCCCTAGAGAGCAAGATTATTATTCATCAATGAGTAATGTATTTTGTGCATGCATTAAGAAAAATCACAGATAGTTGTTACTTATTTCGAAACACATGAACATTTATAGATATATGAACAACCAGATAGCTAATTGTTTATGAACAACATTCATTACTCATAGTGGAAATTTCATAAAATAAACTAGAGCGCATTCATAACAAGAACATAGGTTCAAAGAGTTAGAATGATCTCATAGTTAATGGATAACAACTGAAAATGAAATAGTTCACATTCAACAAATCCATAGCATAGCATTTGAAAAGTTCCACCAAGCTTTCTCCAACAGGAAACTTGTAATTTTTATTGCAAAAGGAAATAGTTCTTCTTACAACATGTTCTCACAAATCTCAATGGGAAAAAGTCCTTTCTTCTATATAACTCTCCTATACTTATACTACAAGCAAAACTCTTGCGTTGCCCCTCAGTGACCTTTGGGCTTCCCCCAACTATTCAGTCCCACAATTTTGTCTTTTAGTGAATGCTCATGATTTATACAATACGTTACATTTCAGATTAAGATTTAAGAGCACTTTATAAAAGGGACCAGCTTGGTAACTGATAAAATTTTCTGAAACCTGGGCCTCTGTTGCTATTGATTCTGCTTAGTAATCCATTGGTATTTTGAGATCTTGTTGATCTCAGACCTCCACTTTCTCCTTCCTTTTCTATCTCTGCTTCTTTATGCTCCAACTTTTTCTTTCTTTGCTGCCTCCCTTCTGCTTTGTCTTTTAGATATATCTCCTTGCAGCAATCGCCCTGTCATGAAAATTGCATATTTTAGACCATTTAGTGTTTAACAACGTGACACAAACTGTATCAATACATGCATTCTATAAAATAAACTACAAAAATATTAATGCATGAAAAGATAAGGAAAAGAAAATCCTGCAAGCTGGGTTTGAAAATCTTGTAAGCCCTTTGTCCAACTAAAATCACAATCCCAATAGAATAGACTCTTTATCTCAATCCAGGCTACATCTGGATTAACTCGAAACCCTCCGATGAAAGCATGAACCAAAAAATGTAACCGCTACTCCACAAAACACCAAATCCCAAACTATGCTCTTACTCTAAGAAAACCCTGACTCGACCAACACCCATGGGAAAACTCCTCCATTCCATAACATAGAGTAAAAGCACACCAAAAAGAATCGGTGGGAAAAACCCTACTGGAAATTGGAAGTAAGAAACGCTAAGCATCGGGCTGACAAACTCCTCATCGACGAACGAAAACTCTATACATCGGACGGTTAGTTCACTAAGCCTCCACAACGGCAGAGACCAAATAGACTAAGGGTTCCTGGGAGAAATAAAATGTCGACAAAATAAAGCATTAAAAACTGTCATACATGCAACGGAGGTCAGAAGAAATAAGGACAATGTGTCGAAAAATAGTTCGTTGGAAAAGCCGCAACGACGAAAAGCAATCAAACTACAGCTTCTAATCAAAGTCATAAACCGTTCCGATAGCGAAGAAGCAAAAATAATAAAAATAAATAAACCACGAAATCGACGAGGATAAGCACTAATCCGTCGGAACATTCATTATTTGGATTCCGTAACAGCATCCACATAAAGAACTACGGCCCCGATTCATTGTTCAGAAAAGCTTCCAACAACTAAAAACAAAAAAATATCATCGCAAAGCCAAAAGGTTTGAACCAATAAAAGCACACATTAGTGAAAGTAAGAACTTTCCATCGGCCGGTTCTCTATCTGTCCTCCACAACGGGGGCTACATGGATAACTAAAGTTTCGAATCAAACTTCAACTGACTTTCGATAGTGCTAAAACAAAACATCAACAGAGCAAAAGTTAAAAAATAAATAAACTCCAGAATTAAAATATTTGGCTAGACAAAGGCAGATTTAGATAATCCAACTCCCGAAACGAAGGAGATAATTTACTTAAATTCAAACTCAAAAAAGATTCAAAATTGTAGCAGAGAAACAACCGAGTTCAGGAAACCGAATAAAACCAGGCAAAAATCAACAAGGAGGGTCCAAAATTTTAAAAATTTGGAAAAACCGTTGCAGCTGCAACAGATGGGTAACATCCACATAGAAATTGCCATTCATTTATTATTATAATGTTTAGAAAAATGAAGGGATACAACTTGCAACAACCCCGCTGCACTTCCTCTTCAGTCTCTCAAAGTCTCTCTCACACAATAACAAAGATTATTTTACAATGTTACAATACAATACACATACGTATTCCAATGCTTTACTTTTATGGGGGAATTAGCATGGGAAAACTACGGGTCACCCAATACCATAGATCCACAAACTATTGGCCAATAAACATCCAAAAAAATTCTTCTAGGGGATTCACCCCTGAACCACCTTTCTCGATGGAACTTCCCCCTAGCCCCCATTCAGGTCCCGTTGTCCTCCAAACTCTCGTGGGGGGACGATGTCCCCCCACACCCCCAGCTGCAACAAGTGTAGAGTAAAATGGGGTACAAACACAACTAAAAAATAACATCTTTGAATCTCGAAGATCGGGATCCACAACCAACAGGGTTTTTAATGGTTAAGTGTTAATCTAAAGATTAATTTTTTGGTTGTAAGTAATCATCACTAGAGGTTACTAAAACTTATGAAAAATATTCAGTTGAGCTGGTGGTAATGTTTTTATGGAAAATTAAAGACAAAAATAAATATTACCCCTTTTTCCAAAAGGTTAAATGGGTACATGACATGCACTACCCTCGACCTACCCTGCAATTGCATAGGAAAGGCCCAAGGGAGGAAGCACCCTTGACCCTCATTTCCCCCCTAATACATTAATGAATTTGAGAATTTCCTTATGGTCATGAAAGGAATAATGAGAATGGAAATGTTGCATTGTGTTATTAAATCAAGGATAAGTGTACTACACGAACTACAAAAAAAAATTCTAAGTTTGAGAAAAATTGAAATAGTCAAAAGAACTCAAACTGATAAATTTATAGAAGTTGACTAGAGAATCATATCAAAGATACAAAAGTTGTTGATATATCCTTGTTATATGTAATAATAATTCCCAACATAAAAAAAATATAGACTTCCCTCTATATTTTCTTCTACATGTGGAAAAATTTGGTCTCTGAAAATGATTGCACGCGTAGAAGAGTAGAATTGGGGAAAATCAACATTTTTGGTAGGATGTAATTTTCTGCTACAAGATTAGAATGATCCATAAAGACATAAATATGAAATTTTATCCATAGTAGAAAAATTATGCACAGCTAGATTCTTAAGGAGGAAATCAGATGTCTCTGAGATTAGAATAGAAAAATTCCTATAACCTTTATTTAAAAAAAAAGTTGTCAATAAGGGTAGTTTCCAAAATGCATGAAAACTATTTTTCTATGCTTGTCAAAATGTAGTGAAGATAAAATATAGGAGAATAAAACTAAAGGTTCTTATATATTTTAAGCATATGTTTTGTTGTTTCAAATAGTAGGCAGATCAGAGCGTCTAGGCTTTATTAGGAAAGAAATTCGTGATGTGGGTGACCTCCAAAGCGACCAAAACATTTGTAAGATTTTGTAATATGGTATAGGTGTGTTTCAAGGGCAAGAGTAACTCAAAATGAGTATATGCAATGATACCCCTGTCATGGTAATGGTGCACTCACAAAAAAGTGAAGGTATAGTTCAGAAACAAGCATAATGGAGGAGTGATAACGATGTCTAACCATGAAATAATAAAAGATACCAATAATGGACATTGGTGCAAGGTATAAGAATGCATCCAAGGTATTATTATAATTAATATGTGTTATTTGAATTTCAATTAAGATCCATGGGAGCTATTGATTATTTGAGATGGATATTTATTCCATAAGAGAATGATCAAGAAGGTATGGAATAGGCAGGCATGTAAACAACATGCATATTGCGAATATGATGGGTGAATCATCCTTATGGGAAAGTGCATGCATTCTTACAAAAGTTGTGGGATATGAACTAGAAACTTATATAAATAATGAGAAGGGGTAAGTAGATACCATTTTGCAATAAGTTGCCATAGATCAAATAAGACATTCTAGTATGTGGACCTATCATATGTTTCAATATAATGATAGAGTACCCATGAAAATGATGTCAATCAAGGAATGGGTCATTCCCATTTGTGAATATATGGCATGGTTCAGAATTGTGACAAATATTTACATGGGAAAGGAAAGGAAGTCTCATAGTTTAATGAGACATAAGGAGATATAATTGAATTTGAAAAGACTTTGTATGGAGATGAAATGAATTGAGTTGCAACATTATTAAGCACTAGGAAGTCCAAGAAAGGTCATGTTGGACTTGGCCAAAATTGTTCAAAGAAATTGAAGCAGAAAGGCAATGTGAATAGAGTGCAATAAGAGTTGTTGTAATAACCAAGGAATTCTACACAATGATGATATATGGTTGTAGAGGAAAGTAGAGAATGATATACATAAATAGACATTCATAAAGAGGGAAATTTCTCACCTTAAAACTATTTTATTTATAGCATATAAATTGCTTGCTAGGAAAGTAGCAAGTATAATTTCCATCCATTTGTATATGTATTGAATTGCTACTTGGTCAAAAAATATTAGATAATGATCCCTCGTGTTCTTAGCAGAAAATCCATGAATAATATTAACTATGATGTGGAAGAGGAACTTTATGCTATAATGAGGAGTTGGAGAGGGAGAATTCCTCAACTCTTCTCTTGCTAATATATTTTATTTTATGAGTTTTATATGCAAAAAACTAGGGCATATAAATGATAGAAATGAAAATTTAGATAGATAAATTGTATATACACCAGTAGGCATATTAAGAGACAATGCATAGTGCATGCAAATATTCTTATGTAAAAGTAGTATAATTTTTCATATGAAATGGGTGCCTGATGATAATTATTGTATTTGATGATGATTGTTTAACTAGAGACATTAGAGACATGTGAATCCATGAAGATGTGTAACACTTTTTACCCAAAGGTGATGGTGAAAATTCAATTCTTTACTCATTCATTAAATTGAATCACTAAAAACTCATATATGCCTCGTGAATTTCGACATGCAACCAAAAAACAAATTGTAGTGAATTATACTATCTTTCCACTTATATTTTTTAAATAATAATTATGTTATATGCAAAAATTGCATTTAATGATATTTTTGTTTTTTTAAATCTCGGGAAAAGTTTACAACTGTATTTTCTGAACATAAAATAATTTAAGTGATAAATGCATAATTTAAAAATATATATATGAACATAATCTACACAAAGTGCACTTGGGCACAACCGTTTTTAATTTATGATGGGAAATTATATATTTTTTTAATTTTTTGAACTAACTAATGAGACTTTTAATTGCATTTTGCACACATGTATGTGCATGTAAAGTTTTTTTTTGAACTAGTTACAAATATTGAAAAACAGAAAATACCCTTTTGAAGAGAATGCATTGGTGTAGGGTGTATATACTTTTTAAATTTTTTTGGTTGGGTACTTTTTATGTTGTTGATTTTTATTTGAATTGATTTGAAGTTGTGGACATGGATTTGCAAGTGTAAGTTTTAAAATAAAAAGGAAATATCATATGAATTTAGAAACCCTTAAATTATATTCCAATGGATAGATTATTAATTGATGAATCCATTGGTATGAAGTCCACTATCTAAGGTGCACCCGAGGACAAGGATTATGTCTGGGGAAAAGAGAAATAAAAATAATTGTTTAAAAGAAGGGGATGAAATCCTATTTTAAAGTCCTTGATTGGGCTATTAGGTGGATCAAGGTATTTAAAAAACTTGATCGAGCATTTGTGTATTTTGAAAATACCTCAAACGAGGGTTAATATGTGCTTAAGTGGTAGGTTGATTAAGCTAGTACCTTAATCAAGCATTCAAAAAATGATGGATCTAGATTAATATCTCAATTGCAATGTTATTTGTCAACTTTTTCATCAATTTCTCCTTGCTTCCTTCCCTCTGACCATACCCACTAATTAATGGAAACACATAGGTGGCAAACCTATGCAACACAATTATTTCACACATTCATGTATCCAACATAAGGGACACCAAAACCACTAAATTGATCCCATTACCCCTATATCACTAAACCCTTGTAACCTCAAACACCTTGACACACTTAAGAAACAACCGCAACTTAGTATTGGTCACCCACATAAGCATGGTAACCTTTTCTATGATGTCATTCCTCACTTAATAAACATAAAGTATGTGCATAGGTGATGCAGCCATTTTATTCAAATAGGAAACACACCTAAGTGTTATTAGAAAACTAAAATAGCCTCTTGATCACTAACACTAACCACATAACCTCAACTCCCTTTATAGCTCAAATACTACCATTGAACCCCACAACACCCCTAGCCCTTAATCCACACAAGAATTTAAATTACATAGACACCTAATGCACTTAAGAAACACACATAATCAACTAACCCAACTAACATACACAAATGACCAACTAATCAAACTAACAAACACACATAAACCCATAACCCACATAAGAATTGAATTAACATATTAAGATTCAAATATTTGAAACACGCATATGTGATATACAATACGCATATGGGTCTAACATAAGTGGTGCTAATCAATCTCTTGAACAAAAAATCAATCGAGATATAGAGCTTGATCAAGGGTTATTAAAACATTCTATCCAGAGTATTGAAATAACTCGATCAAGCGCTTTGATAAGCCCTTGATTGATATTTTAAGAGCTCGGTGGAAGGTTGTACAAGATTGTGATCAAGATTGTTTTTCACCATATACGTGGTCCTTGAAAAAAAACTGTTACCCATATTCATGGGAACACCTAGACATGGATAAAGATATTGATGATGATGTTCCATGTGACAAGTAGTCTTGTGAGGAAATTATGGAGCAAAGAATCCATGATCAAGTGGTTTGTGGAAGGACTGTGTGGTCCTTGGTAAGAGGACAACTGATAAGGTTACATCATATATGTTAAAGGAAACCATGGAGGTAATGTTTTATGTATGCTGATTATATAAATGTTGAAATAGGATGGATAAGAATCCCTTCAACCATGTTTTAGTCATCAGAAAATGCTATGCTTTTAATATTGAATTCATTTATGTGAATGACATCCCATAGGGAATGTTGGGGTATGGGTTAGTAAAGGAAAGGATGCATATACCATCTAATTTTTTAAAATTAGAATGCATTCATAATAAATAAGAGAAAGTCATGTATGAGACGATGAGAATGTTGAGTTGTTAATCCTATAGTGCTCAAAACTGTCCCATGAATTTCCTATTGGTTTTAATTGAGATGAAACCTCTTTTCTAACAAGCAAGGAATGAATGAAATACTGATGTTGTGTTAGGTGAACAAGGCACCCAAAAATTTAATAAACTCATTTGGGTCATGCTTCAATATTATGTTGAAGAATTGGCTAGGATGTCAAACTTACAATTTTAGGAAACATGTGTAGGCACATAAAATGTTTTAGAGCAATGTTGGAGTGCATTAAATGAATGAGAATAAGTGAATTATGTACACTGAATTAATTATTGCAAAGAGGTTCTATGTGCTTACTAGATACTGTAAAGCACTAAAGGGCATATCTTGTCTTTTGAATATGCCGATGTTAGTCTAATGACATGGAATTATGGTATTCATGAGTCAATGCAGTGGTACATTGGGTGAATGCTCATTAAAATAGTATGCAATATTGTGATTATGCATACATGTGTGTGGGTACATATGTTGAGATGGATTATGTGAATTCATAGTTATGATATATATATTTCATAGCCCTTCTCTAATAGCTAAAATGATAGAATTATTGGTAATCCGTGGGTTGCTATTGATGGAGGGGAAGGATTTCATGGAAAAGGCACTCATGTTCAATGGGTTACATAAATGCACTATTGGGGGGACATGTTTGCATAAAAGCATATGACTGTGTAATCAGAAATATTTAAATTTTTATTCGATTACAAAGATAATGTGATTCTATCTTTCAATTTATTATGATAATGACACATATAAACTGAATGTATTTCATTGCATTTGAGATATTGGTAGTTGATATTATTTGAATTATTGTGTGTAATAATATTGAGATTACTTCAATGACTGTTGTAACTACTACAATGAAAATATTGTATGCATGGGTACTCAACTTGTTTCATTGATTGAAAAGTTCAAATCGCAAGTTGAATTGCCTTGGACACAAAAATGTAAGTCCATAATAAACGCTAGAATCTACTGTGTACAAAAGCTAAATATTATGCAAAGGATATCTTGGTTGTGAAATATATTTTATATAGGGAACATATTTGTAAATTTCAAATTTCAAATTTTTCTAATAATTGTTAATGATTGTTTGGTCAATACATAATTATGTCAAGAGGCCATGTTATAGGAGGAGGTCCAAGTTATGGTAACAAGTGTAAAATCATAAGGAGAAGAGTTATTCTACTTAAAAGAACCAAAAAATATGAGGATGGCTTGATGGTTAAAGAAACCTAACTTATGTAGGATGCATATTTGTAAATTCAAATTCAAATTTGATCATCTAGTAATATTGACTTGTTGGTTGTATGTGAGTTGTGTTAGGAGGACACATTGCAACGAGACCATGTGTTATGTATTGAAAAAGCTAAACATCATGAGAAGGAACTCATTTTTGGGAAATCTAGTTTCTGTATGAAACAGAATTGATAATTTCTAATGAAATTATTATGATGACATCTCATGATAACTGTACGTGTGAAATATAGGTGAAATAATGGATCTATCTAGTGAGGATAGATGATGGATGTTAAAATATTTCAAACAAAGGGGATAATTATATCGAAATGACATTGGAACCCTATTATATGCCTTTATCACCATGAGCTATTCTATGTGAAAGGTTTCTAGTGGGAATCCCCAGTCGTAAGCTTGTGAGTTATGACTCTTATTGTGCAAGAAAGACTTGGACAATGATGAATTATCTTGTTGGATTTTCTGTCTCTATGTCCTTGTTCCAAAGTAATATGAACCAATTTTAGTCCCTTCTACTCAGCAAAACAAAGCTCAAGATATCATCCCGATAGAGTAGAGCTTGGCTGGCAGCACCTACGACACATATGTCGTCTCACCCGAGATATCTATCTTTTATGGGTAACTGCTAGAGCCAGGTTTCTGTAGTTGTGTGGGAGGGTGTTTCAATATATTTCCTCTACACTTAGGCTCCCAACAAATCCCGAGGGGGTGGATTACTTATATTCATGGTAATTCAATAGCTAAGTTGCGATCCAACCTCTCTTTATGAAACTTTAAGTAAATAAACAATAGGCATGCAACATAATCATATCCAGTAAAAGGATGCCGCCATCATACATCTATGCACTTGTAAAAAAACTGAAGTCATTCATTCACTATAATAAACACACATATATCTAATCCACCTCAACATTCACACATATACACAAAAACATAACATGGAAACCCATCTGGAAAAAAACCACAAGGTTCTCTTCATCTAGCATGAGGAAATAGATGCACCTTTTGTCAACACACTAAGTTACAGACCCTACTCAGTATCTTCTTCTCTATATTTACAGTCTCTTAATGCCTCTCATTGTTAGGATTATAATCCTTCCTTGTCCAATTTGGTCAATTATTTCTACATCAGGAGTCCTTACAGTCTATATTTAGCCACTAGCACCATTAGGTCCACTTGGCCTAATTGGGGCACATGTACCAGTTACTAAAGTGTGGGGAACACTAATTGAGGATAACTGCCACTAACTGCAATTGAATGCATCAGTTTAGGAGCCTCCTAGATCAATCCCTACAAATTAGGAGCCATTGTGAGTGCCGACACCAACCTCCATTAGTTGAGTTTAGTAGGTGACTAGTCAAGCTTAGTTGCAAAATTTATGTAGTTATTGGTTTCAGTTGATTTCAAAGAATCCACAGTTCCAATGTCACATTGTCGACGTTTTGAATCCATATCGGGATCCATCATCAGGACGAGTTTGTCAATTTGTGGAGAGTATATGATATTCATTATTAATAATGGAGATGTAGAGATAATTTAGTAATGTCAGCTATGTGGAAGAATTTTTAGGGTTTCGGTGAAGAAGATAGGGTTTTGTTTATAAAATAATTAGTTTTAATTTTAATCATAGTGTATGGGTAATAGTATGTTATTACTAATGTTTAATTAAATAATTTTAGTTTTTTAATTAAAGTATTTAAATGTTTATAGTATTATTAATAGTGTTTTAATTGATTATAGTTAAAAGTATTACTTAAAAATATTAGTTTTGGATCAGAGAAATAAATAATTAATTAATTTAAAAATTAAAAGATTATTTTAAAAATTAATTAATTTAAATTATTTCTTTTTTATTTATGGTTGAGAATAGGTGGAAGCCAACTCGTGCTCACTTCGAGGCCTCCATCCCTGTTTAAATTGTTAGGAAGTTTAATTATTTCTAGGGCTTCTCTAAATTTCCTTTTGAAGTAATGGTCTTCTTTAGCGATAATCTTGGTGTCTTCCAAGCGGATTTGGTGTTTGGTTTTGGCACAATGTTCTGCAAGAGCTGAGGTGCAGATATGTTCATTCTTTAGATCAGCTCCATGTTCTTTTAATCTAGTTTGAAAGGAGCGTCTCATTTCGCCAATGTAACTAGTTTCACAAGAACATGGGATTCTATAGACACCCTTAAATTGTCTCTGATCAATTGGGTATTTCACTGATCCCATTTTGTTCCTAATGGTCTCAATGGGTTTGAAATAGGTTGTGATATTGTTCTTCTTAAGGATTCTAGATATTTTGTCTGTGACCCCCTGAATGTAAGGTAAGTAATCCCTAGGGTTGGTGGTTTCATCTTTGGAGGTTCTCTTCTTAGTGTGGTTTTCGTTGTAGGATTTGTTTAGGGTTCTTCTAATATATTTGGGCTCATAGCCTATGTTTTTGAATACTTCTCTAAGGTGGTCCCTTTATTCATTAAGGTGTTCATTGTTTGAGATCCTTGAGGCTCTAAAGGCTAAGGTGTTAATAACCCTGATTTTCTAGGAGGGATGGTAGTGAGAGTCTGCATGGAGGTAGCTCTCAATATGAGTCTTATTTCTAAAGACTCTATGTCCTAATGTTCCTTCTTCTCTTCTAGTTAATAGGACATCAAGAAAGGGGATGCTCCCATTTTCCTCTAGTTCCATTATGAACTTTATGTTAGTGGAAATATTGTTTAGATGAGTGCATAACTTCTTGAGTTCAACTTCCCCATGTGGCCATATCACATTGGTGTCATTTACATATCTCTTCCACCTTGTTGGTTTCAATGGGTAGGATTATAGAGCTTCTTTCTCGAATTTTTCCATGAAGAGGTTTGCTACTATGGGTGAGAGGGGTGATCCCATTGCTACTCCTGTGGTTTGTTCATAAAACTCTCCTTGGAAACTGAAAAAAGTTGATCTCAGACACACCTCTTCTAACATGGTTGTGCTTGGATTAGCAATCTCTTTGATGACTTAGATGGCTTCATTCAAGGGAATCTTTGTGAAGAGGGAAACCACACCAAAACTTAGGATCATGTCATTGGGTTCTATCTCAGTTAGGAGTTAGTTACATTTAGTTCTTATATGTTACATGCATTTCTACTTAGTTATCACTAGCTTTGTATGGATGCATGCAGGTGAGGTGCATTTACTCACCTAACATAGTTAGTTAGACTAGTTAACTGATAATTAAGACTGAATTGGACACTTGAGTTGGGTTTTGAACTCTGATAATGATTTAGACTAGGTCAGTTAACCATATAGTCAAGTAGAGTCAAACCAATTTGAATTTCATCACATGGATTTGAATTGCATGAGTCTATTTAGCCATTATACTACATTGTAATTAATTATCTAATTACTTTTTATTAATGAAAGCATTCATAGTTGCAAGCCATTTTTGCATTGTTTCATTCTTCAATTTCTGAGTAAAATTGTATGATCTATCTTGTCAGTTGTGTGTTGGTCCATAGATATATGTGCTCAATTTAATATGGTATCAGAGCCTTGGCAGGACAAGGTGCTTCTCCTACTATAGATTGATACTTGGATCAAAAAAAAAATTGAGCAAAATTGCTCCTTTTAGTACTGCACCAGAAGCGAAAAATTTACCACTTAATATCCCAAGCAAAGGAATTGTTGATCAAGCTTGCTTGATCAACTATACTGGGTTTGAAGAAAAATACAAAAGTTCAGGTTGTCAACCTTACTTTCTCTTTTTGATTTTGTAATTTATAGGTTTATCATTCTCCTTCACTGGATTCTCTACAGCAGCTCAATCTCCTTCACTGCATTTCATTAGAGGAATTTTGGGGTCTAAAATGGGCCTCCTAAGGAAAATAATAAAATAATAGTTAAAATAATAAAATAATGGTTAAAATAATAATATAATATTAATTAATTTTGGAGGAAGAAAGAAAAAAACTACTTTTTGTGTTCGTATTTTCGACATATCTCCCTATGTTTTTACTCAAATTTTGATTGGGAGAGCTCGTTGGATGCGGAATCAAATTCTGCATCCAACAAGCTCTCCCGATCGAAATTTGAGTAAAAACACAATGAGATATGTCGAAAATACGCACAAAAAAAGTAGTTTTTTTTAATGACAAATATGCCAATTCAACCATTATGGTTGACTTATTTTATTGAAATTCTATTGGTTCTTGAATTCCAACTCACAAAAACTTATTTTGGCACGTTTTCTTATAAGGCCCATTTTAGACCCCAAATTTCCTCTAATGGCTACAGTAGCTCAATCTCCTTCACTGCATTCAAAATGACCCCTCTAATGGAGATTCTCACTCCTTTCAACTACCACCAATGGAAGGAGGACATGGAGATGTATCCTTGCTCCAAAAGACTCTTCAGACTCACAATGGAGACATAGGCAGAGCTGGTTCATTATGTTGACAAAGAAAAATACTGGAATAGGCTTGATGAAGCGTATGGATGTTTGTGCCTCTCAATCTCTAGAGATATTCTCTTCCACATCAATGGATTGAAGACTCCCAAAGAGGTTTGGGATAATATTTCTTCCTTGTTTGATAAGGAGGATGACCTGAGGATCTATCATCTAGAGAATGAGTTGATTTCTCTTCATCGAGTCAAATTCGAAACACTGAATGATTTATTCACCAAATTAAAGTACCTGGTGTTCCATTTGAAGTTGTGCAAGGTTGAGAAGGAGGATGATCGATCTTCTCAAAACTTGGTGCATACTACTTAGTATTTGTATCAACCTTTCATTCAGGGAAGCTCGCTACTACAAATTAGAGGATGCCCACTCTTAATGCCTTCATTGATTCTCTCACCCATGAACATGACAAGTTTATCCAAATGGGGATCATTCGATCTTCCAAAGATCAATCACTGGTTGCTGGAGGACCTAAGGTTGCGAATGGTAAGGGGAAGCAAAAGGATGAGTATCCTGTGGAGAAAGAGCAGTAAAATTAGCCTTCAGGTTCAAAGAGAATCAAGAAGAATGGCAAAGGAAAGACCCATTGCTCTTACTGTGGAAGGGGATTTCATCCAGAAAGCTCCTGTATGAGAAGAAAAATTGATGAAATGGCTCTTCTTCTGAAGAAAAATAAAATTACTATACCTGCTAGCGCAAGGAAGGATGACCATAGGGATGAAACTGAAGAACATGAAGAGACATGCCATGCACTGAAGGCTAGTTGTTCAATAGCACATGCCTTATTAATTTTGGAGCTTCCAATCATATGGTTGCATCCATAGAATCGTTCTCTTATTTACATACTTTTGATGGTCCTAGTATTCAGATGGGTAATAACAGTCAAATTCTAGCCAAAGGGAAGGGTTCTATCAAGATTGAACATGGAAAGTTCAAATATGTACTTTATGTGCCCTCCTTAGCTGATAAATCTATTATCTGTATACCAGATGACTCATATTGGCTCTCCAAAGTGAGTGACATTTGGTTCTGACTCAGTGGAGATCACATATATCTCTATTGGGAACATCATAGTGAAGGGTGTTGCAAATTATGCCTCCAAGGCATATGAGTTCTCACACTTCATTCCATTTTCAAAACTAGTGCACTCTGAGCTGCCACTTGAAAGGGAAGGTAAAAAAGTTCCATCTCCTTCTTTTGCAGTTTCCACTAGTATTGTAGAACCAGCTATATCAGTTTATGAGATTGAGATTTAGGGTGATTCATATCTAGATCCAGTCCCTACTCCCAAGAGGGAAGCTAGGAAGATGACTGGAAATATATATGCCACACAAAATACAAAGAACCTTGCGCTATGTCATACAATCTCACCTCCTTCAGAGAGATGCAACAAAATCCCTATGAGATGCTACATGGAAAGGTCTGATCAGCTACACTATTTTTAGAAGAATAGAGTGGATCATACACCTCTTCATCTAGAAAGAGGAAAAGGTTATATTCCTCCTTCCTTCCATCATCATTTTGGGAGAAGATGGAGAAGTCTACATGTCAATCCCCAGGATACATGTGCACAGATCATCATGCATACTGCTTGGCTACATCACATAGATGAAGGTTGCAGCAGCATATTTTCAATTTTTTTAAACTTGAATCCTGATTCTATCTGCTTAGTTAGAGGGGAGGATTTTTTTCCCATGTGTTTTTTTCCCCAGCTCCTTGTATTGAGAAGTTGCTTTACTTGCTGTAATGGGTGACCTATGGTCTTAGTTACCAGAGCCCACAAATTTTCCAAGTCATCATTCAGTGGGGTGTTAGTATTATAATCCTCCCTTGTCCAATCTGGTCAATTATGCCTAAATCGGGACTCCTTTCAGTCTGTATTTAGTCACTAGCACCATTGGGTCCACTTGGCCTAATTGGGGCACATGTACCAGTTACTAAAGTGTGGGGAACACTAATTGAGGCTAATTTCCACTAACTGCACTTGTGTGCATCAGTTTAGGAGCTTCCTAGATCAATCCCTACAAGTTAGGAGCCACTGGGAGTGCCGACACCAACCTCCATTAGTTGAGTTTAGTTGGTGACTAGTCAAGCTCAATTAGGAGTCAGTTACATTTAGTTCTACTCAGTTAGCTCTATTTTTGCATGGCTGCATGCAAGTGAGGCACATTTACTCACCTACCTAAGTCATTTAGAGTAGTTAATTGATAATTAAGACTGAATTAGACACTTGAGTTGAGTTTTTGAACTCCGATAATGATTTAGACAAGGTCAGTAAACCATATAGTCAAGTAGAGTCAAACCAAATCGAATTTCCTAGCGTGAATTCGAATTGCATGAGGATATTTAGCCATTGTACTACATTGTAATTAATTATCTAATTACTTTTTATTAATTAAAGCATTCACAGTTGTAAGCCAATTTTTCATTGTTTCATTCTTCAATTTCTGAGTAAAATTGTAGGATCTATCTTGTGACTTGTGTGTTGGTCGAGAGATCTATGTGCTCAATTTAATACTCATGCTCTCTGATCTTCTCTCTTTTCTCTTTCTACTCTACTTATACTAGTGATCCACACACAACTTGGATTGACTCAACCTCCCCTACTTGTCTATGCACTCAGCTGTAGATCCATCACTCTGATGCACTCAGCTATACAAATCCATTAACCATAAATGCATATTGAGTCTAGCTCGACAGCTTAGTCCTTCAATGTCTGATCATGAACAACTACTTTTAGTCTAGCTCCAGCATCTTACCAAGAGTCTAACCAACAATATAGAAGCTAGAAGCTAACCCATATATAGCTTGGGTTCCTTCTTTTATATCCCTATTACAGACTTGATACAGATCCCATACATGCTTGTTATACAATCAATACTAACTCGATGCAAACTCATTACATACTCATTATAGACTCCTTTTCTGCTGCTATCTCAGTCGACTTACTATATCCAGCCAACAGGCTGTCTTTTTTATTCTAGAAACACATAACGAGAGGCACTATTAGCCTAACGTACAAAGATTCCTTCATGCGTTTGGTTTTCATCGGCTCCAGCTGAGATCTTACCCATGCTCGTTAAGTCCTATCACTTTCTTAGCATTATTCCTTACTATCATTTTCCACTGTTATACCATTTTCACACCTGCTTCTACTAATATTCTATTATACCATCTCATGTCACCTTCTATCCTCCTATCTCGGATTACTTATTTGATACAGCTTCCTCTTCTAGCACCTTCTCAGGCTTCTTCTTCTTCTCTTTTACTTCCTTTGTCGCAACATCCTTCCCTTTCTCCTTTATGTTTCTTCCTCAGTCCTAGATCCTTCCTCTTCTCCTTTATGTTCTTCTCCATACTTAGGCATAATCCTGCATCAATTCTTCCCTACTGTCCCTAGGACCAACATGTCTAATGGATTATTAACTCAAAAAAGGGGATTCTTGAGCCTTTATGGTGAATGACTGTAAGGAAGAGGAAACCTAAATTAATCTAAGTGAGAGATTCATTTTATGTGCTAGCTAAGTGTTATAGCTCAAAATGACACGTCTCTACTTGTGACCACTTTCCCATAATTTCGTTGCATGTCAACACTTCCATGACGACACTTCATGAAAGTCACTCAAAGTCACTGAAAAAACACCTAACTTGGAGGATCCATATCTTGAGTTTGGTAACTCTATTTGACCTCATCTCTATAGTGTTGGAAATTTTTTTTAGTTAGCTAAAACTTTCTAGAGGACACCAAAGTCTGAAAATGCCTAGAAGTACCCTAAAAATGATCTTTTTTGATGTGTGCGTGAGTTTCCATAAGGAAACCCGCGTACGTACGTGACTTGTTATATATAATACTAGCGTATGCCTTAAATACGTGAATTTATGCATTTCAATCCGTGTATACCTCCTCGTGTACATGACTGTTGTCTCTGCAACCCGCGTACGCCTCCTGAAAATGTCAAAAAAATACGTATTTTGAAATTCGGGTAGTTTGGATAGTTATGCAAATGACTCCTTCAATTGTAACTAATTTTTCTTCGACCATAACTCTTCATTAAGCATATCAATAGAGGTAGGGAGGTCCATGAGAGGGAGACTTGAATCTTTGCATCATTATGCTAGAGGAAATGGGACTCTCTTTGTCCACACCTTTTCCCTAGAAGCATTCTCCTTGTGTTGCAGAGCTTGGAGGTTGAGTTCCTTGGAGAAGAGAAGAAGCAAAACCAGATCAAGGTTTCATGAGGTACTGAACTTGAAGAGAAGGTATATTTGTACTTGTTTTCAAGATTAACAAAGATGTGATGTATTTATTCTTCCCAAATCATTGTTCAATGTGTGATTGAATCTCTATTTATGGTCATATTATGATGTTAATCAGATTATTATTTCATTTTTATTTGATTATCATTGCTTTATATGTGGTCATAATGGTTTAAGGAAGGTATAATTCATTTTGCAGGTCTCTTGGAGCAAGAGGAGCAAGAGGAGCAAGAAGAGGATTGAAGGGCTACTTGGATAAACCTTCGTTTGGCTAAGGTGTGAACCATTCTAATCTCTGATCTTGCTTGTATTTACTTGCATAAGTATTTGCATCTCTATTTCAACCCCAATACGTTGATGTCCTCTTAAACCCTAGCCATAGGATACTTTCCTTTACAACAGAACTGGCGACTCCGCTGGGGATAGCCTTGTCTGTTTGGGGTTCCTCTGTATTTCTTTCAGTCTTTTGTAAGGTTTCAGGTCTTTCTTGCCACTTAGGAACACTTTATCAATATTATAGAACATCTCCCCTGCCTTCCTAAGGAATTTTTTGACCTTTTTGGGGATTTTTTCCACCCATACACGAGTTGCAGACTGAACAGTCGCGTGTTTGGTTTGGTACACTTGAATTTCTATACTGTGAACCTGCATACGATACATGACTTGTCAGTAATACAACACATGTGTGCTTATACATGCAACTTGTTGTACTTTCAACCCACATATGACACACGGCCTGTCAGTGGTATAACCGGCGTGTACCCCTAAAACAATGTTTTTCCTCATTTTTGTGGTTTTTCTGCTGTTGTGGGTTGTTTGCTAGGTCTTTTGGTGTCTTCTACAGGTGCATGACTCCAGGGAGTTAGTGTCATCCCTATTGGTTGTTATTTATCTATGTGGTAAGCCTTTTTATAGCATTAGGGTTTTCTCTTTGCTCTTTCCCCCCACCCCCTTTGCTTGGCATGATTTTTGGCTTATGTTTCTGGTCAGTCTCTGTTAGTGAGCTTTGTCTGAACTTAGAAGCTTATTGGGTCTTTGTTTCCTTCTTCTTTTGTTGGTTAACTTCACCTTGCCAAAATAGTTGACTTGTCTCTTATGCAAGCCTTCTTTCCAAGTAGGGTTTATACTGACTTTAGGGCATTCTAGAGTTTGTTTGGTGGTTGTATAGCAAAGTTCTTTTTTCTTTGTTCTTATTATCTGCATACTTTTGTTTGTAGGTAGTTTTTCTTTTGAATTTATAAAAGAAAAATAAAAAGAACATATAGTGTTTTAATATGCATGTAGATTAGGGTTTGTCTTTAATACACTGCATATCATTATTTTTGAAAAAATAAAAAAGAAACTATTCTTTTGTGGCTTTCAAGTTTCTATTTGAAAAATAAAGAGAATAGTTTTTGCTTTTTGCATTTCATTTCTCTTTTCTTAGTCATTTTCTTTCAAATTTGAGTCAAAACACCACATAAGTTTCATGCCATTTACCCTCTGACTAAAAATAGACCTTAAAATAAATGATATAATTTAAAAATTAGTAGTGAGTTTTATTTTATAGGTTCATACACCAACTAGCTCAGGCTAGACTTGTGGGATAGGGAATTTAAACTCCCCACAAGTGTTAAAATTTTAGATGTAGTTGGCCAATCACTAGGTAAACCCTTTTCTATGTTGATTGTATCTAGGAAGCTCCTCTCAAATGGGAGTTAAGCATGAGGCCATGTGGAGGCTTGGACTGAGGAGATAATCCTTTGATTCCTTGTCAAAGTGTATACCAAGGTTTTTGCGCATCTGGGGATTCTGTCTTAGACAGGGTTTTGGGCTTTTCTACCCTGCCCATGCGTACGAGCCAGGCTTGCGACTGTGCCCCTAGACTGTCAATATAGTTAAGGTAGCCTTTAGTCTCTTTGACATCTAGGGATCATACACAGGGACACCGAAAGGCTATTTCTGGTAAACCTTGGACGGGCTTGGAAGGTAGCCCCGGTAGAAGGTGTGGAAGGGAAGTGGGCGATTCCTCTGCTTGTGCCTAAGAACATATACAAGGATGCTAAGTAACTGTCTATCAGCTTTCTTATGGAAAGAATATATTATACCTATTTGTCTATTTGGATTTAGGAATTTCAGTGAGTGCTCTGTGGTTTATCTATACTTAGCTTGCCTTCAGGTGTGTTCTTTGTACTTTTGGTTTCCTATCAACCTCAGACTTTGTCTCCTATTTTAAAACTATGGCTAACACCCCTTTGAACACCAACCAAGAGATCTCCATGCTGGGAACTCCTTATACTATTCCTCTCATAGGGAATGTTGGTGTTCCTTTGATGGCCACCTTGAATCTACCTGGATTCACCCTAGGGATACCAGTGTGGTTGTTTTCTACTCCAACTGTCCTGAATGCTCCTAATGCTTCTCAAGTAAGATCCTTATATATGGACATCAAAACACTGCTTCCCCTTCACCTGTAGTTGATTCTCCTTCTCCTTCTACCTCATGTGGTGAAAGTATTGATACTAGTAACCTATAGTCTAAAAGGAGTAAAAGGAGGAATAGGAAGAAGGCACATAAGAAAGGGGGCACCTGTTCAACCTCTGCAATTCAAGTTGAACCTCACCACCCAACCTCTATAATTCATGCTGGGTGCACCTGTCCACCCTCTACAGGTCATGTTGGATTTAAGCACTCAACCTCTACAAGTCAAGTTGATCTTCACCATCTAGCCTCTATTGATCATGCTGGTGGGATCCTACCAACCTTTCTAGGTCACATTGGATCCAGTCACTCAGCCTCTGCAATTCATGTTGAGGGTACCCGTTCAACCTCTGATGTTCAACTTGAACCTCCCCATCCAACCTTTGCAAGTCATGTTGTAACCATCCACTCACCCTCTGAAGTTCATGCTAGGGGCACACACCCAACTATTGCAAAGCATGTTTATCCTAACCATTCAACCTATGTTGTTCATACTGGTGGGATCCTTCCAACCTTTGCAGGTCATGTTGGACCCAGTCTCTCAGCCTCTACAAGTCATGCTGGGGGCAGTCTCTCAGCCTCTGTGGTTCATGCTGAAGACAATCCTTAGGGATTGCAAGTCATGTTGACACTGTTGAAAAGACTACTCGTTCAAAACACAAGCCCAAGTTTCCTTGTAAGCTTTATGAGGGAGACCACCTTACTTATAAATTCCCTTCCATTGCGGAGGTGCGAAGAGTTTGGTTTCATGGTCATCCCATTATTTAACATTCTAAAGTTTTTCAACAAGCAACCTCTCTTAGTCTGGTTGGACCCAGTCATCCAACCTCTGGTGGTCATGCTGGGGGAAAACTCTTAGCCTCTGTAGCTCATGCCGAGAGAAAACAGTCAGCCACTGCTATTCATGTTGACACCATTGAGAAAACTAGTTGTTTGAAGTGCAAACTTAAGTTCCCTTGTAAGCTATGAGAGGGAGACCATCTTACTCACCAGTGCACTGCTATAGTAGAGATGCGAAGAGTGTGGTCCGAGACTCAAGAATTTCCTTCTCCTAATCAACCTATAGTTTATCAACAACCTACTCAACCTTTGGTTGATCAAGTGGTCGAACCAATCTCATATTTGGTCGATCCCACTCTTCTTTCGGAGAGTGATCCTGATGTGATTGAACCAATGTCATCTTTGGTCAATCCCACTTTCCCTTCAGAGAGTGAATTTCATGAATTGGTTGAATCAATTTCATTATCGATCAAACCCACTCTTCCTTTGGAAGTGTCTACTAGTCACATTTTCTTCACTTCCAGTTCAGAACTTACTGAACAAGGGGGTACTAAACTCGCTTCAGATCAATCCCCACCAAGCTCTCAGATTGCTTCCTTTGATTGGGATAACCTAGTTGAGCCATGCCTTCCTTTTGATGCACCTTTCCAGATAAAGGTCAAAGTTGAATCATACACGATTGCTTGTTGTATTGTTGATGAAGGAGCCTTAGTTAGTATTTTGTCTGCTCACGCTTGGCGAGGCATGGGATCTCCCACCCTTGTGTTGACTGCTATTCAGTTACTAGAATTTGATAGAAGAACTTGTATAGCCTTGGGAACTCTTTCTCAAACACCTGTTACTTTGGGTGGGAAGACCGTCTTAGTTGACTTCATGGTGATAGAAGACCCCTTGGACTTCAATATGCTCCTTGGACGTGATTATGTCTATGCCATGCAAGTTGTGGTGTCAACATTCTTTTGTGTTATGTACTTTAATCATGGAGAAGAAATTGTCACTATCGATCAGTTGGATTTTCTTGATCCTTCTCCTGACCCAACTAGAGACTAGGTCTTTCCTTTATTAATTCCCAGTGCTTCTATAGACACTACCCCGCCACATGTGAGCTATGTGGCCTCATGTCCTTTGCGTTCAATTGCTACTAAGAAGCAGCCTCTGTTTTCATGCTTACCTTCTTGGGACTTGGTCTCGACAGTTGACTAGGTGAGTCATCTTATATAGACTATGGAGCTCGCTCTCCACTCTGTCAATCCATTTGAAAGTTTAGACATGTGTCCTATCTCGGATGATCTCCTTCCTAGGATGAAGTCTTCCTAGAGTCTTTGATACAGTCTGACCTTCTTTTGGATGTTGGTTCAGTTGTGATTAAGTCTAACCCTGATTTGCCTAGTAAGCCTGACCTTTCTTTCTATGTTGGTCTTGTTGAGTCTTTTGACTCTTCCTTTGAATAGCAAGTCAGTGATCCTGATGAGTTTTATTTTTCTTATGAATTTTTCAACTCCCATCATAATGAGTTCGTTCCTGCAAACTCTACCTCCCTTATTGATTTTTGCTCTCCTTCTGAGGTTGATCTTATTGATTATAAACCCTCGAGCCTTTGTTCTATAGAATCTTCTTTGGTTGATTATGCCTTGAATTTCCCTTTTGTAGAAGATAGCAAAGTCACATGTGTTTCTGCCAAAGTGACCTGCATCGGATATTTTCTTCTAAATATGATTTTGATGTTGTTGTCTCTTGGACACAATTTTTAGTTGGATTCACAACTATTTACTGGCATTGTCTTGTTGTTCAATATGTAACTGCATTTTCATGTTCCCTGCTAGCCCTTATGAGCCTGATTCCGGATTGCATGCTTTTAGCTCATTGTATAAGCCCTCATCTTTATTCTCATCATCGCTAAGCCTTGTATCATTTTTCCTTTGCAACTTGACACCCTTTACCTTGAGGAGACGTTCCCTAAGTGTCTATATCCAGCTCATGTTCCTTGCATTATGCATAGGTTTGTTCCTCACACTTGGAACTAGTTTCACTTTCCTATGACACTCGTCTCCTCGCATTTAGAGCATTCTTTCTGCTCTCCTTTGAGCTCGTTAAAAATAGTAAGGAGGCTGCTATTTGACTTTTCTGGACTCATTAAAACTTTACGGGAAAGATATTGAGTTTCTTCAGGCCCAAATCTGACTCCTCAAAATAGACTTGAATGCCAAGTAAGCTTGTCTGTTCAGGCTCGTTAAGAATATGTGAATGGGAATCCACATTGGTGGTAGGTTATCGCTTTATCAGACCATGTGGAATAATACAAGAAAGTAACACTCTCTTTTCTTTAGAATTGAGAAGAGTATTCTCAGGCATAGGTTTATCACTTTTCTGGACCTGAGGGACTAAACTGATGGAAAAGAAACCCATGGTATGAGCTTAGTTTTCTCTTTTTGTGCTCTAGACCTAAACATGAAAAAGATTCTAAGTGCACTTTATGTCTTTGTCATGCTCGGTAAACCCTAAAGAACAAAGCATCGAGTTTACTATTGTAAGCCCCATTTCTCGTAATCAAATAGATATTTCTGAGTGATCTTACGTTCCTTCACGCTCGTAAATTTTAGGCTATATGCTGGTTTTGAAGGAGTGTTGGGTAGGTGGTAATTTAACCATTTTCGGACCTCCCCGACTAAGTACGAAAAATGTGTGCCTTACTTCTTCGGAAGCTAAGAGAGTTCTTCTGTGGTTTGTTTTATACATTTTTGGCCTTAGGAGACTAAATTATACGAAAAAGCACCCCCCTGGAGTCTTCTTCGGAGTTTTCAGACTCTCTAAACTATGAAAACATCATCGAGCATGTACTAGTTTGGGCTCGTAAAATCCACGAATCAGTGCTTTATCAAGCATTCTTCTATCTCTTCTTCGAGCTTGCCAAAAATGAAGATGGTCCCGAGTTTGCTTTCTTGGACTCGTTAAACCTTTACAAGAAAGAGGGGAAGGGAAGTTTGTTCACATGTTTTTTACATCATGGAAGCAAGTCTTGTTTCCTTGAACAAAGCACCAATTTTGAGTCTATCAACAATTGGGTCCTAGTATTTTGACCTTATCATGATTCAGATTTTCTTACTCCTCCAGTTGGCTTCTTTTCCAATTATATGGGGAATCTGTCAATGTCTCCTACATTGCAGATTTGTGTCGTTGGTCCTTTTGTGTCAAAAGTTGCCTAAATCACTTTTGTGCCATGCTCACTATTCAAGGATTAAACCTTTATCAGCCATTCCCTGGTATTAGTTCATTACATCATGTCTTCAGCGTCTCTTATAGTGAAATTTAGTACCAATTCCAGATCCAATTAGTCTTTGAATTACCTCGTGTTGGATGATGAAGGATGCCTTAATCCCTTCCTTCCAACGGATCTCTTCCTATCGAATGCAACACATCTTTCTCTGGGAATGACATTTAGATTTTTATGACAGTACCTTGGGGATTGTAGTCATCAGTGGAAATTTCCCTTGCTATTGGGCAGTGGGAATACCTTAATGTCTCCTACTCAATGGATTCTTCAAGTGTTCGACTTCAAATCCTTATATTCACACTTGTTAGAATGTACTAGGTAATTTGGGGACCATTTTCATTAATGGTGGTTTCCCTCACGTTTGTTAACGGTTCTCATTATTGACCGGTAATCAAATAGTTTCCTCCATGTTCGACTTCAACTCCTTTATTTGCATGGTTAGGATTCGTACCTTTTGGGTGGTTTGGATTGAATACCTTGGGCCGACAGTAGCATCATTATTTTTGCTATTACCTAAGCTACGCAAGACCTTGTTACACTTTATATGACATTTTGCTGAGACATAGATCCACCTTGTATTTTTGTGGCTATGATCGATTGTCGAGTATGGATCCACCTTGTTCATTTGTGGCCATGACTCCTTTAGATTTGATATGGTGCCTTTTTCCATATTGAGTGACCATGACAGTTTCATCAGTTATACATATGTTGGATCCACCTGTATCTTTATGGAGATGTTTTGTATATGGACTTGTATGTCTCAGAGATCATTTTTTTCTGACATTTATCTCTCTTTCAAGTACCTTTGTTCGAGCCTTTTGATCTTGGATTATCTGCTCTCTCCATACCCAATCGTTTCCTTTATAATGTATTTTGGCTATCATCTTCCCCTATAACCTCATACATTAGGGGGCATCTGTTATAGCTCAAAATGACACATCTCTACTTATGACCACTTTCCCATGATTTCGTCGCATGTCGACACTTCCATGACGACACTTCATGAAAGTCACTCAAAGTCACTAAAAAAACACCTAACTTGGAGGATCCATATATTGAGTTCTGTAACTCCATTTGACCTCATCTTGGCACTATTGGAAATGTATTTCAGTTAGCTAAAACTTTCCAGAAGACACCAAAGTCTAAAAATGCCCAAAAGTACCCTAAAAATGAGCTTTTTTGATGTGTACGCAAGTTTCCTTAAGGAAACCCGAAAATCCACGTACGTACGTGACTTGTTATATATAATACTCATGTATTCCTTAAATACATGACTTTCTACATTGAAACCCATGTATACCTCCTCGTGTACGTGACTGTTGTCTCTGCAACCCGTGTATGCCTCCTGAAAATGTCAAAAAAATACGTATTTTGAAATTCGAGTAGTTTGGGTAGTTATTGAACTGACTCCTTCAGTTGTAGCTACTTTGTCTTCGACCCTAACTCTTCATTAAGAATATAAATAGAGGTAGGGAGGTCCATGAGAGGGATACTTAAATCTTTGCATCATTATGCTGGAGGAATTGGGACTCTCTTTGCCCACACCTTTTCCCTAGAAGCAGTCTCCTTGTGTTGTAGAGCTTGGAGAAGAGAAGCAACAGAACCAGATCAAGGTTTTGTGAGGTGTCGAACTTGAAGAGAAGGTATATTTATACTTGTTTTCAAGATTAATAAAGATGTGATGTCCTTGTTCTTCCCAAATCATTGTTCAATGTGTGATTGAATATCTGTTTATGATCATATTATGATGTTAATCATATTATTATATCATGTTTATTTGATTATCATTGCTTTATATGTGGTCATAATGGTTTGAGGAATGTATAATTTGTTTTGTAGGTCTCTTGGAGCAAGAGGAGTAAGAGGAGGATTGAAGGGTTTCTTGGATCAACCTTCATTTGGCTAAGCTATGAACCATTATAATCTTTGATCTTGCTTGTATTTACTTGCAGAAGAATTTGCATCTCTCTTTCAACCCCGGTACCTTGATGGCCTCTTAAACCCTAGCCATAGGATACTTTCCTTTACAACACTAAGATCAAGAAGGAATTATGGGTATATGTAGATATCTTAGGTTTTTCAAAGAATATAGTAAGTTGAATCTCACCGATGGCATCCATATAGATAAAATATATGTTCATACAGATAAGTATTGGGATTATTGCATACTTTGCCTTGTGTTACACACACACACACAATCATTGGGATAAGTATCTGATAATCCCTGTGTGTGTGTGTGTGTGTGTGTGTTATAGCTATGAAACTTGAACCTTTGTGACTAGATAAAGTGTTGCTTAAAATGGATATGACAATAATGATTTTCCTTTCATGACTATAATAGGTGTTTCAAGAAATGCAAAAGACTTTGGAGGTGTTTAAAGGTAATGTAAAGGAATGATTGATCATTTCTATCCAAGATAGATAGTATAAATAAAATGTGTCCTTGAAAAGAAACACATTGCAAATGCACCTAAAATGAAAAAAAGGATATGAAACCTTTTTCAAAATTAATAGATCATCAAGGACAGTCACTATTATAAGGGGGATGGGAATGTAATAGTCCCATTCTGATCCCCTAGAATATATTGGATTGATATGTAAATATTGTAAATATGTGATGTATGAATCCTAGTGTGGAGCTCAATTCCAACGCCCCACCAGTGAATGCTCGCATTATAATGGAAAGTATTTTATATTTTACAAACATGTCTTACTAAACCATGGAAAATTGTAAAAACAATGTAAATATTTATAATGCAAATAGAATTCTAAGAGCTAGCTATGGAAGCAAGTAAAATGAGGGCTATGTTTATCCACTAGGGATACTAGAGAGGTGTGGGATTAAATCATTTTTTTCCAAGTGTCATATTGAGAACCAATGTGCTATAATTTGTAAGAAACCACCCATGTTGACTTCTTTGCATATCTTTAACATGGTTGTAAGAATACTTCTATGAAATCAGTTCAAGAATTTAATGGAGCATGGAATGAACCTAGAAATTTGTATGGCTTAGTATGGGATTAGTTTTATGTGCCTAATGGTTAATTTTATTCATGGGGATTCATTTCCCTTCATCCTTATTCCCAGTGTTTAGCAATCAGACTCCAATGTTTCAACGCATTATGCATTCCTAGCTATGAAAAGAATATAAATCCTAAGCAATGTAAAAATGCCTACAAATTCACTTTGATTGTTAATATAGTGGGGGATCCATAGATATCAACCCTAGGGAAAATTTGAGAGCATAAAAGACCTATAAATCCATAGGAAATCCTAGATTTTTGGGAGTCTAGAAATCAGATTTCATAGCTAAAAAAGTGTTACTAGAAACCAGAGAATTCAAGAGAAAAATGAGGGTAGATAGAAACCAAAGGGTTGAATTTCTTGATAAACCTAGTGAAGGAAATAAATGTTTAAAGGTTTAGCATCTTGGACCTTTCTATTCCCACCCTGAATAGCACTAGAGGGAAGGGGGAACTTGAGGGACTGTGTAGCAAAGAAGGGGACCTTACTTATGTTGGGCGTGGTAGGTAATGTAGGTTCCAAGGTTGGAGGAATCGAAAATGAGATGCATGTATCCTTTTGGTTGATCTCATTGGATTAATTCTATCCTTCTTTGTCTCTCTACATGCTTGATAAACCCACATGCTATGTTGGTTTGACCTGAGAAGTAACTGTGTGTGGCTGTGAGGGAGCCTGTGTAGTTCCTCCTTTGTGGATACAAAGCCTAACTCGAGGGTGGCCTCTAAGTAGAGAGATAAAGTGTTGGATAGAGTGCCTACAATTGGGTGGAATGTGTCTCTTATGATAGCATGTTTCTTGGGAAACTTCATTGAAAAGATAAATATTAATTGTTGTATTTTAATGCATAATAAATTTCCATTATGCCTATGCTAAAAATGTTGTATATGCATGATATGTTTGTAGATTTATTTCAACTATGTTTATATTTATGCATCTGCACACACATTTAAATGTTTAAGAATCTCATATTCTTCCCCTAGGGATAAATTTAAAACCCCACCTGAATATTTTTAAATTTAGAATATGGACGTTACCATAATATAAATATTTGAATGTTCTTTTTGTCATTTTTGTTCGAGAGAACAATATTTAAAATGGAGTAATTTAAACTGAGGAGAATTTTAAGGATCCATAATTTTGTTATAGTGTAGAAACCTTGGTGAATCTTACTAATTCTCAAATTTCCAACCATAAAATTTTTGCGGATATTTTTGTAAAATATTCAATTTTTTAGGAATTTTATATAGTTTATACACAATTCTTGCAATATTTAGCGTAAATTTTTTGTATCGCATGGAATTTGAGCGAATCAATTGAGAAAAAAATGGAAATTGACAAATCATTTTTTGGAAAAGAACCCCTAAAATTATCCCATGAGATAAATTTCACCCCTAAAATTTTCCTTGATTTAAACTCACTTTAATACAAAATAATTGTGAAATAATTCTTAGAAAAGGTTATTATGAATTTGGTAATTAAGTGTTTTAATTGTGGTAGTAAGATAGTGGCTGTAGTCAAATCCCGCTAGCATTGTTGGATTCGATGGGCCTTGTAACACCCCGGTTTTGACCCCATTGCATTAGATATATATGATGTATATACTGTAAATGATCATGGTGCGAAGCTAAAGGCCAAGGTCCCACCATCGATTGGTTATGCTATGTTTCGGGTTGAAATTGTCACCGATGGTATATCGGGGCATGCGGCATACATATCAAGTTTTGTCATCATGTAAATATGCACCTTTAATTAAATAACCCAACCAGCTACGTTCGCGGAAACTAAATTGAGAAGGGGCATGATTTTCACAAGGATGAGGGTGGGGGAATTGTCAAACCTTGAGCCATGAGAGAAAATCCATGTGTCACCACCCTGTTTTAATTTTCCCATCTTTCTTTGTTTTATCCAACCACCACCATTAAGAACTGCTGCTATTAGTTGGGTCAGTTATGGCTGGGAGTGGAGTGTGGCAGGACTGTCAGTCCTTTCCCACATGCACACTCCACCAGTGGATTGAACCTCACGTTGGGTAGAAGAATGACTACTACGCATCCTCTCCATTGTCTATTCATTATTCTCATGCATGGGCATCCTTCCTGTTTGGTCTCACGCATCCAAGAGAGAGGAGTCACCTCCACTGTCATTCACATTTTCCCACAGCGAGGAATCGGGTGTGTTCTCCTCCCGCTTTTGGAATTGGGTGTAAATATTCTCTCACGCACTGGGTTCTACATTGTTTCCACTCACGCACCAAGCTGGGGGGCTGTTCGGTCATTATCACCCACGATTTTTCCTATGGAGAGCCATTTTACGCTCGGGGACTGTGTGTAAGTTTTCCTTACTGATTTGTGGCTCGTGCATGTGTTTTTCCCTCTATATTTTGGGGTCTGGTGCAATTTTTTCCCACGCACAGGCTGGAAGACTGTATTTCTTCCCCAGTGTGGTCTAAGTAAGTTTTCCTGGTGACTTCGTTGTCCAGGACGGACTGTTGTTTCCCCATGTTGTGAGTTGTGTTCACTGATACGTTTTGGGACTATGTAATTCACTTGGGAGTTGTTTTAGCCACGATAGGGCCAAGAACGATGCAGGAGTCGTTTCCCTATTTAATCTGTGACAACTGATCAGTTGCATGAGTGCAATGGTCGGTCTTCGGACTGTGTTGGGAGCAGGGATGGGCACTTGGGTTGCTTGATAAACCTGATGTGTTTGGAAACCACACCGACAAAGCTAGAGGGCTGGCTTTCTTCTCCACAACCCTTGAATAGCACTAGAAGGGAAGGCAGGGCCTGAGGGATTGTGTAGCAGAGAAGGGACTGATTCCTTGTGTTGGGTGTGCATGAGTGTCTTAGAAGTCATGCTAGTTCTAGTGTAGGTGTTCCTAGCTCTGTAATGGGCTCACCAGCTTAGCACCTAGCCTTTCCTAGCTCCTTGATGGCCCGATAAACCTGCCCATGTTGGCTTGGTTGTCTTGTTGATGGCCTGATAAACCTGACTGTGTTGGATTGGCTGTGTTTTGTGTATCCTTGGCTATGTGTAAGCCTGCTTGTTCCTCATTCCTTGGAGAATCATGCCCATCTTGGGGGTGGCAGTGTTGATGAGAGATTAAGGAGCATGCTGGCCTATGGTTGGGTGGAACGTTGCAGTGACGTAGTTGGTTGCGGAACAAGTTCTTCATAAGATAAGTGATCTTGTCCATTTTACTTCTGCAATCATATTTCTGTTAATGATTATGATGAACATGTTGAATGAATGCTTGTATGAATGTATGTTTCTTCCACTGTGTATGTTCTACTTCAATGCATTCCATTTCGGCATTTTTATGAATTCACATGTTCATGGGGCTGGTAGCCCAGATGGTTAACGCCATGGTAGCATCCTCTTCGTCGGTCAAAAGTTTGGGGATGTTACAGGACTCATCATGCATGGTGGCTCGAGTTCAAAAGGCACAAGCTAGCCGGGAGGAGACAGTTAAAATGCATCCATGCTAGGGTTGGTGTGTCCCAATTTGTGGTGTGATCATTGAATTTTTTTATGGATTAGATGCCCCTAGGTCAATGCTTCTTATGCCGCATTCTAGTCTTGCAAGTCACGAAAAAACTAAGAAAAGAAAGAACATAGTGACTCTATATGATTTGAAAAAAAAACATATATGTAATGATGAAAGGTTTATAATTATGACAAGTTGAATAACACATACTTGTTAAATAATTAGATTAATTGTGTCAATACTTGCTACATCTAAGTGGTGTCAATTACGTGATATGTGTTGTAAAAAACTTGAATCTATGTTAGATAATTTAATGTATACTTCTTCCTAGATAGGGTGGGAAAAGAGATATATCCTACACCTACAACAAGGCACATGGAGGGGGGAGGTGCAAACCATGCAGTCCTCCGATCAAATGATGTACCTAAGCAAGGGAATTTGAAAGGTTAAGACGCCTGATGTGTGGTGCATGTGGAAGTCCAAGACGTCAAGTGAATGGTACACACAAACTTTAATGGTAGAGATTTCGCAATCCAATTCAATAAAGATGGACAAGATTTCGTACATGCGAGATAGGAAGAAGGGTAAATCACAACCCCTTGCTAGATGGATGACCAATCTTGACAGAAATCATGGGAGGGAAGAAAAAGAAGATATGGTGGGTGCTGAGAATTTTAGAAGTAAAATTCACCTCTATGTTATAGTTAGAGATTGAACATAAAAGATTGAATATAACATGCAAGAGGTGCTTGAAAAAAAAATTATATGACTTCCTTTGTTGGATACCCATGGCCTAGTGGGAGTGTTGAGATCTTTGAAAATCATGTTTATTTAGTAGACATGATGTCATAGAGGAGGGGAGTATGTCAACACTAGCTCGAACAAAAATTTCAACAAGACATTCCCAAGTACTTCAGAATGACATTAACCAAGTATAAGCTAATCTACTCATAGAGTGTCAGAACAACACTATGAACAATCAGGTTGAGGAGTAAGCAAAGGTGTGGATATATACTACATCATCAATCTCCTCATGAACAGAGTCTTATAGGATAACGAAAATGATAACGCATGCTTCCAACTGTCAATGTCAAAAATCAAGGATGTTCCAAATAGTTTTTACTCAAAATTATATTTCCTCATAGAAGATGTGGGAACACCCTTTAGATACCTCACCCAGATATGGAGAAAGTTGCAGACATGCCTTAGGTCCAAAACTAGTTAGTTTGGTGTCTTGTCTCAATTTGAATTTAACCCCCATCTTCAAAAATTACACTTGGATTTTGTTTCAAATTGTTCTATTGTTTAAATTTTAAGTTTATAGGACTCTCTTTGTCTCCCTTCATAGGGAAGGATCCCAATACTATTATGATGTCTTTTATCATTTTTAAGATTGTTACTCAATATGTCATGGGAGCTTCCTCGTGTGCTTACCCAGTTTTCCTTTTGGGTAGGAAACCATGGGAGCTCTAGTTTTATACTACATATTTTTTTTAATATAGATACTTTATGTTTAGTTTTGATTAGTGACTTCAATAGTATTTTTTAATTTTTATGGTATTTAAATATAATAAAAATTAGTTAATGGAAAAATGAAAAATTAGATTTTGGTGTCATATTGTTAAGAATTATGACAATTATAATAATGATGAATTCAATCCTATAATTGTGTCCCAAATAAAATTTTGATAAATGTTGTTCAAGAGATGTAGGGACTCATTTCATGGTTGTTGTATCTTGTTATGCTTAATTGCATCTTGAATGATATTTAAATAAGCTTCATTTGAGGGGATATAAGTTTTTGTTTTTTTCCATATCATTTTTTGTTTTTTGTGTATTAAATAATATTTTTATGTTTATATTAATTAGTTTAATGTTTATGTTATACCATCAATGATAACTATAACGATTTGGTAATTAGTTTAAATTTTAACATTTATTTAGCAGCTAACTATCTCCACAAAATTAAGTGGTTCGTTGTTTATGCTAATATTAATTAGTTTAAAGTTTATGTTATATTATAAATGGATAATTATAACAATTTGGTAATTAGTTTAATGTTTAACATTTATTTAACAACTAATCATCTCCACAAAACTAAGTGGCTATGCTCACTTACATATAATGAACCTTTAGAAATATAATAATTATTCATCTTAAATACATTTTTTATTATCAATATCTAATTAATGAGTTCTTATTTTATTGTGGTTAATGTTAAAAATTAGTATTTTATATACTTATTTAATATTTTTTATTTTAATTTATTAGTGTTACCTAGTTTATACATTCATTAGGTTATAATGTGTATTTGATATATTTCAACACAATTAATGAAATGTTTCATTCATTACATTATAAAGTGTATTAGATCTATTTCAATACAATAAAGGAAATGTTTCAAATGTTTCATTCATTACATTATAAAGTGTATTAGATCTATTTCAATACAATAAAGGAAATGTTTCAGATCAACACAAAAGATACTCTATTAATAAAATAAAAATAAAATAGCATTATATATATTAATAAATTTAAAAATTAAAAGTGAGTATGGAATAATAGTTTTTCATCTTAAGAGATTATAGGTTTAAATAGAATAACTTCCCTTATCTTACAAACAAAAAAATTCTTATATACTAAATTGGTGATTATAACTTTATAAATAGATAACAATAATAATAATTAATAAAATAAACCAATTTTAATTATCTCAATTATATAATATTAATAACACAAACTACTATTAATAACAACTCTCTAATAACTAAGTCAATATAATATTAATAACACAAACTACTATGGATAACAACTCTAATATATAAGTTAAGTCATGTATATTGATGATTAAAAAAGGATATATGTATTCATGACTAAAAGAAGATGTGAGGTGGATGCAACTCTCTGGTGCATGTAAATATGAGATGCACTATCTAGTATCTAGAAAAAGAAATGGTGGGCAGCGCCTTTACCAAATCTTTATGATCTTTAAAATAAATAAAGAAAGAAAAAAAACAATTTGTAACTAATCCTTAATTTATATCCTTCCAAGTATTTCTACTAAGATCATGATAACCAGTGCTGAATGCGCATAAGATTATTCGTAAGTTATGAGGAATTCTTTACATAAAGAAGCCCATGGCCTTCACTTGTCTCGAGGCAAGGAAATATCGGCCTATAAAAGCAGAGTTACGACTGAGTTATAGCCCACCCAAAGCTAGCCTTTTCTCCGGTTCTAAATATTGGATCCTTGATATCTTCCCGTTCTGTCATAATTGTTATTGAGATTAGTCTGTAGACTGTGGCGATTTTCTGTGGGCATTAGTCTTTTCCAGTTTTTTGTTCTGCTTATCCAGCCATTCAGAATCTGCAGTTGCAATTTTTTCACTCGGGCTGCACTGGTCTTGTTTGTTTGGTTTAGTTTCAATTTTTCTCACTCGGATTGCATTGGTTTGTAGGGCATTTCATCTTTTGATTTCAGTCAAAACACCCAACTGCAGATTTATCCAGCCATTGTGTTGAAACATTTGCAAGCTAGGACTGAGAGTTGAACCACAGTTGTGCAGTTCAGAACGGTCTGTTGAACCAAAATAAATCCTTCTTTGGCTGTATGTCTGTAGTTCTCAACAACTTCTTCTTATGGATATCAGTGCTTTTGCTAAGCTTTTTGTTTAAATAGACTAAAAAATAGTCAAAAATGGTGATAGTTACTTACTGTGGAATAATGATTATTGCCATAGACTTATTGCTGTTATTAAATCTCAATACCTTGAGATCCAACCACTAACAATAACCCTGCCTAAGCATCATTGTTCTACATAAAGCTGATTAATTTTCGCGGTAAAATGGTCTCTCTGCCTCAAATTATAACTATTATGTGGCTTTGTGCACAGATTTCGAGGATGGTGCTGTGGGTTTTCGGCTATGGTTCCTTGTTGTGGAATCCGGGCTTTAATCCTGACGAAGAAATCGTAGGATATATCAAGGGCTACCGGAGAGTATTTTATTTAGGTCAGAATTTCTTTCATAAAAGCCAGTTAATCTCATAACTCGGTAAGTAAAAATGGGGTGTTGCTGCAATGGCTATTTACTCGAGTTTTCCTTCGTGGTTTTTGCAGGTTGTATTGACCACCGTGGGACTCCAGAGTTTCCAGCTCGGACCTGCACATTGGAAGCACAGGAGGGAGCAATTTGTGTAAGAATATAGAATAGTTTTACAGTGACATATACCTAAGAACACTTTGTATTATTTGTCAACTGAAGGCCATTGCTTTCTTCTACATGTACTTACACGGTTTTCTGGTTGATATTCTTAGTGGGGTAGAGCCTATTGTGTGAGAGGAGGACCAGAGAAGGAAAAGTTGGCGATGGAGGTGAGATGAAGTGGGAGGTCCACTGTTTTATTTACCATGCATTTCTTTGTCAATTTATATGCGCTAAAGGCTGATGGATTTGACTCAAGTATGTGATACTCAGTATCTGGAAAGGAGGGAATGCGAATATGATCTAAAGGCCTATATAGATTTCTACACAGTAAAATTCTCTGCGCTGCTCCATTTATATAAATAGCAACTGCCTGAAATTTTTGGAGAGATATAGAAGCTAGTGATGACTTTTTCATAGAATCTCTGATTTTCAGTGGATTTGTTCATATAGGAGGAAGGAGGATCTGCACTTCCATTTCAGACTGGAGTGTTAGTGTGAGTTATCAGCAGCTTTGATGTCATGATATAACCTTTACTTCTTTGAGCGTAGTTGCCTCTTTACAGAAAATGATCCAAGTTATTTGTTGTATTGGTGATTGCAGATTCATATCAACTCCAAACAAAATCATAAATAAGTACTATCTAGGTCCAGCCCCACTAGAAGAAATGGCAAGGTTTATCAAGTTTATCTATCTATTTATTTAAAGAGTTAACTATTGCAATGAAACTGAGAAAACATGATTGTTCATAACAGACATGTCTTCAGGCTAAAACATCTCAACTTAACATATCAGCTGCATCGCTCTGTATGCAGAGAAATAGCAAACGCTGTTGGTCCATGTGGGAATAACCGGGACTACCTTTTCCAGTTCGAACAAGCCATGCTCAGCATGGGTGAGTTTTTTTTTACATACTTACCCTTCAATACTTCATACCTGCACGTTCGTAATACAATGTTTCTCTGTAATTGGAGTGAAATAATTCATTACTTATTATTATTATTACAATGCAACAGGCCACGAAGACCATGAGGTAATCAGGCTTGCAAATGAAGTGAGGAGAATTCTTGGACTATGCGCCTGTGATCAATCTTGCAAAGAAAGTGAGGAGAATTCTTGGAGACCACTTCCATCTATCACCATGTGATTACTAATTACTTAAGATCTCCTTCATTTTTCCTTGAAATGAAGAGGGGCTAGTCTAGTGATTATAGCGTGGTAGATACGAGTCTTGTAATAGTTAGATTCCTTATGAATAATGGTGTTCGACATACATAACACTCCAGCTAAATCAGCGAAAGTTTTTTCAAATGATAAGATCCAGAATTCTAGAGTCATCGATGTGGAATTCTCTATAGTGACAGTGTTCCTTAAGTTTTTATCCATTGGCATGTGAAGTTGTAATAAGCAGGCCATAGCACATTCGGCATATATATACACCAATCCGATTAGCCAGAGATACGATAATATTATGGTTGTGGTTAAAGGGTTTGTACGTTTAAAATCTTTTGAGTGCGTAGTTTGAACTCAAATGGCTTTCACATCGTAGAAAATGTAACCCTCTTGCATCTTAGTAACAAAACTTTTCTCTTTAGTTAAAGGATAGCTATAAATTCATATATATATATATCAGGAATATCATACCTGTTATTATTTACACGAACTTCATATCGCAAACTTGTCGTTCAAATACGTTGGGATTTAAATCAAGAATTCCATTTCGTAGTTGACAGCATGAGTGGGCCTAATGGTTAAGACCATGTGTTTCCTCTTAGGAGGTCACGGGTTCAAATCCAGATATTCACATTAGTGTCCTCTTATATCATCATATTCACCAAAATCATAACTCTGTCCAAAAACTGTCATCAAAAAGTTTGTCATTAAACTGTCATAAAAAACTGTCCAAAGACTATCCAAAGACAGTCATCAAAAAAGTCTCATAGTACCAAAACCTGTTAGCACATTCTCTAGCCTCTCATAACATTTAAAGCCAAACTGTTTCTTTAATATTAAAAGACAAATTAGGGAGACTTTCTATTACATTCTGCATTTTGAGATAATGATATTAGATTTAATATTAATGTTAGGAGATGGTATGTTTTCATTTGAAGATATACTTTTTTTTCCAAAGAAACAATTGCATAACTTTATTATCAAATTACTTTCATCAAATGATCCATTATCTTTTTTTTAATAAAAGATCAATGTCCATTTCCTCAATTCATCAGCATATACATGCTTAATTACAAAGAGATAATAATTGATTAAAAAATCAAATTATATCCATTTGAATATCATTCATATAACACCACAAATGATGGATATACAAATATAAACAGAAAGTAGTATAGTAAATATGGAATTAACATATCAACTTAATCATACTAAGTAAAATTTTCTATCATCTAAACCAGTCTACCAATAGAGAAACTGATATATTCACATTAATGTCCTCTTATATCATCATATTCACCAATCATATTCACCAAAATCATAACTCTGTCCAAAAACTGTCATCAAAAAGTTTGTCATTAAACTGTCATCAAAAACTGTCCAAAGACAGTCATCAAAAAAGTCTCATAGTACCAAAACCTGTTAGCACATTCTCTAGCCTCTCATAACATTTAAAGCCAAACTGTTTCTCATAGTACCAAAACCTGTTAGCACATTCTCTAGCCTCTCATAACATTTAAAGCCAAACTGTTTCTTTAATATTAAACGACAAATTAGGGAGACTTTCTATCACATTCTGCATTTTGAGATAATGATATTAGATTTAATATTAATGTTAGGAGATGGTATGTTTTCATTTGAAGATATACTTTTTTTTCCAAAGAAAAAATTGCTTAACTTTATTATCAAATTACATTCATCAAATGATCCATTATCTTTTTTTTTAATAAAAGATCAATGTCCATTTCCTCAATTCATCAGCATATACATGCTTAATTACAAAGAGATAATAATTGATTAAAAAATCAAATTATATCCATTCAAATATCATTCATATAACACCACAAATGATGGATATACAAATATAAACAGAAAGTAGTATAGTAAATATGGAATTAACATATCAACTTAATCAGACTAAGTAAAATTTTCTATCATCTAAACCACTCTACCAATAGAGAAACTGATATATTCACATTAGTGTCCTCTTATATCATCATATTCACCAAAATCATAACTCTGTCCAAAAACTGTCATCAAAAAATCTGTCATTAAACTGTCATCAAAAACTGTCCAAAGACAGTCATAAAAAAAGTCTGATAGTACCAAAACCTGTTAGCACATTCTCTAGCTTCACAAATCCATAGGTTCAAAACTATCAAGTACAGATCATAAAGTAAAGACTGCCCCCAAAATAAAAACAACGATATACTCCAGTGTCACATGAAACCCCCCTGCCCCAACTTATCTAATCTTCAGATTAAAAAATTTGAAATGTCTCATAAGTTTCAGATCCTCTATACTCCATAATTTTCCAATGTCCTTCCAGCACATTGGCTCCTGCATTAGCTAAAGCATTAGCCTTAGTATTCCTTTCACAGTAAATGTGCTTGTATTCAACTTTAACCAATAAGTTATAAATTCTAATCACCTCATGTAGTATCTGAGTAAAAAGAATATTATTAATTCTAAACTTACCAGATATAGAATTGATCACCAGCTGTGAGTCCCCAAAAACCTGCAAAGATTGAACCCCCTACTTTAAAGCCAGTGTGGTAAGCAATTTTAAAGCTATAAGCTCAACAAAGTTGTTGGTACCCAACCCCAAACCAGCTAAAAAAGTAAAGAAGTGTTTATCAGATAAAAACAATATACCACCTGCCCCACAAATCTGAGCTACTCCTGCTGCTGAACCATCAAAATACCCCCAAGTTGATTCTTTGTCAAGTTGCTCATTGACAACCATTCTTAAATTCAACACTCTGTTATCCAAAGGATAAGCATGCAGTAAACCCAAACTCAAAGCAGTGACAATAACAGAATTAGGCTGAATATCTTCAAAACAACATTGATTTCGGGCCTTCCAAATGAACCAAGATACAATAACAGGTAAATACCTATACCTAGCCCCAACATGCATAATCCAGTTCTTAACACATTCTAAGACTGTAGTTCCATTCCAGAAATTATTATATCTTAGTTTAAATTCAATTTCTGACCAAACCCTCCTTGTGAATGAACATTCAAAGCCAATATGATGATTAGTTTTAGCTTCCATTTTACAAAGATAGCACCAGCCTGGTCCTTCTCTGCCTTTTCTATAGAGAACATCCCAAGTGAGTGCTTTCCCTGAAAATAAAAACCAGCAATAGATTTTTTTATTTCAGTGGACATTTGAGTTTCCATAACCACTTCCACCACCAGAAACATTCAATCTCATTCCTGTCATGAATAAGATGAAGATAACCAGCTTTAGGTGTATACTTACCATTTTTGGAAAGACTCCAAATCATCTGGTCATCCTCAGCTAAAATTCTGACATGATTGGAAGTCAGCAATGCCACATAAGAATTCCAGATAACATTTTCTTGGTCATCAAAATCAATAAAATCTGAATTCAACCATCCTTGATTCTGAAAGAATGTTGAACTAGTACAAGCAATATCTTTGATCACAAAAAATCCAGCTGAATGAAGTCAATCAATCATGCAATCAGGTAGAACATGCCTCCATTTGCATCCAATCTAGGGATCAATGCCTATATGTACCTCAGTTCCAATCCCAATTCTCTAAACAAGAGCCTGTCCTATAAGATCAAAGGACCAGAGAACCGCTTTCCAGCATATAGAGATACCTTTCTTTTTCTTGACATCATCCCTTATCCAATCTACAATGGGTAAGGGTGAAATGTATTTCTACACTGCTATCTGCACCCACAGTCCTAAACTAGAAATCAAATTCCATACAGATTTGGCAGCAAGTGATTTAGCAAAGTAGGCAAGTATTTTCAAACCCCAACCTCCCAAAGACTTGGGATTGGCCAAGACCTTCCATGAAGACCACGGTAAACCAGAAGTCTCATTTTTACCAGACCATAAGAATTTGAAACAAATCTTCCTGATTCTCTCAATAATTCCAATAGGTATCCAAAAGTGCATCCAATATACAGGGATGGCCTCAAGTACAGACTTGACCAGAATGAGTTTTTCTCCCTTAGATAACCATCTAAAACTCCAGTTCTTTAATCTCTGTTCCACTTTTGAAATGAGCCAATCCCAATCTTTCAACAGATATCTGCAAGGTTTTAAATGAAAGCCAAGATATTTCATACTAGACTTAATCTTATCAACATTAAAAGAAAAAATGTTCTGAATTGAAAGCAACTCAGATTCTTCCATTCCAAAGTAGTAAAAAGAGGATTTTTCCTCATTAATAATCATACCAGAAGCTTTACAAAAAACCAACAGGACCTCATATAAAGTTGATAAGGAACGATTAGATCCATCAGAAACCAATATTATATCATCCACAAAAAAAACATGAGAGAGTATAATATTGTTACCAAAAGAGATACCCTGAAAAACCCCATTGTTTTGAGCAATAAGAATATACCTACTCAGGCCTTCAACCACAATAAGAAATAATAGGGGTGCCAAAGGGAAACCTTGTCTCAGGCCCCTTCCAGATCTAAAAAATGAGGAAGCTACCCCATTAATAAGAACATCAAATGAAACAGAAGAAATGTTGCTCATCACCCAAGTAATAAATGGTACAGAAAAACCCATTTTAGTCATAATAACCCGTAAGTAAGTCCAGTTTACTCGATCATATGCCTTAGATAAATCAATTTTAAACACCACATATTTCATACCCTTATAGTGGATTGAATGCAAACCTTCTTGAATAATACCAACAACTTCGTGAATCTGTCTTCCAGGCAAAAAACCAAACTGTTCTTTAGAAATAATCCTTCCCAAAATCTTTTTAATGCGTGTAGAAATGATTTTACCATTGATCTTATATATAAAATTACATAATGATATTGGTTGAAAATCATCAAAAGACTTAGGAAAACCATTCTTTAGTATCAAAGCAATAAAGGTAGAGTTAAAAACAGCAGGAATCTTCCCAGTGATCCTTGAATCTTCAATGACTCTTAAAATATCACTACCCAAGACATCAAAAAGTGCTCTGTAGACTTCCACCGGGAGCCCATCAAGACCAGGGCTCTTGTCATTTTTACTGACAGTCAAAATAGACTGGATTTCCTCAATAGTAACAGGAATCATAAGTTCTAAGTTTTCATGATCAGAAATATCAGAAGGGAAATTATCAGCAATTTCCATAATTTCAGGCAAGTGAAGACAATAATCTTCTTTAAACAAGGATTCAAAGTGATGAACAACTGCCCCAGCAATAGACTCAAACCCCTCAACATTGTTACCTCTATCATCTGCTCTTTTCCATATAGAGTTAATAAATTTTCTGTGATTGGAATATTTATGGAAGAAGGGGGTATTATCATCACCGCAGAGCATCCAAAAATCCTTACTCTTCTGTCTGGCTTCCTTTTCTCTATCTAACAAGATTTTTCTCCTTCTAGATTCCAACGTATACAGGGAAGCCTTATCCTCATTATTGGCATAACCAAAACCAAGTTTGGTGCAAGCATCCAATAATAAACCTTCAACCTCAACTAAATCCTTAGTATCTTGTTCTTTCCTTTCAACAGACCAGCAAATAGCCTCATTTTTAATCATTTTAAGATTAGCATGAAATTGAGATGCTAGAGACAAAGAAGAATTCTCATCATAAACCTTCCAAGTATTTTTCAATAAACTGACCAAATCCTCATGTTCCAGCCAATGTGGATTAAACTTGAAAGGAGTATGTAATTACTTATCCCTACACAAAATATGAAGAAAAATAGGCATATGATCAGATTCCCCCCTGCACACCACCCATTGGCATAGACAAAACCCAAATTCCAAAAGATCATCAGAGATCAACATTCTATCAAGACGCTTACAAATATTCTCACTTCCCACTCTCCTATTAGTCCAGGTGCGTGAAATCAGAATAGGCACAATATCCATGAGTCCATAATCATCCAATAATTTTGAAAAACAATCCGACAGACAATCACATCTGGCCCTATCTCCCCAAATCTTAGATAAACCCAAGGAGAAATTTAAATCCCCTCCTAAGATCATCTTGGTACAAATAGTACTCAAAAGCTCCACGAGTTTGTTCCAAAACACTTCCCTCTCAACATAAGGTCCATAAATATTGAGGAAGCAGATCTCCAGTTGTAGTTCAATAGAATAGAGGGTAACACATAAACCCGATTCCAAATCCCAGGAATTTAAGAAACGAAAAACACGATTCCTCCAGCCCACAAGCAAACCCCCCGATCTGCTATGAGCATCCATAGGAAAAAAAATTTCAACTCGAAAGTAGGGACTCCATTATACCAGTAAAAAGTACCCCATCACCCATAGTTTCTTGTAAAAACAGGACATCAACAGACTGCTCAGACACCAGCCTACAGATAGCTAGTTTTTTAGGTTTACTAGCTAAACCCCTACAATTTAGGGTCATAGCTATCATGGGTTAACCTTACAACGAGCATCCACTTCTCTAAGTGCCCCAAGAACATCAGAAAGATCAATACCTAAAACAGACCCAACATGAATGGAAGTAGTCAAAGGTCTCCTAAATCTAGTAGAAGAGACCGAGTCCAACAAAACCTTTGAACTGGATCTAAGAAAGTAACCAAACCCCGAATCTTTAAAAGCCTTGATAGGGGAAATAAACCCTAAATCCTTAAGACAGGAGTCTCCCAAAGAAATATCATATAATTGTTCCACACCTGCCTCCATAATTTTACTAAGAATATTACCCTCCTCAAAATCAACAAATGAATTCGGACTCAAAGGTTTAAGAGAAGAGGCACATATCTCCTTGGATATAGTATCATTGGTTCCCACACGGTCATCGGTAATCAAAGGCAATGATACTGTAACGGTATTATAAACGTCTAAAGACAGACTACCAACTCGGGAAATCTAGGGAAGTATAGGTTCAGCAGGAAAAACAAAATTTTTAATTTGCCAAACAAATTTAGACTTTGGAGCAGTGGCTAATCGTTTTTTCAAAAAAGGTAAATGACAATGGGCCAACAAATGTCCATAATGATGACAATGATTGCATTGAAAGGGAAACCCTACATAATCTAAGGGTTGGGAAAATATATTCTCTCCTTTCTAAATGGCTATATCTTCAGCCAGACCATTACGCAAGTCTAACAGAACCAAGACTTTCCCCAGACAACATATACCATTTTCTAAAAAAGCCAAATCAGCCTCAAGGAATGTCCCAATAGCATTGCCAATCAACTTAAAAAATTCCTCAAACCAGTACTCGAATGGAAAATTGGGTAATTTAACCCATATGGGTAAAGAATCACACCTCTCACTCCGAGGGTCAAATAGAGGTGTCCAATGCTTGAGGAAGAGACTCGAGTTTTCCCATTTCCAGACACCTTTTAAAATGACGTCTGCTTCAGTTGGAATCTGGAACTTGAAGGCCAACCAGCCCCGAGGAAGTATGAATATTTTCGGATAGATACTAACCTCCCGCATCTAAGTTTCAGCTACCCATATATGTAAACCATCATTACTGATCTTCCTCTCGCCAAACCTGCCCACGAGAGTGAACGCATTGGTAAGAACAATCTTATTCAATGGGACATCCTCACCCACTACCAGCAACAAGGGTTTGTTCATTTTACAGACACATTTGCTAATATTCTTTCCAGAACCCTTCTTCAGACCAAACGACTGATTCAACATATCCCTTTTAATAGCCTCAATAGGAACAGAAACCCCTCCATCTGCACCAGAGTCCACATCTGCCCACTGAGAGGGAAAGGCAAATGGATTCAAAGAAACATCAACACCAACAGTGCCCAGCATAGGATCATTCACCAGAACAAAAGATGGAGATATAACAGGTCCATTCTTATCGGTAACCGCATGTCACATCCCCATGCCTCCGACCAGCGAAGAGGATGCGATCACCATGGCGTTAACCATGCAGGCTAAAAGCCCCATGAACATGTTGCATTCATAAAACTGTTGAAACAGAATGCTGAAGGAAAGTGCATTGAAGTAAGAATGCACAGTTGCCATTGTTTATTATACATGGCTACAATTATTTATCATGCACAACGGAAACCAATAGCATTCATACATGCATGCATTCAACATGGTCAACATAATCATTAACCGAAAATATAGTTGCAAAAGTAAAAATGGGAAAGGTCACTTATCTTATAAGAACTCGCTCCGCAACCAGCTACATCGCTGCAACGTTCCACCCAACCATAGGCTAGCGTGCTCCTTAATCTCTCAGCAACGCTGCCACCCCCGAGCTGGGCATGATTCTCCAAGGAATAAGGGAACAAGCAAGCTTACACATAGCAAGCGATACACAAAACACAGCCAATCCAACACAGTTGGGTTTATCAGGCTATCCAAGAGTTGGGGAAAGGCTAAATGTAAGCTGGTGAGCTCATTACAGAGACAAGAACACCCACACTAGAACTAGCCTGATCTCTAAGACACCCACCACACCCAACACAAGGAATCAGTCCCTTCTCTGCTACACAGTCCCTTAGGCCCTGCATTCCCTTCCATTGCTATTTAGGGGTGATGGAGAAGAAGGCCAGCCCTCTAGCTCTGTCTGTGTGGTTTCCAGCCACCAGGTTTATCAAGCAAAACTAAGCCCCCATCCCTGCTCCTTACACAATCCGAAGACCAACCATTGCACACATGCAAACAATCAGCTGATACAGCTTAAGATAGGGAAGACAAATTATGAGTCATTATTGGCCCTATCGTGGCCAAAATGACTCTCAAGCGAATTTACAACAGTCCCCAAAATGTAAGGGAGACCACAACAACCACAGCCAACAACGTGGGGAAAAATCAGCGACCCAATCTGAACAGTGAAATTACCAAGGAGCTTACACAGTCCGAGGATGGAAAGAAAAACCAACTTCACAGCTGGGCAAAGGAAAACATATGTACAGGCCACGAATTGTTAAGGAAAAACATACACACGACTGAAACGCGAATGGCCCTTCACAGGGGAAACCGTGGATGAAAACGCACAACTCCCAGCTCGTTGTGTGAGCCCAAAACAGAAGAATACCTGTGCGTGAGGATAATGGACAGATTATGGTCCCTGCGTGAAGATAAACAGCTCCCAGCTTGTGCGTGGATGAACAGACTACAAAGAGGATGCAAATTAGATGTGCGTGGGTGTTCAGCACCGGCGTGGAGAGGAGAATGTGTCCGCAGGAGTGAAAATAGGTAAATCCTGCGCGTGGAGGTGAACAGACGATCCTGAGTCTGCGTAGTGCAGAGTGCATGAAGGTTTTTTCTTCCATTGTGAAGTCAACTGCTGTGGTGGAGTGTGCATGTGGGTGAGGACTGACAGTCCTACCACCCCACTCCCAAAGACCATAACTGCCTCACCCACCAGTAGCCATTCATAATGAAAGTGGTTGGGTAGAACAAGGAAAGAAGAGACATGGGTAATTTCCCTCATTGGCCCAAGGTTTGACAATTTCCCCACCCTTATCCTTGTGAAAACCATGCCCCTTTCTCATTTTAGTTGCCGCGATTGTAGTTGGTTGGGTTCATTTAATTAAAGATGCATATTTACATGATGCTGAAACTTAATATGTATGCCGCTTGCCCCGATATACCATCGGTGACAATTTAAATCCAAAACATAGCATAACCGATCAATGGTGGGGCCTTGGCCTTTAGCTCCGCACCATGATCATTACAATATATACATCATGTACATTTAATGCAACGGGGTCAAAACTAGGGTGTTACACCGCAAAATATTTCCCATCCCCCGAAGAAGCTCTACCAACTATAATCTTGTCCTGAAATAATTCCGAGTCTGTCACCTTCACAAGAGAAACACAATTGAAAGAAAAATCAGGAAGCTTCTCCAACTCAGTCATCTTCGCCTCCAACAGAGACTTTGAAATCGCACAATCCTCAAAACCCTTCAAAGGAAGGTGAAAGGAAGCACCCTCGAGGAATTGAAAACCTAGTTGTGCTAGGGAGAACATGCTAAGGCTTTAGCCTCCCTCAAAGACATCTCGAAAATAGGAAGGTAAACCCCGAAAATCATCGCTCAAAAACCCAAGGTATTGAAAGGAAACCAGCAGAAAAGCTAATAGTTAAGAGCAAAAGCAAAACTCAGATCATACAGTAATACAATACGTCGCCAGCACCAATAAAACACTGCACTCCAACACCATACTAGTAAACCAGTAGTCAGCTCCAAATTAAACCCAATAAACTTAGATCATACAAAAAAATGACCCATCTCCAGCTCCAAGGACAATCTACATTCCAAAACCATACCAATAAACTAGCAGTCAACACTGATAACTCCAGAATCAGATCCACGAAAACACCACTTGGAATCCCAATAATGCTGAGAAGAAACCAGCGGAGGTAGTATCCACCAAATGAATAACAAAAAAACAAAGAAAGGGCAGTAAAACAACTCGACAGCAAAACCAAGGAGATTAATTAAAATCTCTTTAATGCCGAGATCCACCTGAAATCTCCAGTCCAGATGTCCAACTAAACTAAGTCCATAAGCTCTAGGTGTATGGTTTGATTAAAGTCGTGTCCGACCTCCATAACGCAATCATTCCGATGTACGTTTTGTAGTAAAGTCTCATCCACCTTGATCATACGGCAGATAAAAAGCAAGATCCAACGGCTACATGCTCCAGGAGAGTGATCCAAACGCTAGTAAAACTAGAACAAAATCCGTCCAAATGCGAATCACTCCAAGAAACGCTCCAAGAATCAATCTAGCGGCTCCAAGAAACGATCCAACGGCCATCAACGCTCCATCCTTTCAAAAGACAAGTGCTAACTACATGATAGTAAAACTTTTACTCTTACTAAACTCCTAATGTTTTCAAAACTTTAAGATATACTAAGGCATAGGTGTGCCTCAGAGTTTTATATACTTATAATAATAATTGTTTTTATGATAGTATATTTTTCGTTATAAAGGTTGTATATACTTATAATTATAATAACAATTGTTTTTTGATACTTATAATAATAATTGTTTTTATGATAGTATATTTTTCGTTATGAAGGTTTTATATATTTATAATTATAATAATAATTGTTTTTTGATAGTATTTTTTTCGTTATAAAATAACATTTTATATATTTAAATGGGAATGGAAATTATGTTGTTCCATGTACTAATTCTGTTTCTATGTAAAGTAATAATTTGTTATATTTCCTTTTATTCGCCATAAGGAGTTAGGATGACTCGCTACAATTCACAATTTTAAAGATTACAAGTTGTAGATGGAATGAATTTTTATTGGAAAGATTACAATTTGAAGATAGAGTGAATTTTTATTGGGTATGAGAATTATGGAGTCTCTTCATTTCTTTCTAGAGGTTTTACTTTACAAAGGTCATCATTGAGGAGGAAACTTCACTATTCATACACTGTTGTTCTATATTTTCATTCGATATTTGAGACAAACAATGTTTTTCATCTCTTGAAAGTAAATTTTTTTTCTTTTGAGAAATAATTATGAAGACATCTTTTGGATACGATTGCTCACATTCTTGCCATCTTTTTTCTTTAAGTTTATGTCATTTCTTCCTTTTCTAATAGACATATTTATGAACACAAAAATATTAGAAACGTGGTTGTTGTTCCCGACTTGACATTTTATATGTAAAAAGATTTGATTTAATTTATTTTAGATTTATTTTGAAGTAACTACCCAAAGCATTATTAATATCTTTAATAATTAATAAATTTGAAAAATTCAAATAATTGATTTGGTAGTTGAATCTAAACTGTTATAAAAAAAATTAATGGCAAAAAGTAGAAGAGTAAAAAAAACTTACTCCACCCTAAATATCCCTAAATCTCTCCCTTTGATACTCAATAGGGTTTTCAAACTAGACACTAAAGAAATTCTTAATGCTTAGAGTAGGAGGAACTTCACAAACCTACTTTACCCTAAATCTAAGATGCATCCTCTAAAGCTTTTTCCAGTTTAACTCAACCATTAAAAAAATGTTTATAGAAGATAGTAAAATAAAATCATATATGTAACATTTAGCTTAGAAACTTCCAACTTAACACTTCTTCAAATTTCACCACAATATATACATTAAAAATTTAATGTTTTGAAGTAAATAAAATGAAAAATTTAATGTTTTGAAGTAAATAAATGAGATTAATCGTTTCAAACCACGTGCTTGAGGACGATAGTCCACCTTTGCCTACAACTTTGTGTTTAATATCAACCATTCAAAGATAGAAATGAACCCACAATTTAAGGAATTCCCTATAAGAGAATTGATTCTTATACTCGATAGTGATTCGAAAACTAGTAAAGTGTGCAAGTGTAAAAAGAGTAGTTCGTATAGTTCGTGTAGGCAATTAAAAAAATAGATCTCTTATAAACCCTTCATTAAACATATTTTGTAAATTATCAAAACATTTCATTAATCATATCTTATAAATTTTTCATCAAACCTATTTTATATAACTATATTTTATAAACCTTTCATCAAAAATATTTTGTATAACCAAATTTTTTTTTTTAAACATAAACTATGTAAGGTTTTTATAAAACAAGTTGTGCACAGCCATTCAATACAGATAAGATAGCAGAACAGAGTGTTCATGCAGTTCAAAATTGCTGCACAATAAGCTTATCCGAGGAGTTTTCCAAAAAGCTATACATAGAGTATTTTCAAAACAAGTTGTGCCTCGGGTAGTGTATACCCTTATAAATTGATTACAAAGCAAAAGATAGTAAAACATTTAACCATAATTAAAAGAAAACTGGTTATGGAGTGCCTCTGAATTTCCTAGGCTTAACCACAGACTCTTCCTCCATTGGGTGCTCTGCTGCTGCAGTGGTTTCGTTCACCTTGCTTCCCTGGTTCATGTTGATTAGACGCTGGAGATCTTCCTGGATCCTGTCAACTTTGCCCATTATCTCCCTGAGATTGCTCTCATTGGCATTGATCCTTGCATCGTGATTGCTGATTTGCAGAGAGGTGTAACTCACCGTTTCCCCCATGTTCTTGATCTCCTGCGCAGTTTCTTTGTTATCCATTATGCCAATTGCTATCATCTCATAAAGACGCCTAAGGTTCTTTTTCACGTCCATGATACCTGCATTTTCAGTTGCCTGAGACATTCTGTCGGTTCCTGAGGAAATATCAATATGAGCAAAATTACAGTGCGAGGCACGAACAGAGCCTGCTAGCACGCAAGCCTGATTCTTGGCCAAGAGGCCACTTAGAATGTAACTGAGCACTTTGAGCTCCTGCTACAAGGAGGAACCTTCTTTACTTTGCCTCTCTTTGCAGACTAAGGTGCCCACTGCACCTTCCTTCCACCCTGTGCAGTGACAACCCAAGACCATGCTTCTCTCCAAATTGACAGTATGCGCTTCAGACGTGAGATTTGAACCAGAACCAGTGTTTGAATACCACAACGAGGAACCTGAGAGGGTGCTACAGGAGCAAGAGGAGAAGGCTGCGAGGGAAAGCCTTTCCTTCACAAAGGTTCTAGTGAGAGGGAGAGCTTCCCACGGGATCTCATGTAGCCACCCTTCTCCAACGGCTGCAATTACATTCAGAAGAACTCGCTCCGGAGGGACCTCATGATAAACAAATCCGAGAGAAGGAGTAAAATGAGTTTGCATGCTGCTGCAGGGAGAAGACATGCCAAGATGGTCGAAAAGACTTGGAGCGTACGAGGAGGAGGGGCATTTAACCCAGGACCGGTAAGAGGGGCATTTAACCCAGGACCGGTAAGCCATTAATCCAACAAAACCCAATAGAGGAAGTGGGCAGAGAATGTACCATGCAGCGGGGGAAAGAGGGAAGGCAGGACAGCGAAATAAATGGGAGGATCCTTCGAGAAGGAGCGTGGAATGGAGGCTAGCTGTTGGAAGGTGACGCAAGGCGGTGGGAGGAGGGAAGTGTGGAGGGATAAGGGTAGGGGGTAAAAGGAAGAGGGGTTGAAGAGTGAAGGGAAAGGAGGGATAAGGGGAAGGGGAAATGAAAGGAGGAGGGGTGGAGGGATAAGGTGGAAGATGAGGGAGATCCTTAGAACTTCTTTTAGGGAGAGGGATAGCCAAATTTAGAATTGAGAAGGGCCTCATAACTTGTAAATGAAAGGAAATCTTTCGACATATCATTATGGAATGAATTTGATGATAGGAGTGTTTCCGTTCTGGCTGTAATGGCCTTGTGGAAGGGAGGCCCCCTTGTTAGCGAAAGCGTCCGCTGCAAAGTTATTGTGGCGAAGAATGTGGAATGTCTCATAGGATTTAGACATGAGAGGCTTGGCTTTGTCAAACAGGTGGTGACAAATGACTGATCCAGAGGGATATCCGTTGATCATTTTGAAGATGGCATGTCGAGAGTCTCCAAATATCATTACCTTACGAATATTTTTAGTGTCTAAGAAGTGTAGGCCCTGTAGGAGTGCCATCCACTCAGCTTCGTTATTGGTCCTAGTTCCTAGACCCCAAGTGAAGGTTTGTTCAACATGCCCTCTAGGATCCAAGAGGATCCCCCCCGCACTTGCCACCCCTGGGTTTCCTTTCGAGGCACCATCAAAGAAGAAGGCATATGAGTTCTTCTCCCTGAGCCAAGATTTAAATTCATTGCTAGATAGTCGTATCTCCCACGGAAATGATCTGCATGATTGGGCTGCACTGTATTTGAAGCTTTTGAACTAAAGGGAGCTCATCTCTTTTAGGAAAATTTTGCACCAAGATGAATAAGGCTCAGGAATGCATTCCTTTGAGGGGAAGCTGATGTTGTTCGACGCAAACTTCTCAACTATCATTCCTATGGCTTTAGAGGCTATACGAGCCGGGACAGCTTTTTGCTCCTTGAAGATGGACTTATTCCTAGCGAGCTGCAATTGCTAGCAAAGGTTCTTCGGGATAGAGGCCCAGAGGCGACTCATAATTGGTTTCTTGCTTAAGGAGCCGGGAAAATGATTAGGCCAGTCCTTAAGGAGTTGAGCCACCAAACCTGGGAGGTTTAGATCAAGCCCCAGGGGGAGAACGATCTTCCAAACTAATAGGGAGATTTTGCACTGAAGGAAAATATGGCTAGTGGTTTCTTTGGCCAAGTTGCACAGAGCACATCTAGAGGGACCAATTATGCCTCTTTTCCTTAGATTTTCAGCTGTTAAGAGCTTATTATGCATAAGGATCCATGTAAAGATGTTTACCTTGGGAATGCTATCAAGATTCCACACCTTCTTCCATAGTCTATCTGCTCCAATCGGTTCCATAGATAGTCTTTTATATCCTTCTTTAACAGTATACTGTCCTTATTTTCCCCATCCAATGCGATCCCTTGCTGCAACAGGCCTTTTTGTATAACCAATATTATAACACAATTTGTGTAAGCATTTATTTCATCATATTTCATTAGCCATATTTTATTTAACTCATCATATTTTATACACTTATGATCAAACATATTTTGAAAGTCTATATTTTTTGTAAATCCATATTTTATAGACCTTTCATCAAACATATTTTGTATAACCAATCTTATAACTTAATTTGTATACGCATTTCTCTCATCATAATCATATTTTATAGACCTTTCATCAAACATATTTTGTATAAGCATATTTTAGAGACCTTTCATCAAACATATTTTGTATAACCAATCCTATAACACAATTTATGTACCCATTTCTCTATCATATTTCATATACACAAACATTGCAACTCATGTATGGCATTCACTCATCATATTTTATAGACCTATGATCAAACATATTTTGTATATCTATATTTTATAGACCTTTCATCAAACATATCTTTTGTATAACCAATCTTATAACACAATTTGTATACACATTTCTCTCAATCATAATTATATTTTACAGACCTTTCATCAAACATATTTTGTATAACCAATCTTATAACAAATTTATGTAGGCATTTCTCTATCATATTTCATACACACAAACATTGCAACTCACGTATGGAATTTCATTTCATTGAACAATACATGACATGGCATTCACTCATCATATTTTATAAACTTATAATCAAACATATTTTGTATATCTCTATTTTATACATCTTTCATCAAACATATATTTTGTATAACCAATCTTATAACACAATTTGTATACACATTTCTCTCATTATAATCATATAGACCTTTCATCAAACATATTTTATACCATTTATCAAACATATTTTGTATAACTAATCTTATAACACACTTTGTATAGGCATTTCTCTATCATATTTCATATACACAAACATTGCAACTCACGTATGGCATTTCATTGAACAATTTAGTGTAATCTATTATGGAAAGACACTTGTAAACAAACCTATGTTGTGTTATGAGAATATTCGATTATCTTTACAAGCCTATGTTGTTGTATGAGAATATTCGATTATCTTAGAAAGATTGTGAGATGAAGGGGTGGTCACTACTTCTCCATTTAGTCAAAACCATACACCAAGAAAACTCCAATAGGTAACTTCGCAAGTTCCCAATTCCATAATTGTCCCTAATATTATTTAGTTTTTATTAAAATTTGAAGTAAATAAAGTATATGACAAACAAAAATAAATAAAATTAAAATTAAACAAGTGGAATAAGCAACAAAGTTGCTTAGTACCTGCCTCCTAAGAAGAGATTGAAAATATATAGCAATAAGATAATTTTGCTATAAAAATATATGATAAAACAAATATAATTACAATTTGAAGGAAATTAAAACAAAAATGAATTAAAAAATGTCCATTTAAATATTATATAGGTTATTGCAATGTAGCATAAAACAAGCATATTCAAGCTTCCTTACATACTTCTAGTAATATTCTTGACTTATGTTATAAAAATATGCAAGTTTCTTTATAGACTAGCATAAATAGGAAATGAGAAATAATAGCTTATAAGACTATAAATTAATATCATTGTTGTGAGAATAGTTTATCCTACCCATTGGTACCTCCTTTCTCCTCTAACATATTATAATTTAAAAGAAAATTATAAAACTTGTAATTCAACACGTGATGTTCCACATCAATCCATTACATAAGGATAGTGGAATTTAAAGCAACGTTTTGAATGATTAAAATGCTAGTTTCTAAGCATATATTGTAATCTAGTGTGGTTAATAATTTGGAAGAATATCCTAGTTTATACTAGAGGATGCACTTTGCTTCTAAAAGTGGGATGGTTATTATTTGGTATAAACCCATCACATAATTTATAAGTGGAATAGGTATTATGTGGCATAACCCATCACCATATATAAAATTTTGGCTCGGTTCTATTATTTGGTTATAATTTACAAGTGGAATAGGTATTATGTGGCATAACCCATCCCCATATATATATATAAAATTTTGGCACGGTTCTATTATTTGGTGTAATACCCATCACATAATTTATAAGTGGAATAGTTATTATGTGCTATATAACCCATCCCATATATATAAAATTTTGGCACGGTTCAAACTTCTACGGTTGCATGCTATTGAAAAGATGCTCAATATCTTAAGGGATGTGATATAACTTTTGTACTTTCTTATCTACTTACATATGTTGCAAAATTTTACTGATCTTGCCAGCGATATACTTAAAAGCTCGCATGTTAGACATGCCACACTACTTGTGCATAAACCTTGTTCTTAAGGCAATATGATAATTGGTGT
>LPNX010726019.1:213989-235491 GCA_001517045.1 Pseudotsuga menziesii
TCAGGCATCTGAACGTATCTAACATTAATTTTGTTTCGCTAAGAAACACAGTAAAATACTGAATAGAGAAGCAGAAACGGCGAGGGCTTTTGTGTCTTAATTAAAACTAAAGCAACTGTTTAATTAATTAACGTGCATGGATTACATATTGTGCATGTTAAATTAATTTATTTACCAGGTCACTCTCTGGATTCTAGATACGATAAATTATGGTTTCCTCTCTCCAGCGGTCTCGGGGCTGGCTGATGCAACTCCAACGCTCAAAATCGAAGAGTGTGACGCGTCATCCCAGGCAAAGGACCTATGGCAAATGGCAAGGAAATCCTGCACGAATGGGACTTCTCATTGATTCGAAACTTCGAAGTGTCTATAGCTATATAACTGCACTGCTCATTTTATTTTGAATATGTCTTTAGCACGATTGAAGTGGAGTAATATTTGAGAAGGAGGTCAGGCGCAGGAAATTTCAGAGAGAATAGAATAGAATAGAATGGAAGGAGGGCAGGAAGGTCCAACTCGTATACTGATGGGAGTGAACCAGTCCTCTCTGAAGGGGTACCCTTATCCTTCCATCAGCAGCAAAAATGCATTCGATTGGACCATCAAGAAACTCATTCGAAGCAGAGATAACCAAGACTTCAAGCTGCAAATTCTGCATGTACAAATCCCTGATGAACGCGTGGCAATGGCAGTGGCAATGGGATGGGATATAAATTTTATTTTTTTAATTTTATCATTATGATGTCATCTTGCCACATGTCGACTGAAATCCAGATACCAAACCCCAATGTTGACATCATCTCCTATCAACCAATCAGCGGTTTAGAAAAATTGATTTTTAACAAAATTAAAATAAATATTTTGCAAACCCCAAAGTATGACCCAAAGTATGACTTAGGAAAACAGGTTTGATTTTTTAAAGAGGCGTCAAAAAACACCAGCTAATGCCCAAAGTCAACGGGGTTTGAAATCGAACGATTGCAATATACCAGCCGCAGGTAGGTATAAAAATGAGTAAACATAAAATAATAATATATTTACATGTAAAAAAACTAACTAATTTTAACGTAAATGAATATATTTCAAAATATTTAGTCATTAAATATTTATTTCACTTAAAAATATAAAAAATAAATATCATTTCATTCATTCATATATATAGTAAATATGAATGTGTTAGTGTAACTATTAAATATATAAATGATGAAATTAATATATAAAACTTACTATACATTCACTACATTCACTTGGTCAAAATCAACTAATTGGGGCATTCTTAGAACATTGATAATGTTTAAGTTTAAAGAGAAATTATGGTGTGAGGAAATTATAGTGGTTAAGAGAAAATTAAGATACTATAAGGAGGTCATTAATACTAACTTGGAAGATCGGAAGTATCTCTCAGTAGAAACTAGCTCACTGAAGAAAATTAATATAGCCAATATTAGAACGAGCTCCCATGAACTCCAAATCGAAACAAGGCATTGGTCTATTCCCAAAAATCCATGGGAAGAAAGGGTTTTCCATCTCTTTGAGTCTATGAGCATTGAGGATGAAAATCACTTTCTCTTAGAGTGCCTTGCTTACACCCACATTAGATCTGAGTTTCATAGTATTTTCTACAATACAAACCTTTATAACCTATGTAATACACCAAATTAAAATAAATTATTATTCTTTTTTAATATTTTAATTTTTAATATTTTTCACAAGAAAGTTAAAAATAGATGTAATGGATTATTCTTAAATTATTAATTAGAAATACTAGAAGGAATCGGAACTGAAATAGTTGTTGCAAGAGTGTTTGCTGACCCACAAGGGGAAAAGACAAGTGGTGAAAGCTACTGAGTGAGAACTCAAGATCCAGGAGGCATCCTCCCCAAAATCAGGTCACAACACCTTGTGGAGTGCTAAAGGGTAGGAGGCTCATAAATAACTAAGTCCTAGACAAAATACTATATAATAGTATGTCCATTTAGCAAGCAGGAGGCTAACAGTGGACCGGGAACTTATCTGTTAATGCAAGAGATGGCGCATTAATTGGATTTTTCCCTTGTGGTTTAGCGAACAAGCTTGAGGGTTTTGGAGCAAGTGAGACTTGGCTGCTCAAGGAGTTGGTTGGGGGGAACGACTATTTCAATTTTGTTTTCCCGAAATTGGTGTCAAGATCCATATTTTACTTCTTATCTGTCTAAACTAATTTAAAATAAAATTTCAAATTAATTATGAATCGTATTCATTTCTTTTTACAGTAGCATGTTTCTATTATCTTTCCTATTTGATATATTCATGTAAAATAAACTGATCTTAATTAGTATTCATAGATTCATGATTTTAAGAGTTTATAATGAATCTCTATTTGGGAATCCATACCCAAATTGAAGATTCATATAGTAATGGTTGTAAGGTTAGCGCAACTAGGGAATCGAAACAAAGGACTATCATAGATCTGGTTAAATGTTCAAGATTATGCTTTCTTATGTTCTAGAACAATACTTAGAGTGATTATTTCAAAAATAGAATCATATTTGTTTTCAAGTTAAAATTTATTTAATTTACAATTCGGTTTACAAAAAGAAAATTTCACTAGTTAACATAATAGAATGATAGAGAAAATGATTAATCAAATAAAACAACAAGTTTTCCATCTGCATAACCTGTAAATCGAAAATACTATAAAACTATTTCTTGTAAATTTCTTGAATAGATAGAGTAGATCTGAGAGGCTTTTTAATATCCAAACTATAAGCCATATAAATAGCAAAATTGGAAGTTATCTCATCTACAAACCTCAAATCCTTCATATGCAGATCAAGATTTTCTAGGATCGAAGTAATAATTATAAATACAATAAAAACCATAATATTGAGATCCATTTACTAAATCAACTAACTAACAGCTACATGACTGAAGTTGATTAGGTAGTGCATTATAACTAAGTCTTTTAGATATGTTATTAACTATTACAATAGCTCATGAATCTAGCCAAGGATTGCACAGTCAGATCTAGCAGGAAACCAATCAAGTAAAACTGAATACAACCTCTTATTACGGGTATCAAACCCCTTGGCTTAATTTTTAATTGAAAAATGAATTAACTCTTTACTGATTCAAAATCAAGTTCACAGACCTTTCATAAACAACGAAACCATTTAAACATCTATTACATGGCAGTAAAACCATTGTACAATGGAAGCCATCGTATAAACAATTTATGGCATGTATTATCATTAACAACGAAACTCAAAATGATAAGTTTGTTCAAACCCAAAGAGGGTCATATTAAATTAATTAAATGCCAAAATAGAAGTATAGGAATCAAAATCAAAGTGGTCATAAGACCATCAAATATGGCATCCACAGTTCCTTTAAATCATAACTTATAAAAAGGATTTACAGCAACGCTAAAACCGGAGTGGATGTAAGTCCATCCAAGTTTCCATCTATATTCCATTTAAAACATACACATACAAACATGAATTACAACAACGATGGAACATAGAGGTTGTGAATCCCTCTTTCCTATCGGATAAAGACTCATAACGGTTAAACAAAAATTAGAGTCCAACTTATCTTGCAATGTGGCGAAATCATGGTTCCTACACGATCGTCCCATGAACCCAGACACATTTTTTTTAATCAATTAACCCTTAGCTAATGTATATAGATAAGCCATTGACGTAGACCAGGAAGCATCCATGTCAGGAGTCACATGCAAAACCAAATAACTAAGATATATCAGTTTCTAGCTAAGAAGATTTTATCTGAGATGAATGTTAGCAAAATAAGAAGTGATACTCGCCATTAATTTACAGTAATAGGTCTGGGAGTAGGTGACCTTGTCGCCACCCTTGTCGGCCTTTCCATAACTTGCATACCCATGATGTAGTCAAAACCTTTTAACATTTAACTACTAAAAAAGATGATGACCAAAGTTAAAAACAATTACCACAAGCAAATGCAGAGAGGGCCAGGGGTCAACTCCTCCTCGATGCCCTTATCCCTCCTCTATCTACATATTTAAAAAAAACAATCCATTCATTGCTTATCGGAGAGCTTTAAAAAAGATTTATAAAATTGTTACAAAAGCAAATTGAGTTCGAAGAGTATACCTCGTTAAAGGCATTGAAATTCCATTAAGCACTAGTTTGTATTCGATTTGCAATAAACCAATAAGGAGGAGAATTTTGGTGGCCATCAACATGAATAAGACCTCAACACACCTCGAAAGAAAACAAATGAATGCCATTAACGATTGGGTAAAATCTTGAACCCAAGAAGCTACAGAATGCAGTCATGGAAGGCAGAGCTTCCTTCCAAAATCATTGCAGACAAAAAATAACAACAAAATGAAACTTTCGGACAGGAAAAACCACATTAAAACCCTATCAAAAACCCTTTCCACCATGTACGACAGATAGAGGGTCAATATTTAATCTCAGAAATTCCATTAAATTCCTAGGTGCATTGTCAACTCACATCCAGGACAAATCTTTAATACCAAGGTCAACTTTAGTACCATCAAATCATAACCCTTGTACCTCCTTTAAATCGCATGTCCAAAATCATATGATAGTAAACCCAAAAAGTTGTTTATGCCATGGTGTAAAACCATGACTAGGGTATAAGCAATATAACCCAAAGTCTTAACATTCTACAAAGTCGTTAAATCCCTTTTCATATTCTTTACATTGGTTTATACATAGGACTATGGTCCACAACATGGTTTAACGCATAAATATTCCATAGCATTACTTCATGCCATGGTAAATGTGGTAAAAAATATGGTGTTTAACACCATAGTCCCCCAACTTTTCATATTCATAAAATTATTCAGCTAGCATCATGTTTAAGTTGCTAGAGTAAGAGTGTGATGTCTAGGACAGAACTGTACTCTTTAGGCTAAGCAACTCCTAGCAAAAACCATAGGGTAAGTTTAATATAAAAAGCGTCAAGAACATCGCCTTTAGGTGTGATGGTAGAGTGTTGATAACCATATGCGAACATTGCTTAATATATAACCTTCCCAATTCAATAAGGCAACCAACATAAGTTACTATACAAATAAAATGACATTTTATTCATGTTGCAATCAATATTTCACGCTAAATTATCCACTCGGTAAAAGAGTATATATATATATATATATATATATATATATATATATATTGATTTTTTTATTTTAGAAATTATAGGTATGTGACCGAATGTTATCAGAGCATGGCTACAACACTTGTCTTGAACAAGCCCAACAATAAAACTGATAATAAAAAAACCAGAAAACTAATGTTATCATATTATGGTTTGACTCTCTTGTGAACAGGAAGAGAAGAATAACCTTTTTTCAGGAAATTATGGCAGATGTAGGAATGTCTGCGGTAGAAGAATATCATCCTAGAAATACAGTGAACAATGAAGAGAGTAATCTAATGGAAGGTGAAATTTGGCTAAATATTAATAAGAGTCGAAACGACAACCCATCTGAGTTACAACAAACTATTTAAGAATTAAGAGAAGAATTAAAAAGAGTTAAACAAGATATCGAACGTATTCTGAAATCACAAGAGGAGTTAAATAACATTTTTCTATCTAAACTACACAGTAATGAAAAAGAGAAACACAAATAACCTAAACTTAATATGGAAAAAACTACACCTTACAAACGTAAGGGAAGGAAGCTAGAATTTTCCAAACATGAGGATGGATTTTATAGTAAGGAATCAGCCAAGCACAATACAAGAAAACATCATGATTCTAGCGAAAGTAGCGACCATAGTAAAAAGAAAAAGAAATACAAACCTTATGAAGGAATTTCTGGAGAATTAAAAAAGATCAATCCTCCTATTGTTAACAGAGAGATCGAGAAAGGAGAATTAGTGGAATCTTGGTTATCTGGAATGAATAAATATTTCCAGTCTATAACTATTCTAATGAATTAAAGGAAAAATTGGCCATCTATAACTTAACCAAAAAAGAATATATTTGGTGGAAAGATATAAAAAAAGTAAAAGGTATAAAAGAACATTACCGAACATGGAAAACCTTGAAGAATCACTTTAAACGAAAGTATCTTTCAGAATAGTACTATGAAGAAAAAGCTAAGGAATTTTACAAATTAAGATTAGGTTCTACGACCATGAAAGAACTATGTTTTCAATTCCTAATTTTACTTCGTTATGTGCCTTATAATAGATGAAAAACAAAAAATATGGCTCTTTCTCAACAGCTTTCCTCTTGTGTTCAAAGAGACGATTGAGTACGACAATCCAAAAACGCTGGAAGAGGCAATGAGAAAAGCAAACTTTTGTTATGATCAAAATAGGAATAAAAGATAAATTATACCTAATTGGAAAACGAAAATACATGACAACTTTGATCGAAGAAAGAAGAATACTAAGTCTTACTAAAATACTAGGAATAACTACAAAGGGTATCAAGGGAATAATTATAAAGGTTTTAAACCACAAAACCCTACAGCAAAAGAGAGAGAACCTCTCACTACCTTTAATAAAAACACTGCAAAGAGGGAACCATTAAAATGCCAAGAATGTGGTGAGCCACGTTATTTTAAAGAATGTCCCATAAACAAAAGATTTTTTTCAATAATGTTCACTCAATTCAAGAGTTGTTATGGTTGGGGATATGGAGAGAAGCATGTCCAGAATCAGTGTTGCATTGGAGAATCGAAAATAATACCACCAAACTTCAATGGTTGAAATATAAGGTATGATAAAAATTCAACCCATTTATATAGTAATTGATCCAGGTGCAAGTTTAAGTTATATATCACAAGAAAATTTTGAGAAATCTTGGCTGGTATAGCTAGCCATGGGTACCAAACTAAAGGTCTCTAGTTATGTGAAAAACTGTGAAATTGTGATGAATGAATTGAATACACATGTTGATCCAAATATATTACCATTAGCTTCTTATGATTTGTTGATTGGAATGGACTGGTTAGAAAAATGCAGGTTTATGTTAAACTATTACGATAAATATTTTACATGTATAGGTGATAATGAAAATACAATTAAAGTAAAAGGAATTCCCAGAAAGGTTACCATCGGAGAAATCTCTTCCTTGCAGATGAAAAGATATCTATGTAAGGGATGTAAAGTTTTTGTAGACATAATGGATGACAAGGATAATGATAACCAACTTAAAATAGAGGATATACCAATCTTAAAAGATTTTAAATACATATTTCCGGAAGAAGTACTCGAAATACCTCTGAAAATGGGACATAGACTTTACAATCAATCTGATACTGGGAGTGGTTCCAGCATCAACAGCTCCTTATTAGATGAATATAATAGAACTTATGGAACTTGTTGGTTGTGGAGCCTGATCTTCTAGATTCAGAGATGTTATTCACTCATGTTTGTACCCCAGGTGTACTGTAAATTCGTTCCCAAACCTATGTATGGTATTGTATTGTATTGTAGCATTGTAACCAATCTATGTGATTGCGTGAGAGAGAATATGAGAGCATGAAAGGAAGTGCAGCGGTATTATTGTAGGTTATATCCCTTCATCTTTCTGGATGGTAATAAAAGGACTAGCAATTTTTGTGTGGATGTAACCCATCATTTGGGTGAACCACGTTATATCTGTGTCCCTCTGTAACGTGTTTAATGTGTTTTGCATATTTTTTAATGATTTAACTGTATATCTGTTATTGCTCTGCGGTTCTATTTTCTAACAATTGGTGTCATAGCCAAAAGGTCTATTTGGCTGGTAAACTCATAGGAAATAAGGGTTCCTAGTTCGAGTGAGAGCAATGGCGGAAGAAGGAAAGACTTTAGGGTTGAGAAATTTAACATCCAAAAATACCAGTTATGGAAGATGCAAATGGAGGACTATCTATACTAGAAGGATCTGTACCTACCATTGGGTGGAAAATCAAAACAACCGGCGACTATGAAGAAAGAAGAATGCAAGGTTCTTGAAAAAAAGGAACTCGAAACAATACGGATGTGCCTGGCTTCATCAGTGGATTTCAATATTTCAAAAGAAAAAACAACAAAGGGTGTGATGAGAGCATTAGGTAAGCTCTACGAAAAACCCTCAGCTTCCAAGAAGGTATTTTTAATGAAGCGTTAATTTAATACGAAGATGTCAGAAGGTGGATCTGTTGTTGACCATTTAAATGAGTTTAATACACCTACTAGTCAGTTAAGTTCTATAAAAGTGAACTTTGAAGATGAGGTTAGGGCTATTCTAATCTTTTTCTTATTGCTAGAAAGCTGGAATAGCTTGGTCATGGTTGTAAGTAACTATGTCCCTAGTTCAAACACTCTTAAGTTTGATGATGTTGTTGGTGTTATTCTTAGCGAGGAAATGCAAAGAAAAAGCACATGTGAGACATCAAGTAATGCTTTGATCATGGAGAGAAGAGGGAGACAAAATGAGAGAGGAAGGAGCCTAGGAAATCATAGCAAGTCTAAAAAGGGCATATCCAAGTCCAGATTCAGAAAAATAGAGTATTGGAACTGTGGTAAGAAAGGACATCTGAAGAAAGACTTAAAAGCACCAAAGAAGAAAGGTGAGAGGCAACAAGAGACTACCGTCAGGAAGCGAATGTAGCAAGTGATGTGTTACAATATGCTTTGATATTGCATTAGATAATACTAGCGATTACTGGGTAGTAGATTCAACGTCTTCATGTCATGCTACACCCCATAGGAAATTCTTTCATGATTATGTTCAAGGTTATTTTGGACATGTTTTATTGGGGGATGATGAACCATGTAAAATTGTTAGAAAGGGTAAGGTACATATTGATTTAAATAATGGAAGTGAATGGATGCTAAAAGATGTAAGGCATATTCCTATTATGAAAAGAAATCTGATCTCAACAGGGCAGTTGAGAGATAGCGGTTGTTTGTCTGCGTTTGGAGAAACGTGGTGTAATATCACTAAAGGATCACTCGTAATAGAAAAAGGAGATAGGGTAGGTACGTTATATTTATGTCATCATAATACTGATTATTCTATATATGCAGCTTCCACAGAAATAGGTGTGGTGTGTGGCATCATAGGTTTGGCCACATGAGTGAGAAGGGGATTAATAGTCTCCACTCAAGGAAACTGCTTCCAGATCTGAAGTAGGTAAGTTTGGAATTTTGTGAGAACTGTGTTTATGGAAAACAGAAGAGAGTTAGATTTCTTAGGGTTGGGAAACAAAAGAAGAATGAAAAGTTAGAGATTGTCCATACAGATGTATGGGGACGAGGTCATGTACAATATATTGGTGGCTCTCATTATTATGTTACTTTTATTGATGATGCAACTAGAAAAACTTGGGTTTATTGAATTAGACAGAAATCTGTTGTGTTTGATACTTTTAAGAAGTGGAAATATTTGGTTGAGAATGAGACAAGAAAAAGGTTGAAATGTCTCAAATATGATAATGCAGTTGAATGTTGCAGCAAGGAGTTTGACAGTTTCTATTCACATAATGGGATTTGTAGAGAGAAGGCAGTCCATGGAACACCACAATAAAATGGTGTGTCAGAAAGGATGAACAGAACAATCATGGAGCGTGTAAGGTGTATGAGATTGCATGAAGGGTTTCCCTTATAGTTTTGGGTTGATGTTGTAAACATTGTTGTTTATTTAATAAACAAAGGGCCTCCAAGTGCTTTGGATGGTGGGATTCCAGAGGAGGCATGGATATGTAAACATGTAAAATACTCATTTCTGAGAAATTTTGGTTGTGAAGCATTTGTCCATATTGATAAAGATGATAGAACAAAGCTTGAATCTAAATCCAAGAAATGTACCTTTATTGGATATAGAGTTGATGATTTTGGTTATAGCTTATGGGATTTTGAAAATCCCAAAACATTAGGATTAGATATGTAGTATTCAATGAAAAGGTTATGTACAAAAATCAGTTGCAGGGAAAGAAAGTGGAAAAGGGAAACATAGCGTACACAGTGCTTGATAAAATCAAAGAAAATGAAGTTCCAAAGGCACCAGAAAATCAAGAACAGTAGCAGCTACCTCCAACTCCTGCAAATGTAAGAAAATCCACCAGGTTAAGTAGACCCACTAAACGATTCTCTCCTTCATTGTATTATTTATTGATGACTGATTCTGATGAGCCAAAGTGTTATGAAGAGGCAATGCAGGTAGAAACTAGAAAGAAGTGGGAGCAAGGCATGGATGAGGAGATGAACTCATTGGTAAGAAACCAAACTTGGGATTTGGTTAAGCTTCCTGTGTAACGTCCCCAACCCTCCGACCGGCGAAGAGGACGCTACCATGCCCTTATGCATCCGAGCATCTAGTCCCCATGGACATGTGAATTCATAATAATGCTGAAATAGAATGCATTGAAGTAGAACATACACAGATGCAATTGTTTATCATACACAGCGGAAGCAACATTCATTCATACAAGAATTCGTTCAACGTGTTCATCATAATCATTAACAGAAATATGATTGCAGAAGTAAAATGGACAAGATCACTTATCTTATGAAGAACTCGTTCTGCAACTAGATACGTCACTGCAACGTTCCACCCAACCATAGGCCAGCGTGCCCCTTTATCTCTCAGCAAGGCTGCCACCCTCGAGCTGGGCATGATTCTCTAAGGAATAAGGAACAAGCAGGCTTACACATAGCCAAGGATACACAAAACAAAGCCAAGCCAACATAGTTGGGTTTATCAGGCCATCAACAAGACATCCAAGCCAACATGGTCAGTTTTATCAGGCCATCCAGGAGTTGGGAAAGGATAAATGCTAAGCTGGTCAGCTCATTACAGAGCTAGGAACACCTACACCAGAACTAGCCTGACTTCTAAGACACCCAACACAAGGAATCAGTCCCTTCTCTGCTACACAGTCCCTCAGGACCTGCATTCCCTTCCAGTGCTATTCAGGGGTTGTGGAGAAGAAAGCCATCCCTCTAGCTCTGTCTGTGTGGTTTCCAAACACACCAGGTTTATCAAGAAAACCAAGCCCCCATCCCTGCTCCCAACACAGTCCAAAGACCAACCATTGCATGCATGCAATTAATTAGCAATTACAACTTAACAGGGGAAAACGACTCCAAACAGTCTGCGAAAGCCCCAAAGCGTAACAACATACACAACCAACAAATGTGGGGAAAAACAGCCCATTCTGCACAAACGAAGCCACTGGGGAAAACTTACGCAACCCACTATGGGGATGAAAATGCGGTCTCCCAACCTGTACGTGAAGGAAACTTGCACCAAACCCCAAAATGTAAAGATGACCACAACAATCACAACGTAAGGGAGACCACAACAACACATCGAATCTTGAGGAGAATGGCGGCAACCATAACTCACGGGAAGAACAACGGTCCCAATCTCAACATCGAGATGATAGAAAATTACATGGCCATACCAGTCTGTAAGGATATCATACAGTCGAAAACGTGAATGGCCCTTCACAGGAAAATCATGGATGAAAGAGCATGGCTCCCAGCTCGCTGTGTGAGTCAAAACCAGGAAAAATCCTATGCGTGAGAATAATGAACAGACAATGGTCCCTGTGTGAGGATGAACAGCTCTGCCTATGCGCGTGGATGAATAGACAATGGTGAGAATGCACAGTAGTGAGAATGGAATGAGGGGCATAGTCCCTCTTCTACCCCTCGTGAGGTCAACCCGTTGGTGGAGTTTGCATGTGGGCACGGACTGACAGTCCTGCCACACTCCACTTCCAGCCATAACTGCCTCAACTACTCAGCTGAACATTAAAATTGGTAGTTGGATCAAAATAGGAATAAAAGATAAATTATACCTAATTGGAAAATGAAAATACATGACAACTTTGATCGAAGAAAGAAGAATACTAAGTCTTACTAAAATACTAGGAATAACTACAAAGGGTATCAAGGGAATAATTATAAAGGTTTTAAACCACAAAACCCTACAGCAAAAGAGAGAGAACCTCTCACTACCTTTAATAAAAACACTGCAAAGAGGGAACCATTAAAATGCCAAGAATATGGTGAGCCACGTTATTTTAAAGAATGTCCCATAAACAAAATATTTTTTTTAATAATGTTCACTCAATTCAAGAGTTGTTATGGTTGGGGATATGGAGAGAAGCATGTCCAAAATCAGTGTTGCAATGGAGAATCGAAAATAATACCACCAAACTTCAATGGTTGAAATATAAGGTATGATAAAAATTCAACCCATTTATATAGTAATTGATCCAAGTGCAAGTTTAAGTTATATATCACAAGAAAATTTTGAGAAATCTTGGCTGGTATAGCTAGCCATGGGTACCAAACTAAAGGTCTCTAGTTATGTGAAAAACTGTGAAATTGTGATGAATGAATTGAATACACATGTTGATCCAAATATATTACCATTAGCTTCTTAGGATTTGTTGATTGGAATGGACTGGTTAGAAAAACGTAGGTTTATGTTAAACTATTACGATAAATATTTTAAATGTATAGATGATAATGAAAATACAATTAAAGTAAAAGGAATTCCCAGAAAGGTTACCATCAGAGAAATCTCTTCCTTGCAGATGAAAATATATGTATGTAAGGGATGTAAAGTTTTTGTAGACATAATGGATGACAAGGATAATGATAACCAACTTAAAATAGAGGATATACCGATCTTAAAATATTTTAAATACATCTTTCCGGAAGAAGTACTCGGAATACCTCTGAAAATGGGACATAGAATTTACAATCAATATGATACTGGGAGTGGTTCCAGCATCAACAGCTCCTTATTAGATGAATATAATAGAACTTATGGAACTTGTTGGTTGTGGAGCCTGATCTTCTAGATTCAGAGATGTTATTCACTCATGTTTGTACCCCAAGTGTACTGTAAATTCGTTCCCAAACCTATGTATGATATTGTATTGTATTGTAGCATTGTAACCAATCTATGTGATTGCATGAGAGAGAATATGAGAGCGTGAAAGGAAGTGCAGCGGTATTATTGTAGGTTATATCCCTTCATCTTTCTGGATGGTAATAAAAGGACTAGCAATTTTTGTGTGGATGTAACCCATCATTTGGGTGAACCACGTTATATATGTGTCCCTCTGTAATGTGTTTAATGTGTTTTACATATTTTTTAATGATTTAACTGTATATCTATTATTGCTCTGCGGTTCTATTTTCTAACAATTGGTGTCATAGCCAAAAGGTCTATTTGGCTGGTAAACTCATAGGAAATAAGGGTTCCTAGTTCGAGTGAGAGCAATGGCGGAAGAAGGAAAGACTTTAGGGTTGAGAAATTTAACATCCAAAAATACCAGTTATGGAAGATGCAAATGGAGGACTATCTATACCAAAAGGATCTGTACCTACCATTGGGTGGAAAATCAAAACAACCGACGACTATGAAGAATGAAGAATGCGAGGTTCTTGAAAAAAAGGAACTCAAAACAATACGGATGTGCCTGGCTTCATCAGTGGATTTCAATATTTCAAAAGAAAAAACAACAAAGGGTGTGATGAGAGCATTATTTAAGCTCTACGAAAAACCCTCGGCTTCCAACAAGGTATTTTTAATGAAGCGTTAATTTAATACGAAGATGTTAGAAGGTGGATCTGTTGTTGACCATTTAAATGAGTTTAAAACACTTACTAGTCAGTTAAGTTCTATAAAAGTGAACTTTGAAGATGAGGTTAGGGCTCTTCTAATATTTTGCTTATTGCCAGAAAGCTGGAATAGCTTGGTCATGGTTATAAGTAACTATGTCCCTAGTTCAAACACTCTTAAGTTTGATGATGTTGTTGGTGTTATTCTTAGCGAGGAAATGCAAAGAAAAAGCACATGTGAGACATCAAGTAATGCTTTGATCATGGAGAGCAGAGGGAGACAAAATGAGAGAGGAAGGAGCCTAGGAAATCACAGCAAGTCTAAAAAGGGCAGATCCAAGTCCAGATTCAGAAAAATAGAGTGCTGGAACTGTGGTAAGAAAGGACATCTGAAGAAAGACTTAAAAGCACCAAAGAAGAAAGGTGAGAGGCAACAAGAGACTACTCAGGAAGCGAATGTAGCAAGTGATGTGTTACAATATCCTTTGATTATTGCATTAGATAATACTAGTGATTACTGGGTAGTAGATTCAACGTCTTCATGTCATGCTACACCCCATAGGAAATTCTTTCATGATTATGTTCAAGGTGATTTTGGACATGTTTTATTGGGGGATGATGAACCATGTAAAATTGTTAGAAAGGGTAAGGTACATATTGATTTAAATAATGGAAGTGAATGGATGCTAAAATATGTAAGGCATATTCCTATTATGAAAAGAAATCTGATCTCAACAGGGCAGTTGAGAGATAGCGGTTGTTTGTCTGCGTTTGGAGAAACGTGGTGTAATATCACTAAAGGGTCACTTGTAATAGAAAAAGGAGATAGGGTAGGTACGTTATATTTATGTCATCATAATACTGATTATTCTATATATGCAGCTTCCACAGAAATAGGTGTGGTGTGTGGCATCATAGGCTTGGACACATGAGTGAGAACGGGATTAATAGTCTGCACTCAAGGAAACCGCTTCCAGATCTGAAGTAGGTAAGTTTGGATTTCTGTGAGAACTGTGTTTATGGAAAACAGAAGAGAGTTAGATTTCTTAGGGTTGGGAAAAAAAATAAGAGTGAAAAGTTAGAGATTGTCCATACAGATGTATGGGGACGAGGTCATGTACAATATATTGGTGGCTCTCATTATTATGTTACTTTCATTGATGATGCAACTAGAAAAACTTGGGTTTATTGCATTAGACAGAAATATGTTGTGTTTGATACTTTTAAGAAGTGGAAATATTTGGTTGAGAATGAGACAAGAAAAAGGTTGAAATGTCTCAAATATGATAATGCAGTTGAATGTTGCAGCAAGGAGTTTGACAGTTTCTATTCACATAATGGGATTTGTAGAGAGAAGGCAGTCCATGGAACACCACAATAAAATGGTGTGTCAGAAAGGATGAACAGAACAATCATGGAGTGTGTAAGGTGTATGAGATTGCATGAAGGGTTTCCCTTATAGTTTTGGGTTGATGTTGTAAACATTGTTGTTTATTTAATAAACAAAGGGCCTCTAAGTGCTTTGGATGGTGGGATTCCAGTGGAGGCATGGATATGTAAACATGTAAAATACTCATTTCTGAGAACTTTTGGTTGTGAAGCATTTGTCCATATTGATAATGATGATAGAACAAAGCTTGAATCTAAATCCAAGAAATGTACCTTTATTGGATATAGAGTTGATGATTTTGGTTATAGCTTATGGGATTTTGAAAATCGCAAAACATTAGGATTAGATATGTAGTATTCAATGAAAAGGTTATGTACAAAAATTAGTTGCAGGGAAAGAAAGTGGAAAAGGGAAACATAGCGTACATAGTGCTTGATGAAATCAAAGAAAATGAAGTTCCAAAGGCACCAGAAAATCAAGAACAGCAGCAAGTACCTGCAACTCCTGCAAATGTAAGAAAATCTACCAGGTTAAGTAGACCCCCTAAATGATTCTCTCCTTCACTGTATTATTTATTGATGACTGATTCTGATGAGACAAAATGTTATGAAGAGGAAATGCAGGTAGAAACTAGAAAGAAGTGGGAGCAAGGCATGGATGAGGAGACGAACTCATTGGTAAGAAACCAAACTTGGGATTTGGTTAAGCTTCCTGTGTAACGTCGCCAACCCTTCGACCGGCGAAGAGGACGCTACCATGCCCTTATGCATCCGAGCATCTAGTCCCCATGGACATGTGAATTCATAATAATGCTGAAATAGAATGCATTGAAGTAGAACATACACAGATGCAATTGTTTATCATACACAGTGGAAGAAACATTAATTCATACAAGCATTCGTTCAACATGTTCATCATAATCATTAACAAAAATATGATTGTAGAAGTAAAATGGACAAGATCACTTATCTTATGAAGAAATCGTTCTGCAACTAGATACGTCGCTGCAATGTTCCACCCAACCATAGGCCAACGTGCTCCTTAATCTCTCAGCAACGCTGCCACCCTCGAGCTAGGCATGATTCTCCAAGGAATAAGGAACAAGCAGGCTTACACATAGCCAAGGATACACAAAACACAGCCAAGCCAACATAGTTGGGTTTATCAGGCCATCAACAAGACATCCAAGCCAACATGGTCAGGTTTATTAGGCCATCCAGGAGTTGGGAAAGGCTAAATGCTAAGCTGGTGAGCTCATTACAGAGCTAGGAACACCTACACCATAAATAGCCTAACTTCTAATACACCCAACACAAGGAATCAGTCCCTTCTCTGCTACACAGTCCCTCAGGACCTGCATTCCCTTCCAGTGCTATTCAGGGGTTGTGGAGAATAAAGCCAGCCCTCTAGCTCTGTCTGTGTGGTTTCCAAACACACCAGGTTTATCAAGCAAACCAAGCCCCCATCCCTACTCCCAACACAGTCCAAATACCAACCATTGCACACATGCAATTAATTAGCAATTACAACTTAACAGGGGAAAACGACTCCAAACAGTCTGTGGAAGCCCCAAAGCGTAACAACATACACAACCAACAAATGCGGGGAAAAACAGCCCGTTCTGCACAAACGAAGCCACTGGGGAAAACTTACGCAACCCACTCTGGGGATGAAAATGCAGTCTCCCAACCTGTGTGTGAAGGAAACTTGCACCAGACCCCAAAATGTAAAGATGACAGCAACAATCACAACGTAAGGGAGACCACAACAACACAGCGAATCTTGAGGAGAATGGCGGCAACCATAACTCACGGGAAGAACGGTCCCAATCTCAACATCGAGATGATAGAAAATTACACGGCCATACTAGTCTGTAAGGAGATCATACATCCGAAAACGTGAATGGCCCTTCACAGGAAAATCGTGGATGAAAGAGCATGGATCCCAGCTCCCTATGTGAGTCAAAACCAGGAAAAATACTATGCGTGAGAATAATGAACAGACAATGGTCCCTGTGTGAGGATGAACAGCTCTGCCTATGCGCGTGGATGAACAGACAATGGTGAGAATGCATAGTAGTGAGAATGGAATGAGGGGCGTAGTCCCTCTTCTACCCCTCGTGAGGTCAACCCGTTGGTGGAGTGTGCGTGTGGGCACGGACTGACAGTCCTGCCACACTCCACTTCCAGCCATAACTGCCTCAACTACTCAGCTGAACATTAAAATTGGTAGTTGGATAAGACAAGGAAAGATGACACATGGCTTTTTCCCTCATTGCCCAAGGTTTGACATTTCCCCCACCCTTATCCTTGTGAAAATCATGCCCTTTTCATTATGGTTGCAGTGAGCATATCTTGTTGGGTTCATTTAATTAAAGATGTATATCTACATGATGACAAAACTTAATATGTATGCCGCATGCCCCGATATACCATCGGTGACAATTTCAATCTGAAAACACAGCATAACCAATCAATGGTGGGGCCTTGGCCTTTAGCTCCACACCATGATCATTTACAATATATACATCATATACATCTAATGCAATGGGGTCAAAATCGGGGTGTTACATCCTACAGAAAAAAAGGGTATTGCAAAATAAATGGGTTTACAGGTTGAAGGAAGAAGATGGAGGAAAGAAGCGGTACAAGGCTAGACTTGTTGTAAATGGGTTTGCACAAAAGAAAGGTATCATACTTTGATGACATATTTTCTCCTGTTGTTAAAATGACTTCAATTAGAACTATTTTAATTCTAGTGGTAGAAGAAGATTTGCATCTTGAACAATTAGATGTAAAAACATCCTTTCTCCATGGGGATTTGGAGGAATATATTTATATGCAGCAGCCACACGAGTATGAGGTCAAAGGGAAGGAGAATTTGGTTTGCAGGTTGAAGAAGAGCTTGTATGGATTGAAGCAAGCTCAAAGGTAGTGGTATTTAAAATTTGATAAGTTTATGACAGAACAAGGTTATGATAGATGTCATTCTGACCAGTGTGTTTATTTCAAGAGGCTAGATAATGTGATATATATTATCTTGTTATTGTGTGTGGATGACATGCTTGTTGCAGGGTCTAACATGTAGGATATAAATGTGCTCAAAAGAATAAACTAGCTAAATCATTTGCAATGAAGGATTTCAGTGCTGCAAAGCAAATCCTTGGTATGAGAATAACAAGAGACTAGAAAAATCACAAATTGACGTCGTTTCAAGGTGAGTACATAGAAAAGGTGTTGCAGAGGTTTAGAATGCAAGATGCAAAACTGGTTAGTACACCTTTAGCCAGCCATTTCAAACTAAGTAAGTAGATGTGTTCAGAGACACATGAAAAGATAGATTACATGTCCAGGATTCCCTATTCATCAGCGATTGGAAGCTTGATGTATTCCATGGTGTGCACAAGACCAGATATTTCACATGCAGTGGGAGTTGTGAGCAGGTATATGAATAATCCAGGTAAGGAGCATTGGAAAGCAGTACAGTGGATTCTTGGGTATTTGAGAGGTACTAATTCTCATGCATTATGTTTTGTAGGTTCAGACACTATTCTACAGGGATATGTTGATGAAGATATGGCTGGTGATAGAGATAGCAGGAGGAGCACCACAGGGTATGTGTTTATTGTGGGTGGAATAGTAGTAAGTTGGATTTAAAAACTGCAACAGGTTGTTACACTTTCAACAATGGAAACAGAGTATGTTACTGCTACAAAGGCTAGTAAGGACATAATTTGGTTGCAAAGGTTCATGGAGTAATTGGGTAAGAAGCAGGAGAATAGAAGGTTGTACAGTGACATCCAAAGTGCCATTCATCTTGCAAAGAAATCAGCATTTCATTCTAATACTAAACATATACAGCTCAAGTACCACTTCATAAGATCTGTTATAGATGAAGAACTGTTAAAATTGGAAAAGATAGATACTAGCCAGAATCCTGTAGACATGTTGGCAAAGGGAGTAACCAGAGAGAAACATATTTCATGCTTGTTTTCTATTGGCCTTCAAGCATGAAGGTGAAATTAAGAAATTAGCCAGGTCCAAGGTCCAGTGCATAGTCCAACAAGTTCACTAGCGATGGAGTTGTTGTGATCACTATTCAAGTGGGAGATTGTTAGTTGTGGAGCCTGATCTTCCAGATTCAGAGATGTTATTCAGTCATGTTTGTACCCCATGTGTACTGTACACTCGTTCCCCAACCTATGTATGGTATTATATTGTATTGTATCATTGTAAACAATCTCTTTTATTATGTGAGAGAGACTTTGAGAGTGTGAAGAGGAAGTACATTGGTATTGCTGCACATTGTATCCCTTCATATTTCTGGAAAGTAATAAAAGGACTAGCAATTTATTTGTGGAGGTAGCCCATCGTTTGGGTGAACCACATTATATCTATGTCTCTATGTAATGTGTTTAATGTGTTTTGCATCTTGATTAATGATTTAATTGTATATCTATTATTGCTCTGCGGTCCTATTTTCTAACATAACTTAAATCACAATTGCAAGAACTAATTGAGAAAGAGTACATTCGACCTAGTGTTTCCCCTTGGGAGCAACAGTCTTATTTGTAAAGAAGAAAGATGGCACTTTAAGTTCATGCATAGATTTTTGACAATTAAAAAAGATTACTATTAAAAATCGATATCCTTTATAAATCATTGCAAACCAAAAACAACAATGAAATGAAACTTTTGGATAGGAAAAGCCACATTAAAACCCTATCAAAAACCCTTTCCAACATGTAAGACAGATGGAGGGCCAAGATTTAATCTCTGGTATTCCATTAACAACCTGGCTATGCTGTCAACTCGTAGCCAGGGAAAATCTTTAATACCAAGGTTAACTTTAGTACCATCAAATCGTATGCTGTGTACCTCCTTTAAATCGCATGTCCAAAACCATATGATAGTAAACCCAAAAATTTGTTTATGCCATGGTGTAAAACCACGACAAGGGTATAAGCAATATAACTCAAAGTCTTAACATTCATCAAACTCATTAAACCTATTTCCATATGCTTTGCATTGCTTTATACATAGGACTATGGTCCACAATGTGGTTTAACACATAAATATTTCATATCATTACTTCATGCCATGGTAAATGGGATAAAGACTATGGTGTTTAACACCATATTCCGCCAACTTTTCATCTTCATTAAATTATGCAGCTAGCATCATGTTTAAGTTGCTAGAGTAAGAGTGTGATGGTTATGACACAACGATAGCCTTTAGGCTAAGAAAATCCTAGCAAAATCCATAGGGTAAGTTTAATATAAAAAGCATCAAGAACATCACATTTAGGTGTGAAGGGAGAGTGTCGATAACCTTATGCTCACACTGCTTAATATATAACATGTCCAATTCAGTAAGGAAACCAAAATAAGTTACTATACAAATAAAACAACATTTTATTCATGCTGTGATCAATATTTCATGCTACATTATCCACTTAGTAAAAGAGTATATATATATATATTGATTTTTTTATTTCATAAATTATAGGTATGTGACAACCTCCTAACTTGCCAAAACTATAATGAGTTTGGAAAGCTTCTTGGAAAGATTTTTTAGCACGAGATTTTAAAGTAAATCAAGTACCATCCTTGAGTCAAGTCCAATAGACCAAATTTGGTCTCAGTGCACATCAATAATCATCATCATCATCATCATAACTATACATATAGAGAACACTTATTATAATATAGGGTTATTTTTCATAAAATGTAGAGTTATTTTATGTTTAATATAAAGAGTCGTGTATTACATTAAAGGCCTTAAAATAATGAAAATGTATTTGTTTGTGTATATTTCATTAGCATTAATAGATCTATATNTAGTTGGATTGGTTATTCTAAGGCTCGGTTTCAAACAAAAATATAGGATTAGAGACCATAAATAACATGTGAGTGAGGTAATTTTTACTAAATACAAGTGTGTTCTTTTGAGATTCAAATTTTCTACATGTGTTGAATGTTATCACTTGGACTTTGAATGCCATGATTTTTTTAATAGAAATGGAATAAGGAATAGACAACTTTAAAAGTGAAAATATATTGCATTTATTATTCTCGCACAAGATAAATTACACAAATTGGAAAGGAAGAGAAGTGAAAATATAAATAGTAAAATAGAATAGAATGGAACAAACATTCAATATAAATTGTTGTATCCTAGGTAAAGAAAAATCTTTTTAGTTGAAATGAAAAGGGTCATGCAAAAGAAAAGTAAGTTATGTATAAATTTATGTCATAAACAATTGTTAGCAAATCATCCTCCATACTCATTAAAAAGAGATAATAAAACATCACGTATTGAGCCATATATCATTATTGTGATCATTAAACACTTTATCAAAAAACACATTAAAGTAAATTGATTTTAACTAGTTTGTATGTGTTTAATTAACACTACAATTTCATTACTAATTTAGTAATCTAAGTTGCTAATGTTGAAGTAACTTATTTCAATAATTTGTTACAGAAAAAGATTAGAACAAAACAGATTGAAAGAGCTTCTGAAACCCTATATGTAGATCGTAAAGACCC